>SJYX01015654.1:0-19892 GCA_006410675.1 Oreotragus oreotragus
TTGGAGTAACTTTGGGCAGCCTGTATATTGAAGCTCAGGGCTGTGTTCCTGTGTTGCTGGAGAATTTGTGTGGTATGTCTTGCTCTGGAACTTGTTGGCCCTTGGGTGGTGCTTGGTTTCAGTGTAGGTATGGAGGCGTTTGATGAGCTCCTGTCGATTAATGTTGCCTGGAGTCAGGAGTTCTCTGTTGTTCTCAGGATTTGGACTTAAGCCTCCTGCTTCTGGTTTTCAGTCTTATTTTTACAGTAGCCTCAAGACTTCTTCTATACAGCACCACTGATAAAACATCCAGGTTAAAGATGAAAAGTTTCTCCACAGTGAGGGACACCCAGAGAGGTTTACAAAGTTTCATAGAGAAGAGGGAGGAGGGAGTTAGAGGTGACCCGACTGAGATGAGGGGGAATCAAAAGAGGAGAGGGCAAGCTAGCCAGTAATCACTTCCTTATGTGTGCTCCACAGTCTGGACCGCTCAGAGATGTTCATGGAGTTATACAGAGAAGAAAAGAGGGAGGAAGGAGACAGGGGTGGCCAGGAGGACAAAAAGGGGGGAATCAAAAGGAGAGAGACAGATCCAGCCATTAATCAGTTCCCTAAGTGTTCTCCACTGTCCGGAACACATTGGTGATTCACAGAGTTGGGTAGAGAAGAGAAGGGGGAGGGAGAAGGCAGAGGCGACCTGGTGGAGAAAAAGGAGAGTCCAAAGGGGATAAGCAGTCAAGCCAGTAATCTCGCTCCCAAGTAAAAATGGGTACTGAAGATTGGGTTCTTAAAAGTACAAAATTGATAAGAAATACCGAAAAGCAAAGATTAAAAATCTAGAGTAGAGGTTAGATTTTAAAAAATACAATATTAAAGAAAAGAAAAAAAAGACAAAGTCACAAAAATTATTTAAATATATATATATATGAAGTTCACTTTAAAAAATAGGGCCTTTTTTTTGCAAAGTAATAGTAGGTTATAAAAATGAAAATTAAAGGAGTAATAGAAGATTTAAAAATTTAAAAACATTAAAAAAAAAGAATGATCGTAAAAATAGTAAAAATATATCTAGGACTTTCTCTGGTGTTGTTGTGGACAGTGTAGGGTCAGTTCATTTTTGGATAGTTCCTTGGTCCGGCTTATATTTCTCAAGATCTATAGGCCCTTTCCTCTGTAGTCGGTACTAACTACAGGGTTTTAATCTATTGCGTCTGTCACTTCCAAGGCAGTTCCCTCTGTTTTAGCTTCTTCTGTTTGCTGGTCTGTTCAGTGTCTAATTTCCGCCCTGACACAAGGGGGGCGGTGGTGGACACTTTTTTAAGGCTCACTTGTTCAGTCGTGCTGTGGGGAGGGAGGGACGCTGCAAACAAATAACACTGGCGTGTGCTCACAGTATCTCAGCCACAGTGGGTCTGCCCCTGCTCACGGTGCATGTGCCCTCCCTGCCCACACTGCTCGGGCTGTAGGTTGCTCTGCCGGGAACCGTCCGAGGCCAGCCCTGGGCTGCATGCACCTCCCAGGCCTAAGCCACTCAGGTTCAGGCACTCAGGTAGTCCTCAGAGGCGCAGACTCCATTGGGCCTGCATTTTGTGCCTTTCCCATGTCTGAGCAGCTCAGGTGATGAGGTGTTTGGTGAGCGCAGTCGCTGCAACTTATCTCCTCCCCCATCCCTGCTGCTCGGGTTTTCTGGGTGTACAACCGGCCCACCTTCTCAGGCAGATGTTGACCGTCCAGAACCCCAAGAAGTCTTAGTTAGCAAAGAAGCCTGCTTGCAGTGGTAGATAATGTCTCTCTGGGGCTGTGATTGCCCCCTTCCGGCTCTGGCTGCTTGTCACCGGAGAGGGATGGTCTGCAGCCGGCTAGTTCTGTTCAGTCCTTTGTTCTGTGCGCGAGCCTGGCACTGTCTTAGGTTAGGACTTTTCGCGTGGTAGCTATCCCACAGTATGGTTTGCTAGCCCAAGTTAGTTCTCTCAGATTGCCCTCGGGGCATTCAGGCCCAGTCCTTACTCTAAGCATTGCAGCCTGCCTCCGTGCCCAGTCCCCACTTGCTAGTGGCGGGTGCAGGCATCTGCGCTGCTTCTCCGCTGGGGGAGTTACCGCTGGGCTCATAATCTGTGGGTTTTAATTAATTATTTATTTTTCCTCCCTGTTATGTTGCCCTCTGTGCTTCCAAGGCTCGCCACAGACTAGACAGTGAGAGTGTTTCCCGGTGTTTGGAAACCTCTCTCTTTTTAAGACTCCCTTCCCAGGATGGAGCTCCATCCCTACCTTTTTTGTCTCTTTTTTTGTCTTTTATATTTCTTCCTACCTTCTTTTGAAGACAATGGGCTGCTTTTCTGAGTGCCTGATGTCCTCTGCTGGCATTCAGAGGTTGTTTTGTGGAATTTACTCAGTGTTTATATGTTCTTTTGATGAATTTGTCCAGGAGAAAGTGGTCTCCCTGTCCTATTTCACTGCCATCTTAGGACCACACCTATTTGTTTATTTATTTTCAGCTGCTCTTGGTCTTCATTGCTGTACACAGTTTCTCTAGCTGTGGCAAGTGGGCACCACTCTCTAGTTGCAGTGTGTGTGTGCAGCCACTTGTCATTGCAGTGGCTTCTCTTGTGGAGCATGGCTCTAGATCTTGAGCTCAATAGTTTTGGCATGTGGGTTTAGATGCTCTGTGGCATATGGAGTCTTTACAGACCAGGGATCAAACCTGTGTCCCCTGCATTAGTAAGCAGATTCTCAATCATTGGACCAACAGGGAAGTCGATGACCTTGTTTCAATTCACTTACTTTTTTTAAACCCATACATCCAAGTATGGTCCTGTTCTAAGGTAATAGGACTTTAACTGTAAATTTTGGGGGTTACAATGTGAAGTGAACAATGCAAAGAAATAGAGGAAAACAGTAAAACAGTGAAACAAGAAAGACTAGAGATCTGTTTAAGAAAATTGAGATACCATGGGAACATATCCTGCAGATAGGTGCAATAAAGGACGAAAATAGCAAAGGCCTAAGAGAAGCAGAAGAGATTAAGAAGAGGTGGCATGAATACACAGAAGAACTGTACTAAGAAGCTCTTAATGACCCAGATAACCATGATGATGTGATCACTCACCTAGAGCCAGATATCCTGGAGTGTGAAGTCAAGTGGGCCTTAGGAAGCATCACTATGAACAAAGCTAGTGGAGGTGATGGAATTCCAGTTGAGCTATTTCAAATCCTAAAAGATAATACTATGGAAGTGCTTTACTCAATATGCCAGCAAATTTGGAAAACTCAGCACTGGCCACAGGACTAGAAAATGTCAGTTTTCATTCTAATCCCAAAGAAAGACAATGCCAGAGAATATTCAAATTACCGTACAGTTGTACTCATTTCACATGCTAGCAAGCTTATGCTCAAAATCCTTCAGGCTAGGCTTCAGCAGTACGTAAGCAGAGAACTTCCACATGTTTAAGCTAGATTTAGAAAAGGCAGAGGCACCAGAGATCAAATTGCCAACATCTGTTGGATCACAGAAAAAGCAAGGAAATTCCAAAAAAAAATCTACCTTTGCTTCATTGACTATGCTAAAACCTTTGACTGTGTGGATCACAACAAATTGTGGAATATTCTTGAAGAAATGGGAGTACCAGACCAACTTACCTGACTCCTGAGAAACCTGTATGCAGGGCAGGAAGCAACAGTTAGAACTGGACATGGAACAACGGACTGATCCCAAATTGGGAAAGGAGTACGTCAAGGCTGTATATTGTCACCCTGCTTATTTAACTTATATGCAGAGTACATCATCTTTGTATGTATGTATGTATTTCATACATAACTTGAAATTCTGGGCTGGATGACTCACAAGCTGGAATCAATATTGCTGGGAGAAATATCAACAACCTCAGATATGCAGATGATACCACTTTAATGGCAGAGAGTGAAGAACTAAAGAGCGTCTTAATGAAGATGAAAGAGTAGAGTGGTAAAATTGGCTTAAAAATCACCATACAGAAAACCAAGAACATGGCATTGGATTCCATCACTTCATGGCAAATAGCTAGGGAGAAAGTAGAAACAGTGTCACATTTCATTTTATTGGGCTCAGAAATCACCGTGGATGGTGACTAGCCATGAAATTAAAAGACGCTCCTTAGAAGAAAAGCTGTGACAAACCTAGACAGTGTATTAAAAAGCAGAGACATCATTTTGCCAGCAAAGGTCTGTATAGTTAAAGTGTGTTTTTTCCAGTTATCATGTATGGATGTGAGAGTTGGACCATAAAGAAGGCTGAGTTTCAAAGAATCGATGTTTTCAAACTGTGGTGCTGGAGAAGACTCTTGAGAGTCCCTTGGATGGCAAACAGATCAAACCGGTCAATCCTAAAGGAAGTCAACTCAATATTCACTGGAAGGACTGGTGCTGAAGCTGGAGCTCCAATACTTTGGCCACCCGATGCAAAGAACCGACTCCTTGGAAAAGACCTCGAGGATGAGATTGTTGAATGGCATCACTGACTCAATGGACATGAATTTGAGCAAATTCATGGAGTTCGTGATGGTCAGGGAAGCCTGGCATGCTGTAGTTCATGGGGTGGCAAAGAGTCTGACTCGACTTAGTGAATGAACAACAACAACCACCTAGGTCTTTAAGCTACACATAGATAAGACGTTTTCACATGTTTTCTATGTTTGATTCTCATTTGCTCATTTGGTTGAGGGCAGCCAAAATGCACTGAGCAGATTGCTGGTATCTATAAGCAGAGATTTAGGAAGTTATTTCAAAACATCATTATTTAAGTCGGTCTCCATTCTGAAGATCAGCCCTGGTATTTCTTTGGAAGGAATGATGCTAAAGCTGAAACTCCAGTACTTTGGCCACCTCATGAGAAGAGCTGACTCATTGGAAAAGACCCTGATGCTGGGAGGGATTGGGGGCAGGAAGAGAAGGGGACGACAGAGGATGAGGTGGCTGGATGGCATCACTGACTCGATGGACGTGAATCTGAGTGAACTTTGGGAGTTGGTGATGGACAGGGAGGCCTTGCGTGCTGCGATTCATGGGGTCGCAAAGAGTCGGACACGACTGAGTGACTGAACTGAACTGGACACCAACAAAGAAACAGAAAAAAGAGTTTACTTTCCTCTTGTTTTGTATCTTTGATTAATGTTGAAAGAAAAGTGTTGATTGGCATAAAAATTCCAGTGACGCTGGGAGTTACATGGATAAATGTTTGAGCATAAAATTGGAACACTATATAGATCTGACTGGTTCTGAAAACAGAAAGTGGGAAAATTTGAAAATTTGATAGAATTTAATATTTGTGATATTATTATTTAGCCTTAGCCTTACATAGTCCATTTTTTTTCTTGGGTACTTTGACAGTGTTTCAGCAGAATCTCAAAGAGTTGGAAGTTTCAGATATGATCTTTTGGAGTTTATTCCAAATTAAAGAATTATTCTGGAATATCATTTTAGCAGTTTATCAGTCTTGTCTTCTCTTAAAAAATAAACACTTAAAATCCTTTATTGGAAAGTATTCTTTCGGGGCTTCCCTAGTCCTATAGTGGCTAAGAATTCGCCTGCCAGCGCAGGGACACGAGTTCAATCCCTGGTCCGGGGAGATCCCACATGCTGGAGGGCAGCATGGGAGTTCAAACTGCTGAGCCCAAGTGTCACAGCTGCTGAAGCCCTCGCGCCCTAGAGCCAGTCTCCATAACACAAGAGGCCACCGTGATGAAAGGGCAGCAAACCACAGCTAGGGAAAAGCCCAGGCAGCAATGAAGACAGTGCAGCCAAAAATAAATAAATAATTGTGGGGTTTTTTTTTTTGTTTTTTTAAGAAAAGTATGCCTTTTCTAGAGGAGGGCTTCCTATTATTTGTAAAATTCACATACACATTTTAATTTTGTTAGGTACCTTTTTTTAAAAAAATGGTTATTTCTAATACTCACATAAAGTAAAATTTAAAAAACGAAACACAGCCAGGAATACTACTTTTATCCTAGCCTCTGTACCTTGTTCCTTGTGCCTGTCTGTGGGATGAAGTGGCAAATTTTCCTTATTTTAAGGAAGAAAATGACTCATGTCCTTGTATTGCTTTTGTAAATATCCTGGCTTATAGAACATTTTTCTGATATTTTAAAGCAATGTTACTTTATTTTCTTAAGAGTTAAGTTCTGCTTTTTGTATATTTAAAATCAAGTCTCTCCTATTAACAAATGTAAATAAGTAGTACCAGAAAAATATTTTAAGATCCATTCACACAGTAATTCCTTCTGCTCTTACAAAGTTAGCTATATAGCTAAATTAAGATTAGCTATATAGTTTTTGTTTTGATTTTGGTATAATCTTTCCCGTGTGATTCTAAATGGTCACTTCGAAGAAAAGAATTTTCGTGGATCATTCAGGTAAACATTTATATACAAATGTAAAGCAGTAAACATGAGATATAGAGTATGGTATTTGAAAATCATAGGTGTATGTGAGAAAATATCACCTATAAATAAATACTAGACTAAAGTACAGGATCCTGGAAGTGAAGAGCCAGTCTGAGCTATATAAGAACAGGCATCATCAGAGTATTTTTTAATGGATGTATCCTTTTTATGGAAAAAAAAAAAAAACAAACCCCAGAAGCATTTTTAAAAACCGCTATTTATACCTGTCCACTGCAGAATTTCTCTAAGCTTAGTTTTTTTACTTCAATTTAATATACATGACCATTGTATAGTAAATGAACAATTAGAAGTAAGTTATAGACTTTAATGTGAAAATCTTTTTTTTTGTCTGATTTGTTTGTTCACTGCTGATATTTTCAGTGCATTTATTGATATGTCTTCCACACGTAATGCTGAAGTGTGTTATGCTGGTCTGTACTTGACATTTGCCTGAGATATTTCACTTGGCAGAATACAATCAGCTGCGTCAGGAAAGTGCAGTGAATATTGTTAGTGCTCTGAGGGAACTACATACAGAAGTGAACTTGCTCAGCTCCCAGCCATTTATCTTCTCTCTTACTTTTAAGGATATTTGTGATTAAAAAAAATTTTTTTTTCTGTTGTAATTGATTGATTTTCTTCCTGGTGGCTCAGTTGGTAGAGAATCTGCCTGCAATGCGGGAGACCTGGGTTCAATCCCTGGGTTGGGAAGGTCCCCTGGAGAAGGAAAGGGCAACCCACTCCAGTATTCCTGCCTGGAGAATCCCAAGGACAGAGGAGCGTGGCAGACCACGGTCCACGGGGTTGCAAAGAGTTGGACACGACTGAGTGACCAAGCACCACACGGCACAGCACCAAAGATACTAGATAGACTAGATAGAGTTCAGTGACCCGAGAAGAAGTGCTATTCCAGTGGGCTTATCCCTGCAGGTTTTCATAAGGATGGGTATTACTATAACAACTGACTAAGGAAGAATATGAGAGAGGATAGTAAGATGGATGATATTTTCCTGGGGGATAGATGCAATGTTCCCAGATGATATAAGTGTGTTGGATTTCATGTTCGGCTCTGTAGCCCCACAGGAAAATTCAGCACCACGTATTTCTAAATTTCAGCAACCTTAGAAATAGGTTCTAATTCAAACTGTCTGTTACTGTAAGGGTTTGAGATAAACCACTTAGACAGCATCGTTCTCCCAGGATTTGGAAGTATTGAGAGACATAGAAGTCACTCAGATTGAGGTCACAATGCTAGCTTACTGACTGGAATATCCAACTGAAAAATGTGCTTCCAATTTGTGGATATGTTTGCTAATATTTTGCCCCAACCTAATAACAACCCCAGATTCCCTCAAAGGGCAGGCCTCTTAGAATGCGGCAGAGAGCAGCCCAGAGTTCACCTGCTCTTGAGGTCAAGAACTCAGGAGAAGCTCTGCTAAGCATCTTCCTAGTCTTCCTTTACAACTCACCAATCAGATATGGTGCTCCCATTTTTACAGGGGAAGTGAGCTGGCAGAGACAGGTCAAAAGTGGCACTAATAGGAATTCTTCCACCCAGGGCACACGAGGTGAGGAAAAAGGAACTTCTCCACTGACCTTTCTCCATTTGTTGTTGTTGTTTCTCCACTGGGAGTTTTATTTCATTACATAATGAATTTTAATTGCCTTTATCCATGCTAAGTTCATGTTCTCATAAGAAATACTGTATACTTATGTGCTCAGTCACCCAGTCATGTCCTGCTCTTTGTGACCCAATGGACTGTAGCCCGCCAGGCTCCTCTGTCCATGGGATTCTCCAGAAAAGAATACTGGAGTGGGTTGCCATTTCCTTTTCCAGGGGTATATGTATCCTTGCTTTATAGATTGGGAATACTAGGTTTTAACTTTTTTCTTTTTTCATAGAAACATATTGATTAATAACATGCCATCAATACGGGTACCTCAATCTGTGCTACTGCTAAGCTGTACCTAATTGCCAATTTTGATGTTAAATCCTTTCTTCGTGAGCTTGAGAACCCCTAGTATAGGTCTGTGTTAGTCTAGACTGACTAAAGAAAATTTCTCTAAAATGAATATTTGGAACTGATTTTCTCTGGACGTTTACCCGTAAACCTGAATTGAAAGATACTGGTTTCATTACCATTGCTTAAAATGCGGAGCATTCTGCCATATCAAAACCATTCTGATTGGTTGGACACTGTTTAATAGAATTTTCAGGATGTGACGCCACTGTTAGCCACTTATCATTGATGACACACACTTACCAAAAGCCTGCTTCCTACAAAGTACAACACTACCAAGTTCTGAGGCACCAGGAAATATCAATTATCTGCTCACAGGAAGTTTGTGCCCTAGGGTAGAATGCATGCCAGGCAAGTCCACGTGAAAAGTAAATAACGTGAATTAAGTCTGTGCTACCTGCTAAGTGAATTATATAGACATTAGAGGCAGAATGTGAAGTCATGAACTAAAGTCATTTTTGACAGGTTTGGGATGGCTACAAGCCATTTCCTAGGAATTATTCATAAAGTTCGAGACACTAAAAATGAGTGTTCCTGCAAACTTTGCAGGAATAGATTATAATGAGATTTTTTTGGTTCTAGGAAATTTCAGGAGGGAGGTAGAATTTTAGCTGGTCCTTCGATATCCCAAGGACCAAGTCATTCTCACACTGTGTGCTGTGCGTAGTCTCTCAGTCATGTCTGACTCTCTGCAACCCCATGGAATCTAGCCCACCAGGCTCCTCTGTCAGTGGGGATTCTCCAGGCAAGAATATTGGAGTAGGTGGCCATTTCCTTCTCCAGGGGATCTTCGAAACCCAGGGATCGAACCCAGGTCTCCAGCATTGCAGGTGGACTCTTTACCATCTGAGCCACCAGGGAAGCCCCATTCTCACACTGCATTCCACCGCATTCCACTTATTAGTAGGCAGTATCACCATCTACCAAGCTCTTCAACCAAAACCTTAAATGTCATTCTTGATCCTCTTTCCTCTCATCCACACAGCCATGCATCAACAAGTTGATTCTACCTATAATGTTCAACACACCCAGCTCTCTATCTGCCCTGCAGTTCCCTGGTTTGGACCTATTTCCTGATGACATTATCATCCCCTGCCTGGACTACCCGGCGATCACCTAATTCATCTCTGTGCTTCCCTTGTTTGTAACCCCCAGTGCATTTTTTTCTATAGAATAATAGTTGTAATCAGATGATGCCATTCTTCTGTTAAAACCCTTTGATGTTTTTCTGTTGCTCTTTAAAAGAAAACTTACATTTCTTACCAGAATAAATAAGACTCTTCATGACCTAGCTTGTGCCATCTTTTTCATCTTTCTTTTACGTTACAATAAAGATAGCCACATAATGTCCTTTATGTTCCTCAAACAAAAGGATCTCTTTCTATTTAGAGGTTTTGCATTTGCTATTCCTTCTGCCCGGAATGCTGATCCTCTGGCTGTTACCACACCTGTTTCCTTTCATCCTTTAGGTGTCAGCTCAGATGTCACATTCTTAGCTCAAATACCTTTTTTTGTTGTTGTTGTTGTTTGTTTGTTTTTGATGACCCCCATCTAAAATAATTCCCCTCAATTATCTCCTATTATATTATCCTATTAATTGTGTCTCTCTCTGTAGTCCTATAACTCCGTGAGAATAAAACTTTTGTCTTTTGTGTTTATTACTGTATCTGCAGTACACATCACTGTGTTTTGGATTATCCAGTAAACAGTTGTAAAATGAATAGAGAATGTAGCTTATACAAGCAGAGCAGAAAGACAGTGGTCTTGCAGTCTGGGTGAGAGTGCGAGCAAAGTGCCAGATGGTTCAGAGTGTGGTTTGTGAGCAGATCATCCAGAGCACTGTTCCTGTTAGGGCTTCTGTATAGCTCAGCTGGTAAAGAGAAGTGAAAGTGAAAATTGCTCTGCTGTGTTCGAATCTTTGCGACCCCATGGACTATACAGTCTGTGGAATTCTCCAGGCTGGAATACTGGAGTGAGTAGCTCTTCCCTTCTCCAGAGGATCTTCCTAATCCAGGGATCGAATCCAGGTCTCCCACATTGCAGGTGGATTCTTTACCAGCTGAACCACCAGCTGAGAATACTGGAGTGAATACCCTATTCCTTCTCCAGGGGATCTTCCCAACTGAGGAATCAAAGCTGGTAAAGAATCCACCTGCAATGCAGGAGACTCCAGTGCAATTCCTGGGTTGAGAAGATCCCCTGCAGAAGGAAGTGGCTACCCACTCCAGTATTCTGGCCTGGAGAGTTCCATGGACAGAGGACCCTGGCAGGCTGCAGGGTGCTAAGTTTTCTTTTAATTGTACTTGGATATAAATTGGAAAGTAAAACTAATTTATAGAAGGTCTTAAAGCTGTAGGAATAGAATTCACATTGCAGTACATCAACTTGAAGCTACTGAATGAAGGTTTTTGATCAAGGAATGACTGTAAGAGTAATCCTTCTTGGTACTGTTGGTGAGAAATGCCGTAGTCAGAGAAGTCATGTAGGAGAGTACTGTAATTGTCCATCTGAGATTTTATGAAACATGTTTCTGTGGCTCTTTCAGTTGAAAAGGGTAGACTTTATATGTCTGTGAGTAATCCCAAACTGAAAGCTATTAAAAGGGAGTTATCATGCAATCAAGGGCTTCAAAACTTGGACCCTGGGAAGCTTTAAAACTGGAAAGGTTGACAGGGACATGTGTATCACTTCTTTTCCATTCCTTGACCCCCTTGTCCGCATGGTAGTGATACTCACGTTTTGCGTTGAGATCTTTTGAAATTTCCTTTCTGTCTCTTCACCGTGATAAATGGACCTATAGAGCTGGGCTGCAGTGTCACAACTCATCAGTAGGTGTCAGCATCTCACAAGTGATTTATTCCACTTTGAGAATTTGTCAAGTCTAACTTAAAGCTGCTGCTACTACTGCTAAGTCCTATCAGTCATGTCTGACTCTGTGTGATCCAGTAGACGGCAGCCCACCAGGCTCCTCTGTCCCTGGGATTCTCCAGGAAGGAACACTGGAGTGGGTTGCTGTGTCTTTCTCCAGTGCATGAAAGTGAAAAGAGAAAGTGAAGTCGCTCAATCGTGTGGCCCACCAGGCTCCTCCATCCATGGATTTCTCCAGGCAAGAGTACTGGAGTGGGTTGCCATTGCCTTCTCCGAATTTAAAGCTAGCGTATTGTGTATAAAATAAATTACTGGATTTTTTTCATCTCATATCTTTTGATTTATCAGTTCATAATTATAAATATTTACTCAGATCACATGAAATCAACAAATTTTATCTAAATTTAGTTACTTATTTAATACCATGATCACATTTTGTTGACAGTTTTGCTGTTTTGTGATTCTTTTTAACAACTGATAGTCTGTTTAGTTTTAGCTACTGTAGTATTATGTTACTTATTTTGATAATATTTTAATGTTTGATGGACCTATAGACATCTTGGAGCAAGAAAAAAATATGGTTTGTGTACTTGGTTTTCATTTTCCTGTTTCCTTTTTTTTACCTCTTCCATCTAATATTTCCACCATCACAGAAAGTTCAATTAGACATCCCTGGTACAAACTAAACTGCTTTCTTTTGTTAAACAAAAAAGTCTGAAGATATCACCAGGAGCCTGGTTTCAGGATCTTGAATGTAGATATGTTTTAGGTATGGAATTTTATTCTTTGTTTGAAGGTTTTGTTTGTTTAGTGTGTATTATATTTCACTCTCAGTTTTAGAATTTTTAACATTAGGACATAATACTAGTAAAAGGGAAAGAAGGCAAAGGTTAAATGTCTAGGCTTATATGAGAGCTCAGTATTTTCAAATCTAACAACATTACTTTAAAGCTAGATATATTTAATATGTTTAAATTGTGCGTATCCTAATCAATCCTTGGAAATCAACTAATGAGTATAGAGTATATGAGGGTGGGGATTTATTGGAGCCCCTGTAGCTCATTTGCAGGAATAACATCTCATGTCTGACACTTGGTTGTACTCCATGTAGCTAGTTGTAAATATAATGTAAATGGCGTGTAATCAGTTGCCAGCCTGTGGAAGATTTAAGCTTTGCTTTTTGGAACTTTCTGAAGCTTTTTCCAGATATTTTTAATCTTTGGTTGGTTGAATTGGCAGATGCAGAATCTGCGGATAAGGGCTGTCTATTACTCTCATTCTTCATTTCCACCACCAAATGTAGAAGTCTCCCTGCCCCCTGCCCTTGACTCATTTTCCATCACCAGCTGGGCATGATTTAACCCAATCCTGGCACTGTCTGCCTAGAGACAGCATCAGATTCCGAAGGTTCAGGGCTCAGTCTCACAAGCTTGCTCCCTCCTTCACATGCAAAGCAAGTCCAGGTTCTTACCTGTGCTTCTGAGTGTGCAGAACTTCCCGGGTGGCTCTGCCTACAATGCGGAAGTTCTGGGTTTGATCCCTGGCTTGGGAAGATTCCCTGGAGAAGGAAATGGCAACCCACTCCAGTATTCTTGCCTGGAGAATCCCACGGACAGGGGAGCGTGGCAGGCTACAGTCCGTGGGATCGCAAAGAGTCGGACACGACTGAGCGACTTTCACTTTGTGAATGTGCATGTGTACATGCGTGTGCTCAGTCAGGACTTTCCTGGCAAGAATACTGGAGGGGTCGCCATCTCCTCCTCTAGGGGATCTTACCACCCTGTGGGTTGAACCCATGTCTCTTGCCTCTCCTGCATTGGCAGGTGAATTCTTTACCACTTGAGCCACCTGGGAAGCCCTGACCAGCTAAAAATTTGAGATTCCCAGGACTCCCTCCTCAGGTTTGATAATTTGCTAGAGTGGCTTACTTAATTTAGGAAAGACAGTTTGGTTACTAAATAATAAATTTATTGTAAAAGGATAGAACTCAGGAGCAGTGGGATGGAAGCGTGTGAAGGGCAAGTATGTGAGAAGGGGAAATGCTGCTTCCCTGCCCTCTCCCAGCGCCTCCATGCATTCAGCAACCCGGAAGCCCCGCCACTGTCCTCCAGGGTTTTTTATGGACCCTTCATCATGCAGGCATGATAGATGGCTAATGCCATTTCCAGCCCCTCTCCCTCTCCAGGGAATGGAGGTGGGGACTGAAAGTTACAGACTTCTAATCGTGACTTGGTCTTTCTGGTGACCAGGCCCCAAGCAGGAGTCCGCCGGGAGTTACCTCACTGGAACAAAAGATGCTCCTGTTCCCCCGGCAGTTCTAAGAGATTTAGAGGCTCTGTGTTACATCCACCTGTTACTTGGGAAATTACAAGGGTTTTAAGGGCTTTTTGTTGGAAACCAGGGTCAAAGAACAAACACAGCAGAAACCGTGGGTGGAGACTATTATTATTTCACACTTGCTATTCACACTTAATTAAACGAAAAGTAGAATATTTCATATTTGCTTTCTCTGTTGCTTGCTGAGAAACTGCAGTGTTGTATCTTCTGTCCTGGTATAATCTTGTGTGCTGTGCTACTGATTTTAATGAACTATTCTTACTTACCAGTAGGGAAATGGTCCCTGTGTTATTATTCACTGCTATGAAAGTTTCAAGACATGTGACCGTCCATGTGAACAGCCTGTGCAGATTAAAGCTGCAGGGCATGATTGGAGGACGCATGGACTGCCAAGCCACGAGGCAGCTAAGGAGGTGTCCTCTGCCAGCGACAGCATGGGATTATGTAACGCCTGCAGTGTCTGGCACCGTGCTCCACTGGAGACACATCACGTGTTGTACAATGCTCTTGGCCCTGAAATTCAATTAGATTGCTTTGAATGATCCGTGAGTCTGCCTGAGATAAGCTTTTACTGCTCTCCCCTAGAAAGCAAATGGGTTGATTAGCCCCACATAAATTGAGAAATTGCCATCATAATTCCAGCAAGGATATTTGCATTATATATATATATCATTGTGCCACAGAAGAGCAGAGTGTAAGCATTATGTAACCTGGATAAATAATGGGGAGAAAATACCCAACCCTCACGACTAAAAAAAACAGATTTTCTTACAGACACTTAGGAATAGATTTTCATTAAATATATTTGGCTATTATTTTGAGGAATCAGTTTAAAGGCTGCCTGTGTGGTGTTTATTTTTTTTTCTTTGTGTTTTGTTTGTTTGTTTACACTATGATCTGTGAGTGAGAATAAAGAAATGGATAGAGTGATAATTTGGTGGAGGTGGGCAAAAGAACTTTGATTAGGAAGAATTTTGAATTATAAGTTCAATGGCCTTTTTATACTGGGTGAGTTTACTTTCTTTGTGAATTGTAGATGATCAATTTAAGGAGTTGGGATCTATCTGAAATTAACCCCATACTGTTTGGCTGGAAACTTCTGATGTCTTTTCACAAAAGAAGATCTGGGATTGAGGAGGGAAGGTCAGAGTAGATATTGAGAAATTGAAAACTTGAAAGGTCAGGATTATCATCATACTAAGGGCTTAAAGGGCCACTGGGAAACCACCAAAATCAGTGATGTGAGCTTGAGTTTCCTGCTTTCTTTTACCCGTATTTTCCTCCAAATGGGATTTAATTTAAGGTTTCAACCAAAAGCTCTGGTAAGAACTTAAAGTTCTTTAGAATTGTTTGGGAAACTGAATTGAAACAAAAGGTGCCAAAATGCTATGCAGAGAGCTTCCGTTTTATTCTATCAACGTGGATTAAAGAGTGCAGTTCCTTTGTGGGTTTAGGCAAGGTGGTCTTGAACTGATGGCAGCAAAACCACCATCGTTGTAGCTTTTTCCCTGTTGGAAAAAGCTTTTATTTCTCTCCTAACCTTTGAAATCCTTAGGACATGAATTTGCTCACTGCAACTTAATATCCTGCCTTTTAGTGTAAGTTGATATTTGTAAGTGAGTTGTTTTCTAACATGTCATAGTAAAACCCAGATTTAAAAATTTTTTTCTTTCAGATAGATTATTTAAATTTTGTGAGATTTAACAAGCATAGGTATTTCTACTGGCCTAGTTTTTCTAACCATTGGCAGTAGGTATTACTACTGTTGTTTTTATTAAGCAAAGGGAAAACTGATGAGTAGAGGAGTACGATGAGCTGCCCAGGGTGACACTACAAGGAGGTGACTGGATAGAGGTTCCAAAACAGATCGTAAGCCTTCTCATCCCACTATGTATTAATGGTCCTCGAATGCCCTTCCATGGACTAGGGCTAGACTGGCCAATATTTCAGAGAAATCCTATTTTATTATGCCTGGAGTAAGGTCTCAGACTTTGTTATTTTAAAATAGCTTCCCAGGTGCTTCTGATGTAAGAGAAGGTTGGTAGCTACTTCTTGTTTAGTGTTCTGAGCTAGAGAGCTAGCATTCGAACATCTCTGTGCTCTCCTTCAAATATATTTTTCCCTCTGTTTATCCTTCTGATATGTGTGTATGTGTATGTATGTACTTGTTGTTGTCTAGTCAATAAGTCATGTCCAACTCTTTTTCTACCCAACGGACTGTAGTCCACCAGGCTCTTCTGTCCATGGGATCTCCCAGGCAGGAATACTGGAGTGGGAGCTCCAGAGGATCTTCCCGACCCAGGGACCTAACCCAAGGCTCCTGAATTGCAGGTGGATTCTTACCACTTAGCCACCAGGGAAGCCCACATATATGAATATGCTGCTACTGCTACGTCGCTTCAGTCGTGTCCGACTCTGTGCGACCCCATAGACGGCAGCCCACCAGGCTCCCGTGTCCCTGGGATTCTCCAGGCAGGAGCACTGGAGTGGGGTGCCATTTAATATATATATATATATATTCAAACCAAATTGTAAAAACATAGTCCTTTTTTGTTGTTGTTTCTTGGTAAAATTTTAATAGAAAATATATCTTTTCAAAATGGACACAAAATATTTTGTGGGTAACAGAGTAGCATTTTATAATAGTCAAAAGAGAATAGTGGGAAATATAATTCAATAAATGGCATCTGTTATTAAAAGGCTAGCTAGCCTCCAGGTCTTAAATTGATGCTAGAGTGTAACTTTGTTAATGAGTGAATTCAGAGTTGGTTTAATGAGTTGGTGTTGGAAGGATGGCTCATTTTCACTAGTGGATATAACCTGCTGCTGCATCTTTGCAAAATAATAAAAAGGGACTAACGCATCCCCTGGCCCTACCAGAATTGTCCTTTATTTCCTTTCCCTGTTGACATCTTTAAAAGATGATGTGCATCATTGCAGGGGCTGGGGCTCCATGAGCATCTTTCCTTTCTTCATCTCATTTCCCACCTCCATCCCCTACCTTGTCTTTTTGCAAAGATCATCTGGTTTTGTACCACAAATATTTGTCTTAAAGGCAGATGTTTGCAAAAGTCAAATTAAGTATGTGAACCCAACCTGCTTCATGACCAAACATCATGGTTTGGGCTCTGGATAGATGCAGAATGGGGCTCTGAATGCCTGCAATGAATCTGAGAAATTTTGACAGTTCTAAGTTAATAGCCAGCATACAGATAACTTTGCTGAATATGTACTTTCTAGAAACACATTTTTAATGATTCAGCTGTCACAATGGGTTTACCAAGTATATGATTGGCAGATATATTAGGCATTTTTAATTAAATTCTACAGAATACTAGTATTACATAATTAATAGAAATAATTTTCCATGTGTTATACTTAAAAAGTAAATAATAATAAAATATGATATTTTTTTTGAACTTCAGTCATGAGCAAATAAACTTTTCTTGGCAAATGAACCACATATTGTCAGTTTTTTGCCGTTGAAAATGCACCACCTCACAAAAATGTCTTCAGGTAAGAAATGAAATCAGCATTATGAAAGCTGGTTAGCTGGAGTTTCTTTTTGAGGATTTATACCATGGAAAGGAAACTACTTAAGGAATCTGGGTCTCTAATGTCCATTCTTTCACAATGACTCATATTGTTATAGTAATGTGATGGTGTTTGGTCCAGGAAATAATTTATTCAGGACGTGAGTTTGAGTGAACTCCGGGAGATGGTGATGGACAGGGAGGCCTGGCGTGCTGCGATTCATGGGGTCGCAAAGAGTCAGACACGACTGAGCGACTGAACTGAACTGAACTGAAAAGGAAATTGTACTTCTTACCTAAATGAATTCTCCCAGTGCCTGACTTGTCTTGTATAGTTTTCCACAGTTGTATCAACCTATAGAAGATCCATTTCCACAAATATCTAATCAAGTTCATAAGTAGTATGTGCTTTAGAATTTGTTTTAAAAATTTGCTTGGTGTATTAATTGGGTTTGAGTCAGGAAAAAGGCACAGGTTATTTTAATAGATTAATATGAAGAATTGTTAATTAGGAATTGAAGAAGTAAAAGGCTAAAATAAGAACACACTTGAAGTATGGTATAGAAAGCAACTTCTAGAAGCAGCTATCACCCCTAGGGCAGGAGCAAGGGGAAGTGATTAGGAATCACTAAAACTTAAAAACTTAGCAGAGGGGACTGATGTGGCTGGATCAGATTTGTAAGTCCTGTGGAAAAGACTAGGAGCAGATTTTGCAGAGGAAAGGCATGATGAGAAAACTACAGACTGGGTTAGGTGTGTGTGAGTGCTAAGTCACTTCAGGCATGTCCAATTCTTAGCAACCCTATGGACTGACGCCTGCCCTGCTCCTCTGTCCATGGGATTCTCCAGGCAAGAATACTGTGGCTTGCCATACCTACTTCCAGGGGATCTTCTTGACCCAGGGGTCAAATCCAGGTCTCTTACATCTACTTGCGTTGGCAGGCAGGTTCTTTACCAGTAGTGCCAGCTAGGAAGCCCAGACTAGGTATAGCTGTGGGCAGGAATCACCCCTGTCAGAATAATGTGCGACTGGAAAGCCACATACAAGAACAGGAAGCAAAAGCAGGAAGTCTGCCGGAAGCCAACAGGAAAGAAGGAGCCTCTTCCTCTTCCTCCAGCCCCGTATGCTCTCTCCTGCCTCTTATTGGCAGAGCCTTGTTTGAATTCGGCCAGCAAGGCAGAAGTGAGGTTTATTAAGTGCCAGCCCCTGCATCACAAGAGCTGATCTGGANAAGGAGCCTCTTCCTCTTCCTCCAGCCCCGTATGCTCTCTCCTGCCTCTTATTGGCAGAGCCTTGTTTGAATTCGGCCAGCAAGGCAGAAGTGAGGTTTATTAAGTGCCAGCCCCTGCATCACAAGAGCTGATCTGGAGCTGAGAATCAGTAGCTTAATACCTGCATTGTTATTGTTGTTTAGTTGCTCAGTTGTGTCTGACTCTTTGTAACCCCATGGACTGTAGCCCACCAGGCTCCTCTGTCCATGAGATCCTCCAGGCAAGAATACTGGAGTGGGTTGCTATTTCCTTCTCCAGGGGATACTCCCGACCCAGGGATGAAACCTTTGTCTCTTGTGTCTCCCTCATCGGCAGGTGGTTTCTTTACCACTGAGCCACCAGGGAAGCTCAGTAACTGGCATGCTCGACTTTTAAGTAACTTAAGAAAATTCTCTCAATTAAAAATTATTTGAAGTGTAGTTTTTTGAACAGTTAATATACCATGTGGTACAAAAATATAAACAATGATATTCCTCTCACCTTCAAACCCTCCCATCTACTTCCAGCCAGATAAACACTGTTATTTGTTTCTTATTCAGGGCTTCCTTGGTGGCTCAGAGGTAAAGAATCTGCCCATAATGCAGGAGACCCAGGTTTGATACCTGAGGCAGGAAGATCCCCTGGAGAAGGAAATGACAACCCACTCCAGTATTCTTGCCTGGGAAATCCCATGGACAGAGGAGCCTGATGGACTACAGTCCATTGGGGTCACAAAGAGTCAGACACGACTGAGCGGTTGAGCAGGCATATACACATTCAGTCTTTATTCATTCACAAGCAAATGCAAATACATATTCATTCTTTTTTATTGAAGTGTAATTGATTTACAATGTTGTGTTAATTACTGCTGTACAGAAAAGTGATTCAGTTATACATACATATGTGTGTATATCTGTAAGTATACATATTGTTTTATTTATTTATTTATTTATTTTACTTTACTTTACAGTACTCTATTGGTTTTGGCATACATTGACATGAATCTGCCACAGGTGTACACGAACTCCCAAACATGAACCCCCCTCCCACCTCCCACCCCCCATCATCATTGTTTTTTAAATATTCTTTTCCATTATGGCTTATCATAGGGTATTGAACATAGTTCTCTATGCTATATAGAGGGGCTTCCCTGGTGGCTCGGAGGTTAAAGCATCTGTCTGCAATGCAGGAGACCCGGATTCGATCCCTGGGTCAGGAAGATGCCCTTGAGAAGAAAATAGCAACCCATTCCAGTATTTTGCCTGGAGAATCCCATGGATGGAGGAGCCTGGTGGGCTACAGTCCACGGGGTCGCAAAGAATCGGACATGACTGAGCGACTTCAGTATATAGTAGAACTTTGTTGTTTATCCATTCAACATGTAGAAGCTTACATCTACTAACCCCGCCCTCCCACTTCATCCCTCCCCCCAACCCCTCCCCCCTGCCCACCACCCGTCTTCTCTCTGTGTCCCTTATTCTGTTTCA
>SJYX01015654.1:23217-36363 GCA_006410675.1 Oreotragus oreotragus
GTCTTTTCCAATGAGTCGGTTCTTTGCATCAGGTGGCCAAAGTATTGGAGTTTCAGCTTCAGCATCAGTCCTTTAGGATTGACTGGTTTAGGACTACGAATTTTTCTCCTAGCACTGCTTTACTTATTATAGCCTCTTTCTCAGTATAGGAATTTACTTGTTGTTGTTTTCTAGAAATTCTTCAATTTTGTTTGAATTCTCTCTCTGGCCCAAATGTTTAATAAGAGTGTATTATTTACCACCTGCAGGAGATCTTTTGTTTTTGGATTTTAAAAACTAATCTCTCGTTTCTTTTTTGCTGTTGTTATAGTCTTAAAGTTTTCTTTACATTTAAGAAAATTCTGTTATGTCTTTAAGTGTTTATTCTCTTTTGTTTCTAGGGTTTGCTTCCTTATACTTCTAGATGGTGTATGTGTTGTTTTCATTCCCTATCTTCTGCTTTTTTCACTTTTGCTTTTAATTTTGAAGAAATTACTTAATGTCCATTTTCTTTTTCTCCCCTGTCTTCTGTGTCTGATTTCTGTAGTGTCCCTTCAAATTATTTACTCATTTCTGAAAAAATATTTTCTTAATGTCATCTCCTATTGTATTGTCCATAGTTTCTTTATGAATTGTTTCTTTTTGCTCTGCTGTGTTCATTTATAGATGTGATGTCATTATAACTTAAAAGAATGTGTGTTGAAATATTTTGTTAGCAGTTTTAATCTGGATGTATAATTCATATGGGTGACATATATTGATTTGTTTTGCTGTTTCATTTCACCTTTTCCATCCTTTCATGACCCTTTTTATATGTTCTTTCTGTTGATACAACCAAATACTTTACAGGAGGTCTTAGAGGTCCAAAAGCACTTTCCTGCCACCACAAAGACAGAACAATCTTATAAATATGGCAACTCTAGTTCCTCGGCACATCTCACGTTGCTTTTCCTCACTCTCATCCTGAAATCCAATGATATAATGTAGAATGTAGCTTTTGTAGATTGGAGGGAGGGTTTGGTCCATGACTTCAGGGGGTACATTTTTGCCTTTCCTTTTTGGCCTTAGGACTTTGAATGCATCTTCCTGACACTTTATCCTGCACGGCTTTTGCCAGACAGCCGGCCTTCAAATTGTATCTGTCTCCTCCTTCTGCTGAAAATGGAGTTTTCAGGGTTTGTTTCTTTCATTGTTGTGTTCGTCATTTCCACAGAAGTATAATGATATTAGATTAATTAGTCAGACAGATACTGAAAGACAGGCCTCTGATGGCTCAGGTGGTAAAGAATCTGCCTGCAATGTAGGAGACGCAGATTTGATCCATGGGTCAGGAAGATCCCCTGGAGAAGGGAATAGCTACCCACTCAAGTATTCTTGCCTGGGAAATCCCATAGACAGAGGAGCCTGGAGGGCTACAGTCCATGGGGTCGCAAAGAGTCAGACACAACTGAGCAACTAACACTTTCACATCATACTGGAAGTCAGTATGTGCTTTTAAAGACTAGCATTTTAATGTTGGGCTTTGATGGTTTACCCAGGTAATACAGTAGTTATAGCAGGTGCTGTTCATATTTGAAAGTAAAATAATGTTCAGATTGCCCCCCAAAAGTCACTAAACGATAAGAGAGATGCTGCTTTTCAGTTTCTTGACTTTCACTTCTTTAAAAATCGGTTTTAGTGTTGGAACCTGGTGCTAGTATTTTTATAGTCCAGGAAAATTATTTTCTTTAATAAATGATATGAAGCTTCTGGTTTTTTGTGTGTGTTTTTTCCCCTGGAGTTTTCCCTTTTTTTCACTTGTAGGTTCTTTTTTCTATTTCTCTTCTTCTCTTGCTGGTATCAGACCAAATTGGCTCAATCTGAGTAAGATTTTATGGGCTTCGTTTTTTCACTGTTTTTTGGGTCTCTCTCTCTCTCTTTTTTTTTTTTTTGATAGTGCAAAATATGTTAGTGAGTACTGAGGTAGAAATTACCTTTTGTATTTGTTAAACTGTCCAGAATTTAGGAGAATAATTTTCTAATTTAAGGATAATTGTCAACTTAAGGATACAGTTTTAGTCAGTTATTATAAATACAGACAGCAGTAGATAATTGTGTTTTGTGTGAAGAGTTAGTCATAGATTAAGTGCAAATTTTAATTGATAAAATAAGATAAGTTGAGATCAGCTGTTCATTGAATCTTATTCCTTTTTGATTATCATTGGTTACCAAACTTAAATGGCTTGAATTAAGATTAAAGGTGAATCAGTGTTATGTGTCAGCCTGGATTGAGGGGGTAAGGGAGAGAATGGATACATATATATGTATGGCTGAGTCCCTTCACTATTTACCTGAAACTACCACAACATTGTTAATCAACTATACCCCAGTGAAAAAAACTTAAAGTTTGAAAAAAAAAAAAAAAAGATGAAAGGTTAAGCTTTAGAATTAATTTGCCTTGTAAAATAACAGTTCTCCATGACAGAAAATAAATGAACTGAATCAGTGTTCCAACACTGTAACTATGCATGCAGTAGCAAGGTACTGGAGCTGACAATTTTCAAATGATAGTAGGTGGTTATGTAAGTCACCCAAGATGGCTTGATGTACTGTTATTTCCAGACGAAATTAGAAGTAACATGTGCCAAGGTAACAGGCAGTCAGACGAAAACATAACAATTTACTTTCCAATAATTATCATCACCTCTAGCCAGGCTGGAACTTGATTGATCTAGTACAAAAGAATATCTTTTGTGTGGATTTATTTCAAGACCAGAAACATCGTAACTGTAGTAAATATTCTTGTAAATCATTTTTTGGGACTTCATTAGAAGACATAGCAATAATCACTTCATTCTTTGCTATTGAATTAAATTGATACAAATTCCAGCCAGTACGATTCCTCAGTTCATTTGTCCCTATTTCCATTCCCTCACTTGCTTTTTTCCTATCTCTTTTTAAAAGTGAAGTTAATTGGAAGCTTTTCACGTGAAAACTGATTGTTCTCAGAAATTTAGCTCATACTTTTCCCATAGTTGGTAAAATAATGAAAAAATGAAGACAAATCTTGGTTTATGTTGTTTGGAAGTATCATATTGTTCTTGGAATACATATTTAATTGAGGAATTTCTAATGCTTTCCGAGTCTTATTAAGCCTTCAGTTATCACTATGAAAGGGGAAATGTTTTCAGAGGTTCAAAGATGGGACAAATGGAAGCAGACAGGTAACAGAATTGGTGGAGACATAGCTGAATACTAGAAAGTCTGAAATAGTTGATGTGTGTGCAGCCTGAAGTTAGTTGACTTTCCTTTTGTATTTCCCTTTTTTCAGGATCAACCACATGGGAAAAAAGTGTGTGTGTGAGGGGGAGAGAGAGAATTGTAGTAATGGTTATTGGAGACAATGGAAAAGTTGGATAAGAGAGAGAAGGCACAGATGGTGGAAAGAGGGAAAACTGTGACAAGTTAAGGGAAACCGGGGATCACTCTGATATGGATGAAATTTTATTCCCAGATGACTTTTCATGGCAGCTTCACGACTTGCTTGTGCCCGGAGTCAGTTTCTCCAGACAGAGGTGAGTCTGGACAGAATACCTTAGGAAGAGTCACAACTGGAACTGCCAGGGACAAGACCAGTTATTCTCCATGCAGGCTAACCCATTCTCCATGCTGGCCTATATTGGTTAAGGTCGCCCTAGCTGTTGAAACAGATAAACCCCAAAGCTTCCCTGGCTTAGTACAGTAACTGTTTGCTTATGCTTTTGCATAAGGAAAGTTAAAATCCCAATGTGATGTTCTGGCTGGGTGGCTCCCAAGCAATACAGAGCCTTAATTCCCTCCTTCTCCTGACTCTCCATCTTCTTTGGCTGCTGTAACTTTGTGCTTCAGGCTACAGATATGGGTTCGATCCCTGGGGTGGGAGGATTCCCTGGAAGAGGGTATGGCAACCCAGTCCAGTATTCCTTCCTGGAGAATGCCGTGGACACAGGACCCTGGCGGGCTGCAGTCCATAGGGCTGCAAAGAGTCCAGCACGACTGAAGCCACTGGGCACACCGCAGAGGAAAGGTGCAAGATTCCAACGTGGGCCCAACACCTGTTCCTTCTGTTCCCTTTCATTTGGCTCGGGCTCAGTCAGGTGGCCCCACCTGGCTTCACGGAAAGCTGGGCAACATAGTCGAGAAGAAGAGGAAGAGGATTGGTGAAAGCCGGCCAATCTCTGCCTCTCCTACCAGTAAACCAGAGTGTCTTTCTTTTCCTCTTGAGCTCGTAATGTCGCACTTACAGGGCAGGGATCAGTTCAGTTCAGTCGCACAGTCGTTTCCGACTCTTTGCAACCCCCTGGACTGCAGCACACCAGGCTTCCCTGTCCTTCACCAACTCCTGGAGCTTGCTCAAACTCATGTCCTTTGAGTCGGTGATTCCAGCCAACCGTCTCATCCACTGTTGTCCTCTTCTCCTCCTGTCTTCAACCCTTCCCACCATCAAGGTCTTTTCCAATGAGTCAGTTCTTCACATCAGATAGCCAAAGGATTGGAGTTTCAGCTTCAGCATCAGTCCTGCCAATGAATATTTAGGAGTGATTCCCTTTAAGATGGACTTGTTGGATCTCCTTGCAGTCCAAGGGACTCTCAAGAGTCTTCTCCAACACCACAGTTCAAAAGCATCAATTCTTCAGCACTCAGCTTTCTTTATAGTGCAACTGTCATATCCATACATGACTACTGGAAAAATCATAGCTTTGACTAGATGGACCTTAGTTGGCAAAGTAATGTCTCTCTCTACTTTTTAATCTGCTGTCTAGGTTGGTTATAGTTTTTCTTTCAAGGAGCAAGCATCTTTTAATTTCATGGCTGTAGTCTCCATCTGCAGTGATTTTGGAGCCCCCAAAATAAAGTTTCTCACTGTTTCCTTTGTTTCCCCCATCTGTTTGCCATGAAGTGATGGGACCAGATGACATGATCTTAGTTTTCTGATCAGGGCAGGGATGGCTGCTGCTATCTTTTAAAAACTTTTATTTATTTATTTTTAGTTTTTAGTTTTGCCTGTCCTGGGTCTTTGTTGTGCTGGGCCAGCTATTCTCTAGTTGTGCCAAATGGGGGCTACTTTCCAGTTGCTGTGCGCAGGCTTCTCATTGCAGAGACTTCTCTTGTTGTGGAGCATGGCCTCTAGGACATGCCGGCTTCAGTAGGTGTGGCTTCTGGGCTCTGGAGCACAGGCTCAATAGTTCTGGCACACGGGCTTAGTTGCTCCGGAGCATGTGAGATCTTCCCAGATCAGGGATTGAACCAGTGTCTCCTGCATTGGCAGGCAGATTCTTTACCACTGAGCCACCAGGGAAGCCCTTTACTTTATTTTTCATTGGAAGATAATTGCTTAACAATGTTGTGTTGATTTCCACCATATAACAACATGAACCAGCCATAGGTATACATATGCCCTCTCCCTCTTGACCCTCCTTTCCATATATCCACCCCTCCCAGGTCATCACAGAGCACCAGACTGGGCTCCCTGTGTTATACAGCAACTTCCCACTCTATTTTACACTTGATAATGTATGTATTTCAATGCTACTGTCTCAATTTGCCTCACCCTCTGGTGCTGCTGTCTTTACCAATGGATTTTTATAAAATGTTTTATGTTTTCCAGAAGGAACAATATTAATTTATTTTCAAAGGACAAAAATATTAACATTATGACAATACCATAGTGAATCTTAATTCTGACCTAAGCTTGAGCTTTTAAAATGCAGGGTGAAAATGCCTTTCACAAACCTGAGAGATCCCCTGGGTGAAAATGCAGTATACTCTGCTTCATGATGATACTGCAGAGTGTCTTCCTGTAAAGTGTGTGCTCGAGTGCTTTAGAGTTAAAAATTGGCGCCCTTCTATGTTCACTGAGAAGTGAAATATGGGCAGAGGGACGTTTGCGGCTGAACTTTGAAATGAGGTTAAGAGTAAATGAGGTAGAGAGGCACCAGGAGGTCGTTCCAGGTGACAGAAGCTGCAGAGCACAAGATTTTAGTGCCATGAATGGTAAGATCGTGTGGCAAGGTGTCAAGGGGTCAGAGCTAAAGAAACTAATGCGGGCTGAAGGGTGAAAGTGGAAGACAGAAATGGCTTCAGGTTCAAGTCTTAATTTTCAGCTAAAGTGGATGTATGGAAATTCCCTTCTGCCTTACCATTCTCCAGTTGTGTGCATTAGTCCCACACATGTCCCAGACATGGTCACACATTGGTCCCATGTGCTTGAGAGTGATTGTTTTCTATTCACCTTAGGATGAAGAATGTTTATTTCACAACATGACCGTTTAGGTGATTTTGAAAAACAATCTGATTCTAAGGACAGTTTTTTATTAGGAAATCAGGAAAATGACAGAATGCAGAGGTATTTGGAAATAGAAAACAATGAATGACATGGTATATATTTACAAAAATTTACTGAATGTCTGCTAAGCCCTGAGAATGCCTTGAATGATCTGTTACACTCTCATGGAATTTAAAGTTTAGTGAAAGACAGATACCAACCATCCTGTTGGGGGGGGATTAGTTACTTTCTTTACTTAATGACTCTGAGGAAGATCTGAATGCTGTTTAAGAGTGTGTAACTGGAGGATGCAGGTTAGGTGAGGAGAGGAGCATCCAGAAGATGGTTTTTCTGAGAAAGTGACATTTAAGCTGAGACCTGAAGGGTGACAGGTGCTGAAGGCAGGGAGCAGTGGAATGCTTCAGGCTGGGAGGAGCAGCAGGTTCAAAGGCTCCTGCTCCTGCACCACAGATGGGGTGATAATACTATACAGGTCTTGTCTCCTGATGAAAGCTTAGATATCCAGAAGCAAAGGGGACTGCAAGGAAGGAACTGGTTACAGCTCAGGTGAAAGCAAAGTGAGGAAACAGGAAGAATTGAGGGGAATCAAGATGATTGTTGCTGCTGTTTGGTTGCTAAGTTGCGTGGGAGTCCTTTACGACCCCATGGACTATAGCCTGCCAGTCTCCTCTGTCCATAAGATTTCCTAACAAGAATACTGGAGTGGGTTGCCAGTCCCTTCTCCAGGGGATCTTTCCATCCCAAGGATCAAACTCATGTCTTAGACATTGGCAAGTGGGTTCTTCACCACTGAGTCACCAGGGAAGCCCCGTAGTAAATAAGAAATAGGGGAACAGAGTTGGCAACAATCAAGGAAACTTGATTCTAGTTGAGTTCTATTTAATATGAGGGTTTTTCTGGGTAGAGTTCTTTTTTGTTTTCTTTGACCATCAGCTTCTGCCCCAACACTCTTATTGAATTGAATATTCTCTAATTTTTCAAAACATTGTCTTTATTTTAAAATAAATTAGATGCATGCTTTCCAGAAATATTGGGAAGAGTGTATGCATCTGAGTTGATTCTTGCTGCTAAATGAGGTGTTGAGTCAGTTTGTTATCAGCATCGAATGAGGTATTTGTGAAACTGTCCTGTTATAAAAATTAAATATTTGCTGTACTTTGATTAAAATGTACTGATTCACTTGTCTCCTTTATTAAAACACTCATGCTGTATCTTGTGTAATAACAGGACTAAATGGTCCAAAGAAAACATTCATGTTTTCATGCTGGTTCTCTCTTGAGTTCTGGGACTGAATCCTGATTTGATTGCTTAATAAGGGAAGTGATTTGGGGACATGAAAAAAACTGATTCAATGACTTTGTCATTCTTCTTCTCTAAACTTTAAAGGTGTGAACAAACAGGTGTAGAGTCAGGTCTTCTCAGCAAAGTGGACTGGGAAACAGCTCTTTTGAAAGCTACATGTGTTGTTTTTTTCTTCTTTTAAAAAAATGCATTATTTTTTTAAAAATAATTATTGTAAAAATTAAAAATAATTTTAAAATAATGATGGATATTAAGATAATAACCAACAATACATATTTTAAAAATAAAACAATACATTATAATAAAATAAAAGCATTATTAATTTTTAATTTTTTTCTCTTTTGAGCTTTTTCTTTTGTATTGGAGTAGAGCCCATTAACAATGTTGTGATAGTTTCAGGTGGACATCCAAGGGACTCAGCCATACATATACAGATACATGTGTTCTTCTTATGCTTTATTTTGTTTAATTCTGAAATGATTCTTGAATAACATGTGGCTTTCATGCTACATCTGGAAAATGTGTAGTCTTACTCCATGGGAAGGAGCAAAAGGATGGTGGGTGGAGTACCCTGGTTGTAATTACAGTTATTGGGAAAGATCAGCATATTAGTATGCAGTGGCCAGATTAATTAAAGTCAGCTGGAATAATTCAATAGAGTTGGTTTCTATAAAAGCTAAATATCTTTAAAACTCTTGAGGTTTGCTGTAAACCTTATGATGTAAAGCCTTTTGAATATGTCTCTCCCTCTACTGTGAATTCTAGCTCAACTTAAAAGCTGTCCTTTTAAAACTCTCCCTCATGCCCCCCCAAAACTTTATCCACTTATCAACAAAATTAATTCTAGCATCTTCAAGAAGATCATTATTTTTAAACTAATATATTTTATGAAGCATGCTTTTCCTGAGGTTGTTTATAAATTTTAGTTTCTTACACCTCAAATGGTGTGCGGTATCCATGGAAACTGTCCAGCCTATATTCAGTGCGCTGGGCCGCCTTCCCACACAGGTCAAGACAGGCAGTCTTAGATGATAGTTCAATTTACTGTGCCTTAAACATTAGATAGTTTTAACAAGAAATTGGCTCCTAATTGACACATGCAGTTTTATATTTAATTAGCAGTTTGAGCTGCTCTGTATTTTACTAACAGATGTAACATTCAAAACATGTCTGTTTTTGATACATCTGTTGTACAAATGTACTTAAATGCAAGAACTTTGTGGCAAATAGCAATGATGGCTCAGCTGCTTATTAGCAAAAATTTGGACAGAATTGACATTATTTTCTTTAAGATAAGCATTTAAAAACAATCGATAGAGTGAAGTTCTTTAATATAATGTATATATTTTATAGTTTTAACGACCTTACTAAAATTTTCATACGTTGTAAAATTCACCCTGCTGAAGTATACAATTCAGTGGTTTTTAGCATGTTCACAGATTTGCAAACAACACTCACTGTCTACTTTTAGAACATTTTCATTACCCGCCAGAGAAACCCCATACCCTTAGCAGTTTCTCTCCATTCCCCACCCCACCCCCTGTCAACCCCTAATCTGCTTTCTCTCCCAGTGGATTTGCATCTTCTAGACTTTCATATCAGTGCATCTTAAACTATGTGGTCTTATGCTTTCTTTCACTTAGCATAATGTTGTCCAGGCTAATCCATGTTTACCTGTATCAGTAATTCATTCCCTTTTTATGGCCAAATAATACTCCATTGTATGTATTTTGTCTATCCACTCATCATGGAGGGGCATTTGGGTTTTTCTTCCTAGCTATTATGAATAACACTGCTGTCAACATTCAGGTACAGCTGTTTGTGTGGACGTATGTGTTTATTTTTCTTTCACACATAACTAGGAGTGGAATTTGGGGTCATATGAAACTATATGTTTAATTTCTAGGAACTGAAAAACAGTTTTCCAGAGTGGTTGTACCATTTTATTATGGTCAACAGTGTATAAGAGTCCCAATTTTTCTGCATTCACAGACTTGTTATTGCCTCTATTTTTTTATTTTAGCCATCCTAGTGGAGGTGAAGTGGTGTCTAAGGGTGAATATTTTAAAGGAGAGCAATTTAATATTGTGCATGCTTTAATTTTATTTTATTTAATATTATATTAAATATTATATTTATATATAAATATATTTAAAAATAACTTATTTAATATTATTTTAAATGCATCTCCCTTATTTTTCTGTTGCTCTTAGTTCGTAAGTAAAGCATACCTCATCTCTGTCAATATTTTCATTTTGTATACTGATCTTAATGTAGGCCCAATTCAGAGCATATGACATGAACACATAAGATGATGGTGAACTGAAGTATTGCATGGAACAGGTAGCAGTAAAAAAGGGAAAACACTAAAGACAACTAGCTTGATTATAAGATTAAGTCCCTAAATCTCTGGTATATTTTCATCTTGTTTTATATGAACTGGAAAGTAGGTGTAATAGTGAGTGATACCAGATACCATGAGGCTTTGTTGAATTCCAGTGCTAAATTAAAAGATATTTTTTCTTTCTCATCAATTTTAATGTGCCATGAGTTGTATCTCTTGGGGAGAAAAGAAATGTTGCAAATTGAGGTATGGTATACCATTAATTTTAGATTGACCTGTAATTCAAGAATCCTAAAGTTTGGGTGAAAGTGTGTGTGTTAGAATCATTGAAGTGTTTTTCAATTCTTCCTATTAAAAATAAGGTTTCAATGAATATATCCTTGTGGAAAAAAAAAATCATTCCAATGTAATATGAGGGACTTCCTTGATGGTTCAGTGGCTAAGACTCTGAGCTCCCAATGCAGGGGGCCTGGGTTTGATCCTTGGTTGGGGAACTAGATCCCACATGCTGCAACTGAGACCTGGTGCAGCCAAATAAATATATATATNAATATGAGGGACTTCCTTGATGGTTCAGTGGCTAAGACTCTGAGCTCCCAATGCAGGGGGCCTGGGTTTGATCCTTGGTTGGGGAACTAGATCCCACATGCTGCAACTGAGACCTGGTGCAGCCAAATAAATATATATATATATATATATATATATATATATATTTTTTTTAAAAGAAATGTAGTAGGAGATGTGTTTGTGCCCTTTTTATTTTTGGAAGGCAACTCATTCATCTATGCTGCCAATACCCACAGGAGAAGCAAGACTTTTAAGCCTTGATCAATACCTTTTATATATACTGATGGGCTTCTCCAGTCTCAGAGGTAAAAACTCCTCCTGCAGTGTAGGTGATGCAGGAGATGTGGGTTCAGTCCTTGAGTTGGGAAGATCCTCTGGAGGAAGGTATGGCAATCCACTCCAGTATTCTTGCCTGGAAAATCCCATGGACAGAAGTGCCTGGTGGGCTGTAGTCCATAGAGTCTCAAAGAGTTGGACATGACTGAAGTGATTGATCATGCTAATATCATGTTAATATCCATGAGTGTAAAAATTATATTTTGCACACACTCATGAGCACACACACACAGATTAAGAAGAAAGAGTCATCAACTTAGTGTTTCCGAATTTGGGAGTATGAAATTAGCAACCTGCTGTTGTTGATCAGTCACTCAGTCACGTGCGACCCTTTGCAGCCTCATGGACTGCAGCACGCCAGGCTTCCCTGTCCTTCACCAACGCCCAGAGCTTGCTCAAACTCAAATCCATTAGTTGGTGACGCCATCCAACCATCTCCTTCTCTGTCATCCCCTTCTCCTCTTACCTTCAGCCTTTCCCAGCATCAGGGTCTTTTCCAATGAGTTGGATCTTTGCTTCAGGTTGCCAAAGTACTGGAGCTTCACCTTTAGCATCAGTTCTTCCAGTGAATATTCAGGAATGATTTCCTTTAGAATTGACTGGTTTGATCTCCTTGCAGTCCAGGGGACTCTCAAGAGTCTTCTCCAACACCACAGCTCGAGAGCATCAATTCTTCAGTGCTCAGCCTTCTTTATAGTCCAACTCTCACATCCATACATGACTACTGGAGAAACCATAGCTTTGACTATATGGACCTTTGTTGGCAAAGTGATGTCTCTGCTTTTCAATATACTGTCTAGCAACCTCTACTTTACTGAAATTTTTCTTTTCCATGTCCTATTTTAGTTACTAATTGAAAGTAGCTGATTTACCTCAAGTCAAAATTTTGAAGATTGTGTTTTCACCATGAAANAACCATAGCTTTGACTATATGGACCTTTGTTGGCAAAGTGATGTCTCTGCTTTTCAATATACTGTCTAGCAACCTCTACTTTACTGAAATTTTTCTTTTCCATGTCCTATTTTAGTTACTAATTGAAAGTAGCTGATTTACCTCAAGTCAAAATTTTGAAGATTGTGTTTTCACCATGAAAATATTTTGCTTTGTTCCTTTCCAAAGCTAACTGGACAGGTGATTGACGAGCCTGTGTGAGTGTTTATAATGCAGATCCCTTACACCCCAGCCCTGCCAAGCAGCTCGGCTTCCATAGCAGCAGAAGTACTTTGCATATTACTAGACACCTTGGTGGCTCAGCTGGTAAATAATCTGCCTTCAATTCAGGAGACCGAGGTTCGATCCCTGGGTTGGGAAGATTCCCTGGAGAAGAGAATGGCTATATACTCCAGTATTCTTGCCTGGAACATTCCATGGACAGAGGAGCCTGGTGCCCTACAGACCGTGGGGCTGCAAAGAGTAGGGACATAACTGAGTGACTAACACTTCCCTTCAGAATAAAGTGTTACTTTCTTAGTGGCTTGAATTCCAGTTACAGTCCAGGATGTATAAGATAGTGAATTTTCTGCCATAGTGTATGACAGAGGGAATAAATGACTTTCAAAATAGTGTTCAAAAGACTGTAATAAGCTGAGTCAGAGACTGAAAAAGTGTCTTCCTAAAGTAGGCATTTGATACTTTGTTTTTTAATCAGCTCAGGCATCTTTAGGTTTGTTTGAATTGAAATCTAATTGTATTGGTACTTTAAAATGTTGTTGAATATTTATGGAATTCCTAGTTTCTACTAGTTCTAAATCATTGTCTCATAGTGTTTCATTGTGGAATTCTTTGAAAACTGTGGTTAACTTCTAGAACATAGTTGAGACATATAAGCAGATGCTTACTTATATTAAAATAGGCAAGATATATGGTCTCAGGGACACTTAGATGCAGGAAACCATCAAAATTAGACCTACATAATTTTTATTGTCATAACAGCAAACACTAAGAAAAAATTATTTTAATTTGATAAGGGGAAAATGAGTTAGAAAAAAATTATTTTTGATGTTATCTTTTATAAATTATGGCACACCAAACATAATATTTTTAAGAGAAAATAATATCTATTTAAGAGACGTGCTTATATAATATTAAGAATTATGTTACTCAGTCAGATCCTTGCAATGATGTATTCAGTTCGGTTCAGTTCAGTCACTCAGTAATGTCTGACTCTTTGTGACCCCATGGACCACAGCACTCTAGGCCTTCCTGTCCATCACCAACTCCCGGAGTTTACCCAAACTCATGTTGATTGAGTTGGTGATGCCATCCAACCATCTCATCCTCTGTCATCCCCTTCTCCTCCTGCTCTCAATCTTT
>SJYX01015658.1:0-108309 GCA_006410675.1 Oreotragus oreotragus
TAGGAAGGATGTTAATCTCTTCTCCACTGGTCTGTGGAAGATGCCTAGAACTGCTTCAACTTTATGATAAAGAGGGTAGTTGGGCAAGCACCAAGGATGAGAGAGAGGAAAACAGGGAAATAAATACTAGGGTCATAATGATTTCAAGCTATTAACTCACTGACCCCACTTGCCCTACCTCAGAACTTTTTACTCTGTGAGATAAGACATCTTCTGTGTCAAGTCAGGTAAATGAGGGTTCTTTGCAATCTCCCTCTAAACGCTTCTTAACCAATAGATTTATCACCCTTATCATGCTGAGAAGGAAAATGGAGCTCAAGAAAACTAAGTACTTTCATGAGTTCACATCCAGTAAATATGGAGCAGGATTCATATCTATGTCTGCAGGATCTCAGAGCCTATCGTTCACTGTAACACACCAGCTCTCATTCTTCCTTCTGTAGCCTCCATTTGTGTCGCAGAATCCCTTTATTACTGGGACAGTTGAGGGCTGAATGTCTGCATCCACACATGCAGAAGGGAACACAGTGATGAGTAAGGGGTCTTTTCCAGGCATTTTATGACATTTTACCAGCATACATACACAGAAAACTTCCAATTCTTTTCTTCAGAGCTAGAGATTAAAATGAAAGTGAAAGTGTTAGTCTTTCAGTCATGTCCAGCTCTTTGTAATCTCATGGACTGTGGCCTGCCAGGCTCCTCTGTCCATGAAATTCTCCAGGCAGTTTACTGGAGCTGGTAGCCATTCCNCCAATTCTTTTCTTCAGAGCTAGAGATTAAAATGAAAGTGAAAGTGTTAGTCTTTCAGTCATGTCCAGCTCTTTGTAATCTCATGGACTGTGGCCTGCCAGGCTCCTCTGTCCATGAAATTCTCCAGGCAGGATACTGGAGCTGGTAGCCATTCCCTTCCCCAGGGGATCTTCATGACGCAGGGGTCAAACCTGCATCTCCTGCATTGCAGGAAGATTCTTTACCATCTGCCCTGGAGAAAGGCATGGCAACTAACTCTAGTATCCTTGCCTGGAACATTCCTTGGACAGAGGAGCCTGGTGGGCTAAAGTCCATGGGCTCCCAAAGAGTTAGATATAACTGAGAGACTAACATTTTCACCTTTTTCAGAGATTAAAATGCCTTGATGACCTGCCATTACTTATAGGATAAACTCGAGATTTTTTTAACAATGTCTATAAAGAACTATCAATCTGGTCTCTACTTTCCTATTTTGCTTCTTGTTTTGCTTCTCAGACAGTCTCATCATGGAGGACCCAATACAAGCCCTTCTTCACTTCCTCTGAGTATGTTCTCCTTCCAGCTTCAGAGCATCTACAAGTTCTGTTCCCTCAGCTGTGACTCTCACGCATGCTCCTCTTTCCTGGGACACTTCTTTCTTGTCCTCAGGTCATAGCTCGATGTCACTTGCTCTCCTACTTTAAGTCTTCTAATTCTTTTTTAAACTCTCTCTTTATCACATTGGTACCTACTAATATCTGCATCTTCAGGCTTTAACATCTGTCTTCCCCAGGAAATTGAAAGTTGAGATGGCAGCGACTATGTCAGTCCTGTTTACCACTATTTATTTAATTCCTGGACTAGGAGATTGAATTTAAGAAGGCTCCATAAATATTTGTTGAATGAATGAATGGATGATGAATGAGGAAAATTCTTCACTGTTTGAATACTGTGTATTGATCATGGCTTGCTTGAATGGGAGTCTAAGATAAGCACTTACCTATGCATTTCTTCACACTTTAAATGTGGTCTATTCTTATAGCTTTTCTGCCATGACCTTGTTTCAAACTGTGATGATATTTTCTTTGCACTTATGCAATTCCCACCTTACTAAGCACCTCACTTTCAGTTATGCCATCTATGCTTACAGCCCCCACTGAACACACAAATCTATTCTCCACATGACAGCCAAAGTGATATTCTTAAGCTATAACCACATCACATCACTTCCTCACTTTTCAGCTTTATTTTGCAAGTAGAATAAGATCCAGTGTCTTTCAAAGTGGAAGGTTTAGTCACTCAGACGTGTCTGAATCTTTGCCGTGCCATGGACTGTAGCCCACCTGTAGCCTCTGTCCTTGGAATTCTCCAGACAAGAGTACTGGAATGGGTAGCCGTTCCCTCCTCCAGGGGAACCTTTCCAACTCAGGGCTCAAACCCAGGTCTCTTGCATTTCAGACAGTTTCTTTACCATCTGAGTTACCAGGCCCTAGATGACTGACTATACCTATCTTTCATATTGACTACACTAATGCTTTTGACTGTGCAGATCACAACAAACTATGGAAAATTGTTTAAGAGGTAAGAATACCAGACCACATTACCTGTCTCCTGAGAAGCCTGGAACAGGTCAAGCAACAGTTAGAACTGGACATGAAACAATGGACTGGTTCAAAATTGGAAAAGGACTACTGCAAGGCTTGATATTGTCACCCTGCTTATTTAACTTATATGCAGAGTACATCATGCAAAATATGGGCTGGATGAAGCATAAGCTGGAATCAAGATTGCTGGGAGAAATACTAATAACCTCAGATCTACAGATGACACCACCCTTATGGCAGAAAGTGAAGATGAACTAAAGGGCCTCTTGATGAAAGTAAAAGAGAGAAGTGAAAAAACTGGCTTAAACTCAACATTCAGAAAACTAAGATCATGGCATCTGGTCCCATCAATTCATGGCAAATGGGAAGCAATGGAAATAGTGACAGACTTTATTTTATTGGGCTCCAAAAGCATGGTGGATGGTGACTGCTGCCATGAAATTAAAAGACATTTGCTCCTTGGAAAAAAAAAAAAAAACTATGACAGATATACACAGGGGATTAAAAAAGCAGAGACATTACTTTGCCGACAAAGATCTAACTCCTTCTGACAAGTAGGAGTACTTGTCAGTACTACAAGCTATGGTTTTTCCATAAAACCATATGATTTTTGTTTTTTCCAGTAGTCACATATGGATGTAAGAGTTAGACTATAAAGAAGGCTGAGCGCCAGAGAGTTGATGCTTTCAAACTGTGGTGTTGGAGAAGTCTCTCGAGAGTCCCTTGTACTGTAAGGAGATCAAACCAGTCAATGCTAAAGGAAATTAATCCTGAATATTCATGGGAATAACTGATATTGAAGCTGAAGCTCCAGTACTTTGGCCACCTGATGAGAAGAGCTGACTCATGAAGACCCTGACGTTGGGAAAGATTGAAGACAAAAGGAGAAGGGATGACAGAGGATGAGATGGTTGGATGGCATCACCAACTCAACAGACATGAGCTTGAGCAAGCTCCTGGAGATGGTGAAGGACATGGAAGCCTGGCGTGCTGCAGTTCATAGGGTCACAAAGAGTCAGACACAACTGAGCATCTGAACAACAACAAATCTCTTATATGTTATCTCTCACTAGTTTCTCCCTGAGTCACCATATTTTGACCATTCTGGCCTCTTTCTGCTCCTCAAACACACTCATAAGTCCCTTGCAGTCCATAGGGTCACAAAGAGTCAGACACAACTGAGCATCTGAACAACAACAAATCTCTTATATGTTATCTCTCACTAGTTTCTCCCTGAGTCACCATATTTTGACCATTCTGGCCTCTTTCTGCTCCTCAAACACACTCATAAGTCCCTTTGCTCCTGGTGTGTCCTCCACCTCAGATCTTTGCATGGCTGCTTAATTATCAGTAGATGTCATCTCCCAGATTCCATAACTAGAGTATCCCTCACACCTTACAATCTCTGTCCCATTACTCTATTTTATTTTCTTTGTATCTCCCATTACTCTCTGAGTTTATGTATATATAGTATGTCTCTAGTCAAGGCTATGGTTTTTCCTGTGGTCATGTATGGATGTGAGAATTGGACTGTGAAGAAAGCTGAGAGCCAAAGAATTGATGCTTTTGAACTATGGTGTTGGAGAAGACTCTTGAGAGTCCCTTGGACTGCAAGGAGATCCAACCAGTCCATTCTAAAGGAGATCAGCCCTGGGATTTCTTTGGAAGGAATGATGCTAAAGCTGAAACTCCAGTACTTTGGCCACCTCATGTGAAGAGTTGACTCACTGGAAAAGACTCTGATGCTAGGAGGGATTTGGGGCAGGAGGAGAAGGGGATGACAGAGGATGAGATGGCTGGATGGCATCACCCACTTGATGGACATGAGTCTGAGTGAACTCCAGGAGTTGGTGATGGACAGGGAGGCCTGGCATGCTGCAATTCATGGGGTTGCAAAGAGTCAGACATGACTGAGTGAATGAACTGAACTGAACTGAGTATGTCTCTACTACTAGAGGCTTCCTACGTGGTGCTGATGGTAAAGAACCCACCTTCCAATGTAAGAGACATAAGAGACACAGGCTCAGTCCCTGGGCCAGGAAGATCCTCTGGTGGAGGGCTTGGCAACCCACTCCAATATTCTTGCCTGGAGAGTCATGACTCCCATGGACAGAGGAGCCTGGCAGGTTATGGTTCATAGAGTTGTATGACTGGAGCAACTTATCATAAATGCACACTCTAACACTAGAATATAAGCCCTTTGAGGGTATAAATCTTACATCTTGCTATTGATGTGTTTTAATCACTTACAACAGTGCCTAGAATACAGAGAGAACTAAATATTTGCCAAATGAATAGATGAATGAGTGCATTCAGAGAGGTGAGTTATTGCACAATCATATTCAGATTTGGTAACTTTTTATCATGCAATTCAAAAAAAGTACCATGTTGGGTGTAGAAGTTGAAAATATGATTATGATTCAATCCTGCCCTCAAAGATCCTAAACAGTGTACTAATGAGAGATCTACAAATGAATATATTCAATATAATATAAGTACTGGAGTAGATATGTATTCAAGATACTTTTGGAAGATGGGGAGATATTCCATGTTCCTGGGTAGGAAGAATCAATACTGGGAAAATGACTATACTACTAAATGCAAGCTACAGATTCAGTGAGATCCCTATCAAACTACCAATGACATTCTTCACAGAACTAGAACAAAAAGTTTCACAATTCATATGGAAACACAAAAGATCCTAAATAGCCAAAACAGTCTTGAGAAATAAGAATGGAGCTGGAGGAATCAACCTTCCTGACTTCAGACTATACTACAGAGCTGCAGTCATTGAGACAGTATGGTACTGGCACAAAAACAGAAATATAGACTAATGGAACAAGATATAGAACCCAGAGATAAACCTACATACCTATGGGTATTTTATTTTTGACAAAGGAGGCAAGAATATACAATAAAGACAGCCTCTTCACTAAGTGGTGCTGGGAAAACTGTACAGCTACATGCAAAAGAATGAAATTAGAACACTGCCTAACACCATACACAAAGATAAACTCAGAAAGGATTAAAGACCTAAATTAAAGACCAAAAACTATAAAACTGTTAGAGGAAAACATAGGCAGAACACTCAGTGACATAAATCAAAGCAAGATTCTCTATGACCCACCTCCTGGAATAATGAAAATAAAAACAAAAATGAACAAGTGGGACCTAACTAAGCTTGAAAGCTTTTGCACATTAAAAACACACACACACACACACACACACACACACACACACACAAGGTGAAAAGACAACCCACAGAATGGGAGAAAATAATAGCAAAGGAAACAACTGACGAAAGATTAATTTTCAAAATATACAAGCAACTCATACAACTCAATACCAGAAAAACAAACAACCCAATCAAAAAGTGGGAAAAAGATCTGAACAGAGACATTTCTCCAAAGAAGACATACAGACAGATAACAAACACATGAAAAGATGCTCAACATCGCACATTATTAGAGAAAAGCAAATCAAAGCTACAATGAGATATCACCTCACACCAGTCAGAATAGCCATTATCAAAAAGTCTACAAGCAATAAATGCTGGAGAGGGTTTGGAGAAAAGGGAATGCTCTTGCACTGTTGGTGGGAATGTAAATTGATACAGCCACTATGGAAGATGGTATGGAGATTCCTTAAAAAGTTAGGAATAAAACCACCATATGACCCAGCAATCCCACTACTAGGCCCATACCTCAAGGAAACAAAAATTGGAAAGATACATGTACCCCAATGTACATTGCAGCACTATTTACAATAGCTAGAACATGGAAGCAACCTACGTGTCCATCAACAGATAAATGAATAAAGAAGCTGTGGTACATATACACAATGGAATATTACTTGGCCATAAAAAGGAACACATCTAAGTCAGTTCTAATGAGGTGGATGAACCTAGAGCCTATTATACAAGATGAAGTAAGTCAGAAAGAGAAATGGAAATATCATATACTGATACATATATATGGAATCTAGAAAGATTATACTGATTAATTTATTTTCAGGGCAGTAATGGAGAATATTGGAGAGAATAAACTTATGGACACGGGGGAGGGACAGAAGGAAAGGGTGAGATGTATGGAGAGAGTAGCATGGAAATTTATATTACCATATGTAAACTAGATAGCCAATGGGAATTTGCTGTATGACTCAGGGAAGTCAAACAGGGCTCTGTGACAATATAAAGGGTTGGGTGTGGAGGAAATGGGAAGGAGTTTCGGGAAGGAGGGCACATGGACGTACCTATGGCTGATTCTTATTGATGTATGACAGAAAACCACAAAATTCTGAAAAGAAATTATCCTTCAATTTAAAAAAAAGTGGCCAAAAAACGAGCTAAAAAAAAAAAGCAGATACATTTGGTGCCCAAAGGTGGTAACAATCAAGTCTTCTTGGAAGCCTCAGGAGGGGCTTCCCATGGGATGTCTTGACTGATGAGTAGGTATACTACAAATGAGTTTTAAGAGGGTCTCTCATTTCCAGCAAAGATAAAAGATTGTCCAAAGTAGTGTAACGACACAGCAACGTGGTGCGCTGGGGAAACTGACGGGTTTTCTGAGGCAGGATCACAGGGTATACGAGAGGAAAAATATAAGTTGAGCCGAAGAGGAATCAAAGCAAACATCTACTCAGCATTCCTTCTACAGAAAGTATCTCTTTTCCAACGGGAAAATGCTCCACTCCATGTAGTCCTTGTATGGCCTCTGTCAATTACAGCAGCCAGGATTTCTGGCTTTAGTGGAAAAGATACGATAAGTTTCTAACCATTCTATTTTACTAAACCCCTGCATACGGTGATTTGCCAAGGACAGTCAGGGTTCCTTCCTGATGTTTTATTTGCGGATACCAGAATAAAATGGAAGAGTTGGTCTATATGCCCTTCTGCTCCATTTCTCCCATGTCCCCCCCACTACAGTGAAGGGAAAGAAGGCAAGCTGACAAAGAGAAACGGAACGCATAGCGAGAGCTTTAGAGATAGAAGCTCCATACAAAGGGACAGATTGGATTCCTGGAACCCTTGGAGCCAGCCTCATCCCTTATACATCTGTGCTATCACATGACCAATATATTTCTTTTTGTTGTTACAACTCTGGAATTAATTTCTGACAATTATAGCAAAAAGAATATTAGCATTTTTTATGTTTAGATTAATGAAAAGACTATGGGAAGAAAAGACTACATATACACTCTTGGGCATGCTAAGTTTGAGATGTTGGGAATACCCCAGCACAGATGTCCAAGGGACCCTTAAGCATAGGAGCCTGGTATCCAGGAGAGAGTGACTGCCTAGCAATACAGATTTAGAGTGAGTCTGAATTAAGCTGATTGCAGCTATGGGCCTAAATAAAACAATTCATGGAGAGTACAAAAAGCAAAAGAAAATAGAAACCATAGAAGGAATCTTGGGGAGGTCTCTCTTGAAGGAACAGGAGTGGATGAAGAAGAGATCCTCAAGGCTATTGAGAGAGTATCTGAGAGGGAGGAAAATCAGGAAACTTCCAAAAGCTAGAGGTAGTAATAGTTTCAAAAAGGATGGTGGGGCTGACAGTTCTAAATGGTACAGAAGAGGAGTATGATAGGGTCTGTATTCACTGGGATACTCTAGGTGATGCTGCAGCAACAAGGTAACCCCCGTATCCCATTGGCTTGAGATAATGATGGTTTATTTCTTATATTTAAGGAGCTGGGATGACCAAAATTCCCCTGTTTTGCAACCACAGGATATGGAACCTGCAGCATCTCTGTTCACTGGGACAGAGAAAGAGACTAGTAACCACATAGGAACTTTTCACTGCCTTAGTCTGAGATACACAAGAACTTGGCATACATTTCATTGGCCAGAACTCATCATATGACTCTGTCTACTTAGCTAGAAACTAAGAAATGTAGGGGATACAATGGGATATTGGATTTGGTGAGCATAATTGTCTCTGCTCCAAGGACAAAGAGGTAATATTTGGGCTTATCTATCACTAGGCCTTTGGTGACTTAAAAAAAAAAAAAAAATTCACTGGATCTATGAGGCTGGAAACCAGCTTGGAATTAGCACATGAATGGAAGTTGACAATGTTATGTGCTTCATGAATTTTCACATACATTGTGGCTTAGCTAGTAAAGAATCTGCCTGCAATGTGGGAGACCTGGGTTCTGTCCATAGGTTGGGAAGATCCCCTGGAGAAGGGAAAGGGTACTCACTTCAGTGTTCTGGCCTAGAGAATTCCCTGGACTGTATAGTCCATGGGGTTGCAAAGAGCTGGACATGACTGAGCAACTTTCACTTTTTACTTACCACATTTAATCTGGGGACAACTCAGAGCCAAGTATTATTTTTTTAATTTTATAAAGGAGGAAATCAAAGCTCAGTAAAAGTCACTTGGCGATTCAACCATTAGTTATTGAGTGTTTGCTAAATACCAGAACTGAGGATTCAGTAGCAGTAAAACAAACACGTATCCTTGACCTCAGGGAGCTTACAGTCTTATAAGTATGCATCTAAACATGAAACCCCATCTCTGCATCATGCTGAAAACAAAAACCTAAGATGCTATATCAGAGGGCCCAGAACAACCCTGGTCCCATGGATGGTGATGCTGCCACAGGGTTGTGACAAGTCAGCATTCAGGAGGCAGAGTTGGGAGATGGGAGCTGAGAATGGCATACCTATTCCCCTGACAGAAAATATCATGTGCTGGTGTCATGGCATGCAAGCAGAGTTTGAGGGCTGAAAGGCTAATGTGGCTAAATCATAAATGTGTGTGTGTGTGTGTGTGTGTGTGTGTGTGTGAAGTCACTCAGTCATGTCCAACTCTTTTCAACCCCATGAGCTGGAGCCTGCCAGGCCCCTCTGTGCATGGAATTCTCCAGGCAAAAATACTGGAGTGAGTAGCCATTCCCTTCTCTAGGGGATCTTCCTGACCCAGGGATCGAACCCAGGTCTCCTGCATTGCAGGCAGATTCTTTATCTCTGCACCACCTGGGAAGCCCTAAATCATAAAGACCCAGGGAAAAGAAGCATGGTGTAAGACTTGGCTTAAGAAGTGACATGGGACAGAACCATCCCCATTCGTGTGGGCCAAGTTCAAGATGGCAAAGTCATCTTATTCTTCAGCAGAAGTCTGTTGGCTTGCCTATCTCTCCAGAGAGGCACTGTCCTAAATAACCCGCCAAATGACTCTAACCCAAGATCTGCCTGCTCCAACCAGTTTACCCTTCGCTGAACTCCAGTCAACCACCTCAGCACCCAGTTTAGCTGGAGATGCGGGAACTATAGTTAGACAAATTCTGAGTTGGAGGAACCAGGGTAGGTTTGCTTATCACTGAGTATCCCTCCCACAGAAAGTCTCACATGGAATTCATAAATAGATGGCCTCATTTGCTGTTCCATGTGAAACACTTCCACCCTCCCTTCCTCTCCTCTCCCTGGAGGGAAGGACTCATAGAGCTTTCTCTGAGTCGTTTTAGCAGGTTTCAAGACTTTCTCATTTTTGTTCTCCGATTCTCTCACATATAGAGAGAATCAAGCTGTATCAAGCAGATTTTCCAAAGGTTGCCTTCATGAGGGTTTGCTCAGCTCGCCTGCAGCTGAAGACATTTAGGCTGAGGTAGAGAAAACCCAGGCATCAGTTTCCACTTGGTCTTTCATGAGTTAAAATCAGCCTGATAAAAACGAGCCAGAAGTGCTTGAGGGAGTGGTAGGAGGGAGGGGGTGGCTTTTGCTATTGAGATATTTCTGTTTACATGAACTTTTAGAGCAAACATCATCTTTGTCCTTTTGTTCCCCCTCACTTATGTAAAGAAAGATGAAAGGGAAGGAAAGCCGGGTCCTTTGAGGGCAGTGTTGACAGGAGCAGTAACACCAGGACCATACTGAAGTTCTCTATTTATAAAACTCTAAGAAGTCAGGAATGTGGGTTGTCCCTCCCGCACGCCTGCACACCCCCGGCTTTTGTTTGTGAAAGTTGCAGGTTCCCAAACAGCTGTCCTTTAGAACAGCGGTGTGATCTCTGCCCAGGCCTGCTCCTAGACACTTACCTGGTTTTCTACTCTAGCTTCTCAATCACGTCCCTGAATTCAAACCTCACTTCAGTGTGAATTTTGCAGAAGACACTTTTCTTTGGCAGAAAATCTTCTGAGAAACAGCTTTGACTCATGCACACTATCCCCAAGAAAATGACTTTTCACGTACACCCATGGCAGACTCATGTCAATGTATGCCAAAACCAATACAGTAAAAAAAATAAATAAAAATAAAGAAAAGAAATGTTTGAACTCGTATTTATTTATTTAAGAATTAAGACACGAGGGCCTGTGATATGACTGGTATTTTTAAGCACAGTGCTTCCCAGTGGAGGCCTCTGAGGTTGATCTGCTTGGGTTCTGATTCTGGGTCTTAGTTATTAACAGTTTAACAATGGAAATAGGAGGAAGCTAGAAGCTACCGAAACTCTGTTTTCTCAGCAGATGGTCTTGGAGTTAATTGGAGATAACTCAGGGAAAGAGCTTAGCACAGTGCCCGGCATGGATTAGCTTTCAGGACTTTGACTGTTAGAGGAGTGACGCAGGCTTGGAAGGTTTGGTGTTTTGTTTTGGTTTTTTTTTCTGCAATTTCTTTGTCTTAACCAACTCTTCTTTATTGTTCTTGTTTAGTCGCTAAGTCGTGGCTGACTCTGCAACCTCAGGGACTGCAGCATGCCAGGCTGCTCTGTCTTCCACTGTCTCCTAGAGTTTGCTCAAATGCATGTTCACTGAGTTGGTGATGCTTTCTAATGAGCTCATCCTCTGCCACACCCTTCTCCTTTTACCTTCAATCTTTCCCAGCACCAGGGTTTTTTCCAATGAGTCGGCTCTTCTCATCAGGTGGCCAAAGTATCGGATCTTCAGTTTCAGCGTCGGTCCTTCCAATGACTATTCAGGGTCGATTTACTTTAGGATTGACTGGCTTGATCTCCTTGCTGTCCAAGGGTGTCTCAAGAGTCTTCGCCAGCACTACAGTTTGAAAGCATCAGTTCTTTGGTGTTCAAACTTCTTCCTGGTCCAAGACTACTGGAAAAACCATAGCGTTGACTATATGGACCTTTGCCAGCCATTTCGTGGCTGCAGTCAACATTCATAGTGATTTTGGAGCCCAAGAAAATAAAATCTGTCACTGTTTCCCATTTTTCTGCATTTATTTGCCATGAAGTGATGGGACTGGATGTCATGATCTGAGGTTTTTTTAATGTTGAGTTACAAGCCAACTTTTTCACTCTCCTCTTTCACCCTCATCAAGAGGTTCTTTACTTCCTCTTCACATTTGACATTATAGAGCGATACATCAACCAATCTGAGGCTGTTGATATTTCTCCTGACAATCTTGATTATAGCTTGTGATTCATCCAGCCCGGCATTTTGCATGATGTACTCTGCATAGAAGTTAAATAATAAGCAGGGTGACAATATACCGCCTTGCCGTACTCCTTCCCCGATTTTGAACCAGTCAACTGTTCCATGTCTGGTTCTACAATTAAGCTTGGTTTCCACTTTGGCCCAGCTGCTTATTTCTTTCTGGAGCTATTAGTAATTGCCCTCTGCTTTTCCCCAGGTAGCTCAGCGGTAAAGAATCTGCCTGCCAATGCAGGAGATGTCAGAGATGTCAGAGGGTTGGATCCCTGGGTCAGAAAGGTCCCCTGGAGGGGGAAATGGCAACCTACTCCTGCATTCTTGCCTGGAAAATCCCATGGATAGAGGAGCCTGGCAGGCTACATTCTATGGGGCATGAATTGGTTGGACACGAATGAGCATGCACGTACCCGCTTCCCCAGTAGCATTTTGGACACTTTCCAATCTGGGGGGCTCATCTTCCAGTGTCATATCTTTTTGCCTTTTCATACTGTTCATGGGGTTCCTGCAGCAAGAGTGCTGGAGGGAGTTGCCATTTCCTCCTCCAGCGGAACACATTTTGTCAGAGCCTGTCACTGTGAGTGCCAGCCAACCTGAGTGCAGAGAAGGCAACCAATGTCCAGAAAGGATACACTTCCCACCCTAAGGAGAGTTCTCTCAGAGCCCTCAGAAAAGTCTTGCTTCATACACTCTGCACCCCTCCTATCCCCCCAGCTGTGGCAGCCTCCTCTTCTGCGAGCTTGGTGGACATGCAGCGCGCACGTTCCAGGCAAGGGTGGGAGGGCGCCCAGCGTGACGCTGGAAGGAACACTGGGTACCAGGGCAACAAGGCCAGGTAGCTGCTGTGCTGTGTTCCGTCCAGTGAGAGAATCCGCTTAGAAGGCCAGATTCACCGTGTCCTGGTGGACTGGAGAAAGGGAAGGGACGGACCGCGCAAGCCTCCTGTCGCCAGATTATTTCTAGCCCCACTCCTTCCTGCGCGCCCTGGCGGTGTTCCTCACCATCTGCTGGCCTGACGGCAAGGTGATCCAGCAGGACCCAGCAGTGCTTCAGGCAGGGGCTGCCTTCTGTCCTAACGGGCAAGGCCAGAGGCTCTGAAACCCCCCAGGCTGGGGTCTGTCGGGAGCACGGTCCCGTGTGTTCCTGTTCCTGCACCTCGCTAGGAAAGAGCCACAGAGCCTGTCTGCACAGATCCCCTGTGGAGTCACCCCCGCGCCCCCAGCTCCACACTCGCACTAGCTCTGCTCCAGGTTCTTGGTCCTCTTCACTGTTCCATGGGTTTTTTTTGTTCCTAACTCCTGCTTCCATTACTGCGGGGGGAAAAAAGATGAAGAAGAAAATGGAAAGAACATTACAGGACTTGAAGGCTGGTGTGTGCAGAACCCTGGGCCTGCTGCCCTGAGGAATCAGATCATAACAATTGCAGCATCTTGTGTGGCCCGGGGCCTGTGGTGAGACACAAGAGACGCAGGGAAACTAATACCAGCCTTCACTCGCTCTTTCTCCTTCTTACGCACTTAGAGCACGGGTCTCCAAGGAGACAACGTCTCAGTCACTGTTACTTCATTCTCGCCCCCTCCCTGACCTTGAACTCTCCCACCCAATCTCCCTTGACAGGGTCTCTCCCGCCTGTTGTCAGCAGTTTCTGCCCCAAGTCCGCCGCTCCATCCTCCTCTCTCAGCACCACGTGACTCCCTGCAGTTTGGCTCTGCATTTCTTCCTAAGCCAGATCCTAGCTCAGTCCTGAGACGGCCTCGTTTCTACCCGGTGCAGGAGCACCCTGCCCCTAAGACCCACTCAGGCTGGCCCAAGAAAGTTCCTGGGAGCAGAGCACAGAGCTGTGAGGCTTGTTGAGACCTAAATCCTGGGCCGAGAACAGCAGCAAACCTATTTTCACAAATGCTGTAAGGACCACACTCAAGGGCGTGGTTAAAGTGTGTTTCCCAAAGTGTGGTCCTGGTGTGACCTGGGTCAGGATCGCAAAAGGTTACTAGCTTAAAGAACACATACCTGGACCTCATTCTGCAAAATAAGGAATCAGTATCCGCTTTACTAACATTCTCCTTACTTAAGTTGCAAGTTAAAGACCATGTGTGTATTATGAAAATACTAGCCAACAGCAGTATTGTTACTGAAAGTTTAGACCTGTTCCCTAAAAAATAATAGCTGCATATTGGGAGAAACTTCCTTGATCAGCTTGGAAAGGAACTCTGAGGCTTTGGGGAAATCACGTCACTGTTCTGGCTTCAGTGTTCCTGCCCCTATTGTGAGAGGACTGGTTTCACTGGTCTCCCAGGTCCTTTCCAGCTCGGTTTCCCTCTGAGTCTAGGATTCTGTCACCATAGAGAGGCCCCTGTGTAAGCAGAGGTTGTGGAAGGGAGCCCCACAGGTGTGAAAAGTCAAGAAGAGAGAGAAGAGCAGGGCTGGTGTGGGGTGCAGGGAGGGTAAGGGCATAGTAAGAGGATTCCGCTTTGTAACTATAGCCAGCTTTCTGTAAAAACTTGTGAATGGATTCTTTCTGCACCTCAACTTCGCCTTTCGGAAAAGGGGGCAAATGAAGGCTGCTGAAAAACAATGTTTATGAAACATAAGCACACCGTAGGTCTTCAAGAAAAGGTGAATAACATTATTATCATCACACAGTATAGTATTCAGGATTAACAAAATCATGTCCATGAGATCCCTACTACAAGATAAGGCACAAAACAGATGCTCATGTTTGGGAGTTCATGTACACCCGTGGCGGATTCATGTCAATATATGCCAAATCCAATACAGTACTATAACGTAAAATAAAGTAAAAAAAAAAGAAAATGGTAGTCATTTTTTTTTCCTGATTGAATTATTTCATCCTTTCCTTCATTCAACACATATTTATTGAGAACCTAGTCTGCAGGAAGCACACACTGAGGTAAGGGGCAATGATACTTGCAATAGCTATGGTCCTGACCAGCAATGTGACCTAACAGGAGATATAGGCGAGTAAAGGCATTGTTAACACTGTGCAATTGATGCCGAGCCATAGGAAAAAGCAAGATACTGTGAACGTATAAGGTATCCGAGTGTACCAGGCCAGCACAACAGGTGCAAAGGAAAGGATGCTCATGGCATGCATGGCCATGGAGATTAAAGAGGGTGGAGAAGTAAGAGGGGACAGTTCACAAAAAGCGAGTAAGTCATGCTCTTTACATCTTCCCTTGTTTTTAGAGTGTGAGGAGCCACTGATGTGTTTTAGAAAACTGACTCGATAGCCAGGTGGAGAAGAAACTGGGTTATAAAACCAGAGGCAGTGACGAGGAAAGAGGATGGTGCAGTAAGGGATGGTGATACCAGGATGATAATGATGGGCATAGATAAAAACAGACAGATTCCAAACATGTTCAAGAAGCAGAACCTACAGAAGCTATTATTGATTGGACTGAGGGCTATGGAAGTAGTATTTTAGGGTCATTAAAGTTGTTTCCCAATGATCAGTCAGCGTGAAGCCTCCACATAAATGACTGGCTAATGTTGACCTACATTTAAAAATGCAGACTGTGTCTTCAACAGGTTTATTTTAACAAATCAATATTTTTTATTAGCTCAGTTTCTTTGTAATTATAATCATAGTTTCAGAATTTTGGAGGAATTACATTAGGATTTTTATTAGCGCTTTGGTTTTCTATTAATTCCAGATGAAACTTCTTAGAACATCTTCAGATGCAATAATGAGCTTTAACCACTTGATGGCCACATTTCAAAGTCCTTTATCTCAGGGCACCAGCCCCAAGCATCCAGTATCATCATGCAATTAAAATAAATAAATTTATATTTTAAAAATAAATAAATTATGTTACAGAAAACAAAAAACAAAAAACAAAAAAAAAAGTCCTTTATCTTACTTCCTCACCTCTGACAATTTTCTGTCTCTTCTAGTCAGCTGTCTCTGGGACTAAATAGATCTATATTTTTCTGCTTTAGTAGGACTCATGCAATTAAAATAAATAAATTTATATTTTAAAAATAAATAAATTATGTTACAGAAAACAAAAAACAAAAAACAAAAAAAAAAGTCCTTTATCTTACTTCCTCACCTCTGACAATTTTCTGTCTCTTCTAGTCAGCTGTCTCTGGGACTAAATAGATCTATATTTTTCTGCTTTAGTAGGACGTCGGGGAAGGCAATGGCACCCCACCCCAGTACTCTTGCCTGGAGAATCCAATGGACGGAGGAGCCTGGTGGGCTGCAGTCCATGGGGTCGCTAATAGTCAGACAGACTGAGCGACTTCACTTTCACTTTTCTCTTTCATGCATTGGAGAAGGAAATGGCAACCCACTCCAGTGTTCTTGCCTGGAGAATCCCAGGGATAGGGGAGCCTGGTGGGCTGCCGTCTATGGGGTTGCACAGAGTCGGACACGACTGAAGTGACTTAGCAGCAGCAGCAGGACATCTGTTCTTGAATCTACAAGACATGAGTATGAAATTGTACTGGATTCACAGTAGGTCTTCACTAAAAATATTTAATAAACAAATGGCCAAACGAGTGGATATCAGTGATAATCTAGTTGGCAAATACTTGGGACAGTTTGAAGCTTCCTTATATTTCATATGTTTGAAATTCAGACAACCGCTGTTTCATAGCAAACAAAGAAGTATTAGAATAAAGTAGAGAGTTCAGAAAATGGTTTAGATGCATAGACAACAAAATAGCCCTCTAACCATAGTAAGAGAAGCCTTAATAAAGGAAGAAAATCTTTCCTTGTTCGTATGTAAAGCTTGCATAATTGTCTTATTTAGGTGAATGCGTGGTATGCATGGAATCTGTTGCAATTCAGGAGACCTGGGTTTGATCCTTGGATTGGGAAGATCCCCTGGAGAAGAGAAAGGCTACCCATTCCAGTATTCTGGCCTGGAGAATTCCATGGACTGTATAGTCCATGGGGTTGCAAAGAGTTGGACACGACTGAGTGACTTTCATTTTTTCATATTACGTTTTTCACTTAACATTTAACGTAAGCATCTGTGTTTGACAATAGTTTCTACCATGTTAACTTTTGCTGTTGACGTGGTGAGCCAGCATGTCCTTTTCATCACATATTAAGCCATTTCTGAATTTCATGACAATAAATCATGCTGTGAAAAACATTTCCTAGAGACACAGTCTCGGAATATTTAGAGCAAAATATGCTTTTCTGAGAATGAAACATGAAGATGTATAATAGAGCTGACTACAGATGTGTTATCAGATGACAGTATTTATTTATTGAAAAGGACCAGCCCTGGAGGCTTAGAGAAACAGAAAGCACTATCAATAAGCACTGTTGGTATATGAGCTTTGTCAACAATAAGACTTTAATTGTTCAGTTTCTCAGTCATGTCTGACTCTTTGTGACCCTACGGACCGTAACCCAACCCACCAGACTCCACTGTCCGTGGGATTCTCCATACAAGAGTCCTGGAATGGGTTGTCATGCCCTCCTTTAGGGGATCTTCCCGACCCAGGAATTGAACCCGTGACTCCTGCATTGCAGGTGGATTCTTTACTGCTAAGCCACCAGGGAAGCCCCAATCTCCCTAATAGGGCCGCCCATAAAATGGAAATGGACATAAGGTTTGCTGCCAAATTGCTTTTGAATATACAAGTACTAATGACAAAAGCATTCAACACAGAATTTTAGTCGGATTTCATGAAATATTCCATTTTTCTACCTCTATAGTTTGATTTCAAGCTCATCAAGTGGATTTCTGGTTGGAATCTGATTTTCCGTGTAGGTCTGCCTCCAGGGAAGAAACATTCTCCCCTACATTTTCTGGCATTTTTAGCCTTTCTACCAGAGATCTCTCTATGGAGTGATATATTGCTTGTCATACAGTTTTCTACAGAAAGAAAAATGTCTAAAAATGTGCTTCAACTTTTTCTGATCACTATAATAGGATGAAATTACTATTTCACCCTATAAATAAATTATTTGTCATTGTAATTAAATACGTCAATCTCATGAGCTTAGCTAATGTAGATAAATTTGAGACATGGATTTGTTCTTACTAACAAAATCACCTCAGAACCTGTAGGACTCCAAGCCAGATGCTAGATTACATAAATTCACCAACGTATTCATTGCACTCTGTCCCATTTCTGGACACAGCTTGCCAGCCTTGTCTCCTGGTGAAGAAGTGAAGTATTAGTCGCTCAGCTGTGCCCGGCTCTTAGTGACTCCATGGACTACAGCCCACCAGGCTCCTCTGTCCATGGGATTTTCCAGGCAAGGATACTGGAGTGGGTTGCCATTTCCTTCTCCAGGGGATCNTCTCCTGGTGAAGAAGTGAAGTATTAGTCGCTCAGCTGTGCCCGGCTCTTAGTGACTCCATGGACTACAGCCCACCAGGCTCCTCTGTCCATGGGATTTTCCAGGCAAGGATACTGGAGTGGGTTGCCATTTCCTTCTCCAGGGGATCTTCCCGACCCAGGAATTGAACCCAGGTCTTCTGCACTGCAGGCAGATTCTTTACCGACTGAGCTTACGAGGGAAGCCCTGGTGGGTGCACATTAACATGACCATTTGTGTTTGGTACAAGTATTCACAATTTCTAGAGAAATTCATGTTAATCAGAGGTGGGTTCAAACTCTGAAAACTTGAAGCTCACATAATTTGAAAGGAGAGTATCATTTTTAAGAAAAATAATACAAAACTATGGATGCAAAATTAAATATTTATCTAGAAATCACACTATAGATTTAAAAAATCTGACCAGTGACATATATATCATGATAATTTAACATTTTTATTAATCAACTGTCTGATATATCTCTATAATAATTTCTCCTACATTTTTGGCAGTATGTTTCTTAATCACCTGTTTATATGACAGTGGTTTTTTCTTTCTATACAGAGAATGGTAAATATAATTCAGCCTTTCTTCTAGTAATGGTTGAATCATTGATACTTTAGAAAAAATTATCTTACCTCACTGATTATTGGAAATATCTCCTTTATAACATGTATTTCCAATGCCATAAATTTCCCTCTAAATACTGCTTTTGTTGCATCCCATGCGAAGAGTTGACTCATTGGAAAAGAATCTGATGCTGGGAGGGATTGGGGCAGGAGGAGAAGGGGATAACAGAGAATGAGATGGCTGGATGGCTTCACCGACTCGATGGACGTGAGTTTGGGTGAACTCCAGGAGCTGATGATGGACAGGGAGGCCTGGTGTGCTGCAATTCATGGGGTCGCAAAGAGTCGGACATGACTTAGCAACTCAACTGAACTGAACTTTTTAAAAGTTGTATTTTCACTTTCATGCTATGATTGCTTTTAATAGATCTTCTTTTTATTTCTGTTTTCTTATATTCCATTATGCTCTGTGACGTTTATTCTGCTTGAGGTTTGTTACAAATCCTGAAAATGAAGTTTGGTGTCTTTTAAAAATTGGGGGAAAACCCCGACCCATGATTTTCTTTTGAAGTATTGCTTTTATGTCATTCTATTCCTGGAATTATTTTTGGTAAGACCTTTCTTTCTGGAATTCTAATTTAAATCCTTGTTTAACTTGCTTTATCTACCATCTCTTAACATCAGACTCACATTTTCCAAAACTTTGTTTCTCAGCATTGTATTTTGGATAATTCCTTTGCTATCTTTCCATTCACTAACTTCCCACTGAGGGAAATTGGTCTAATTTTCTGTTGAGGTTTTAATTTCTAAAAGTTCTATTTGATTCTCTTTCAAAAATGTTTGGTCTTATTTTAAATAATCTTGGACATAATTCAAATTTTTCTTTAATTTCTTTAAATGTAGCACTTGTATCCTATGCCTGATAATTCCAATGTCTAAAATATTTGTGAGCCCAAATCAACTATTGTTATTGCATCTGCTGACATTTAGATAACGCTTTGTTACTGTGTGTCTTTGTGGTATTTGGCTATGAGTTGCTCATTTTCCTTGGAACTTGTCTGGGGATTTTTAACTAGAAATACTAGATTGAAACTATGTTTCTCCATAAAGAAAAAAATATATATGTATATGTATATGTATATGTATATTAGGGGTTCCCCAAGAGCTCAACTGGTAAAGAATCTGCCTGCAATGGAGGAAACACAGGAGACTTGGATTCAGTCCCTGGGTTGGAAAGATCCCCTGGAGGAAGAAATATCAATCCACCCCAGTATTCTTGCCTGGAGAATCCCATGGAGCTTGGTAGGCTACAGTCCACGGGGTTGCAAAGAGTTGGACATGACTGGGCAAACATTCACTTCTTATATATATTAGCTAACTGTCTGACAACACTATCAACCTGTTCCAACTCTAAATCTAAACACAATTATAAACTTGAGGTTTTACATATCACATAGGTGTCTTTGATTTGGACCACAAATGTTGTGGCTTGTGGTTTGAAAAATGTCGTCTTTTCAGGTGCTAGCTTTTTAAGGCAACATTCTACCAGGCAATCTATCTGGCAGGGGCCCTGAGTTTTGTCTTCTGCTCCCCGCATTCTGTATAGTTATTAGAATGAAATCTCCCATTCTCCTGGGTCTGGAAGAAGTCTTTAGTGCAAAAACTGCCTTTGTTTCTTTCTTACCTTCCAGGTTCCTACTCTCACTTGATTTTTGGTCTTTTCTAGTCTCTTCTTATAGTTTCTGATCCATGATGTTCTTTAAAAGATGTTTTATATTTTACCCAGCATTTCAGTTGTTTAAGTCATCTAGCAGAAAAGAGTTAGAGCAAGACTGAGCCTACTGTCCTTACAAAGTCCTATTTTCAAGAGTGGCCTTTGGCTGGCGTCCGGTGGCTACCCACCATTCCTAGAACTGCTAAGAGTGGTTCTCTGTACCTAAAACTATCTATACCAACAATGTAGTTTCTGCTGAACATATGCTGAACACCTACTTTCTTTTCGTGAATCTGGAATTTTGGTCCACTATATGTAGAGAAAGCCCATATGTTCAGCCTCCAGTAAAAATTCAGTACCAAGTCTCTAATGAGCTTCCCTAGCTGACATTTCTCAGGTGTTGTCAGCTCTCATTTCTCAGCTATAACTCATTCTTGGGGGAATTAAGCAGTGCATTGGGAGACGACTCTCAGAAGCTAGTTTCTGATTTCCTCTGGACTTCTCCCCATGCACATTTCCCTTTGCTGATTTTACTTTGCCTTCTTCCACTGTAACAGATCTTAGACGTGACTACTGATTTTACTTTGCACCCTTCCACTGTAACAGATCTTAGACGTGACTACTGATTTTACTTTGCATCCTTCCACTGTACCAGATCTTAGACGTGACTACAACTGTATGCTAAGTCTTTTGAGTTTTCCTAGTGAATCACCAAACCTGGGGGTAGTCCGAGGACCTCCAATACACCCATACTGGCAGAAAATCCAACAACATACTACCTTTAAAGAGGTTGTGTCCCCATTTAATAATTGAAAATCCCTGTAATCTAGAGATGGTAGTTAAAAGTTAAATGAGTTTGCTAGGGCTACCATAACAAAATATGAGGATGTCTGATTTTTCCTTCTGGTCACCTTCTTTATTGTAAACTCAAGGTACATTTCTCCTTTTTATTTGGCTAAACCACTATGCTGGAACACATAAATACCACATTTGATAACAGAAATTCTATGACAAAAAGTCTCTCCATTATCAAGTAAGTATGGGAAGCGTTGATAAAATCAAATGGTTTTTTCAGTGTAGAAGTGCTCAGAGGTTTCAGTACATTATCCTTTAATAAAAAGATGCGGTAAGCAGTGCTTTCAGAACTTAATTCACCTCAAAATCCTTCTTTTCCTTCGAATATCTATTAATCTAACTTAGGACACTAATGTTCCTGAGGCATAGCTTAGAAAATGCTGCAAGAAAAATTTGCCTCCTGTCTTTTGAAAAGCCTTTGGTGTTTAAGTGTTTTCTTTGCTTGTTTTGTTGATTGGCTTAAGTCATATTTAGCAACCATCTTTTGAGCTGCCTCAAAATCATTAGAGATTTAAATCATACTGATATGCCCAGATTTACCCTCAGGAGCAAAAATCCACAGTGCTCTTAAGTTAAAGGTGTCTTATTCTGAATTGGAAACAGTTATGTGCCTTCTTGGGGTAACCCGAATTTGTTGCTGGCAACTTCAATATTCTCAACTCCAGAATGGACCTAGTAAAACTTACCTACCATGTGGGAGTGATTTCAAATAAAACCATTTATGCAGATAGATCTTGTAAATTAGTAAACAACATTCATGGGTAAAAAGAAATTGTAAATCTACAGGTCTGCTCTTTCTTAAAACTCGGGAAAAAATTACAAATAAATTAGACAAAAATCATTGATTATTGAATAATCAATCCTGCTTCTTGGGAGAAGGCTTTTTTGATACCTTCTTGGAATGGGAAGAGGATTTTAGTGGATTTCTTAAATGCTGACCCAAAATGCTGTTGATAGGATTTACAAAATGCTTACATCTCCCATTATGATCACTGAGTCAGAGGTTCCCCAAGGATTTCTTTTCCATTGCTCACATAAAAGGCCAAAGTACTCTGTGGCTACACACAAGAGACTCAATTGTCTATATTGCCCTTGAAATTTAGTAAGTAGATTACTGCCTTTTTATTCCAAAGAATTTCCCACCATAATTGTCATGCTCTCCTATTTCGGAACATTTTAATTGTTGTGTCAGAACATTTTGAAACATTCAGGGTCTCAAATAGTATTTACTAAGTTTAAGTCATTTATTGTTTTATCTATTAACCCCATACCTGCTCATCAACCATGACAACCCTCCCCCCTGCCATTAAAATCAAATAATCCCAAGTTCCAATTTGCTTGGGCAGACTTATCTTGGATAAATATTCAAGTCCTGCTAGAATTTTTGAAATCTTGAATGTTGACACTTTCAGGAACTTCTGTTAGTTTGAGGACCGAGGCTCAAACGACTCTCCATGGCCTGTGAGTTGATAAAGAGGAACTGTGGAGTTAAAGAGGGGTAAGAGGTAAACAGTGTACAAATAAATGAATGGGACTCTCTACTATAATTCATGCTTAAATAGGCGATGTTGGCAGCATTCATCTTATGGCCTGGATCCATTCATTTTGACTATAAATGGAGTCAATCTCCAGGGTGGTATGCACACCCACTGTAGGAGATGAAGACAAACCTCTTGGAGCAAGAAAAAATCAGGTTACTGCCATGGCTGGGTCTCAGGTGTCAGAGCCAGAAAGAGCATATACCCAGGAGGAGAGTTGGCAGGACTAAAATCACCAGAGAAACCTACCTGTCATCAGTTTCAAACAGTACGTGCAGAAATAAGTGAGTGAAAGTCTCTCAGTCGTGTCTGACTCTGCCACCCCATAGAATCCTCCAGGCCAGAATACTGGAGTGGGTAGCCATTCCCTTCTCCAGAGGATCTTCCCAACCCAGGGATTGAACCCAGTTCTCCCACATTGTAGGCAGATTCTTTACCAGCTGAGCCACAAGGGAAGCCTGGACAAAAATAAAACCAGTAACAAAACCAAAAGGTCAAGAGCTAGACACAAACAGGAAAAAAAAAAAAAACAAAAATGATATAACCCAGAATATTTTCAGATATAGCAAAAAGTCACTTTCATTGAGCTCCAGTGATATGGTAGATCCAACCAGTTCATCCTAAAGGAGATCAGTCCTGGGTATTCATTGGAAGGACTGATGTTGAAGCTGAAACTCCAATACTTTGGCCACCTGATGCAAAGAGCTGACTCATTGGAAAAGACTCTGATGCTGGGAAAGAATGAAGGCAGGAGGAGAAGGGGATGACAGAGCATGAGATGGTTGGATGGCATCACCGACCTGATGAACATGAGTTTGAGTAAACTCCGGGAGTTGGTGATGGACAGGGAGGTTTATCATGCTGCAGTTCATGGAGTCGCAAAGAGTCGGACACGACTGAGTGACTGAACTGAACTGAACTGAGTGATATGGTGGGTGGGAAATACGACCAGTCTTAATACTGCCTCCAAACAGCAGGTACTGTGTTTACCTGTTCACGCCTCTTTCCCTGTGTGTACCAGCTCAGGGAGTGAAGCTGAATCTGCTTAAAGTACAGTAACTTTCCACAAATGCCTTACTCTATCACCTAACCCTCAATCTAGTTTCAGAATCTTCCCCTATGGAAGCAGCCACACACAGTGTTAAACCAAAAAACCACAGGATTGCATTGCTCCCACTCCTCTCCAAACATGAAATATGAGCAGGTTTCCACACTTAAACACAAAACACTATTATTAACTTGTTCTCTCATTTGAAAAGAGGAAATGGTTTAAGATGGATCTGATTCAAGAGGCAGTTGGATACAGGACGGTAGGAAGTCTCGAGGGACACACTGATGTGGGATTCAGCCGAAAAGCTCCAAGTGCTCTGATTTTTCTAATCTAGTGTTTATTTGAGTCAGAGGATTAAATCCAGTACACAGTGTCAACAGTCGTCTCCAGCACCTCACGTCTCGCGCTTGTGGAGTAGGTCAGGGAGCCTCACCTGTGTCTTTGTGTTTGAATCTGTAGACAGTCCTGTGAAATAGACAGAAAAGGGATTCTTTCCCACATCATGTAATGACCACAGCAGGAATGGGGAGCCCGCTGTAAAGGAGGCTGGTAAGTTCCTATTTCTCATTTCTCAGTGGCAGAGCTCCCCTTCCTGGTCTGCAACGTCAGAGGGAAGAGTTAGTATCAATTCTTGGCCGACTGCTTCCCAGGGAAACCCTCACTCTTGTCTCAGCCTTGCTGCAGCTGTGTGATGTGCTCCTCCCCAGCAGCGGGAATCTGCTCAGCCCTTCTGAGTGACGATGGGAGTCAGAATGGGTGAGTGGTGTCAGGACACCCCTGGCCAGGATAGAGGGGCAAACCCATCTCAGTACCCTGTGAGAAAGCTCACTCAGTTGCACCTGATGTCCATCCTGCAGTGCCCACAGGTGCCACGCATTCTTGTACCCCACCCTTTCCTTGGTTTGACCCTCAACGGGTTTCTTCAGCAGACGCCAGCTCCCTTGGATTTGCTCCATGCTTGGCTAGTGACATCTCCAGGTCTCTAGGGTGTGGGGTTTTGTTCCTGTTCTCTGACTCCCAAGCTCTGTAGGGCATATGGAATCCTTCTCAAATCCAGCTCAAAGCCTGGCATTGGCCCTGGGTCCACGCATCCCTCTTGGGAGGAAGTCCCCACAGGATGGAGATCTCTTTGGACTCCCAATGCTCATTGCCCAGAACAGAATTTGCTCTGCCACCATGAAGGCCTGATTTGGAATTACCAATCCCTCCCCTGGGGAAACAGAATAGAGCTTTGCTCCCGTTCCCCACGTTTCTATGAGCTGTTGCCCCATCCTAAACTTGGTCTTCCATTTATTACTTCGTGTTATTCACACGTGAGAATTATTTAGATCCATTTGAAGTGGAAAGGGTTTTCCCTGGTCCTCTATAATGCCTTAAATGATTTTTGTTTGAAAACGAGTATAAGATTTTTTTTTTGTATTTATTTTTTTACACGAACTCCCAAACATACTAATTTATGTTCCTTATGAATAAGGATTTCCCTGATAGCTCAGACAGTAAAGCATCTGTCTACAATGCGGTAGACCTGGGCTTGATTTCTGGGTTTGGAAGATTCCCTGGAGAAGGAAATGGCAACCCACTCCAGTACTCTTGCCTAGAAACTCCCATGGATGGAGAGGCCTGGTGTCCATGGGGTCGCAAAGAGTCGGACACGACTGAGCGACTTCACCNGCCCTTCTTGGGAATTGGGATGAGGATTGACCTTTTCCTGTTCTGTGGCCACTGCTGGGTTTTCCAAATGTGGTGACATATAGCATCAGCTTTTAGGATTTTAAATAGCTCTGCTGGGATTCCATCACCTCCACTAGCTTTATTGGCAGTAGTGCTTCCTAAGGCCCACTTGACTTCACACTCCAGAATGTCTGACTCTGAGTGAGGGACTGCGCCCTCGTGGTTCTCCTGGTCATTAAGGTCTTTTCTGTACAGTTCTTTTGTGCATTCTTTCTGTCTCTTGTTGGTCTCTTCTGCTTCTATTAGGCCTTTACCATTTCTGTCCTTTATTGTGCCCAGTTTTGCATGAAATGTTCCTTTGATATTTCCCATTTCCTTAAAGATATCTGTAGTCTTACCTTCTCTGTTGCTTCCCTCTATTTCCTGTCTCTTATACACATCTTTTGAAAACGAATATAAGATTTTAAAATACTAATTTATGTTCCTTATGAATAAGGATTTCCCTGATAGCTCAGACAGTAAAGCATCTGTCTACAATGCGGTAGACCTGGGCTTGATTTCTGGGTTTGGAAGATTCCCTGGAGAAGGAAATGGCAACCCACTCCAGTACTCTTGCCTAGAAACTCCCATGGATGGAGAGGCCTGGTGTCCATGGGGTCGCAAAGAGTCGGACACGACTGAGCGACTTCACCTTTGAATAAGCTAATCTCTCTCCCTTGAATGTCATCTGCCACTAATACTTTATAGGAAGGTTGGAGTAGGAAAGAAGGAGAAAATATAGGAGAAAAAGAAGGAAAACCCAAGTCCAGTTTCTCCTGGCTTTAGCAATGCTTGCAGACGACTCAGACAAGAAGAGAAAAAAATAAAACCATCACCACTAACAAAACCCAGTCTATTCAGCGCCGAGAGGTTGTGTAAAGAAGAGAAAGGCCAGGGAGGAGTGGAGGTGGAGGAGACATCATTGTCTTTCAGTCACTCAGTTGCATCTGACTCTTTGCAGCCCCATGGACTGCAACAGACCAGGCCCCTCTGCCCTCCACTACCCCCAGAGTTTGCTCACATTCATGTCCATTGAGTTGATGATGCTATCTAACCAATTCATCCTCTGCCGCTCCCTTCTCCTTTCGCCTTCAATCTTTCCAACATCACTCTTTTCCAGTGAATCGGCTCTTTTCATCAGGTGTCCAAAGTATTGGAGCATCAGCTTCAACATCAGTTTTTCCAGTGAATATTCAGGGTTTATTTCCTTTAGGATTGACTGATCTCCTTGCAGTTCAAGGGACTCTCAGAAGTCTTTGCCAGGACTACAATCTGAAAGCATCAATTCTTTGGCATTCAGCCTTCTTTATGATCCAACTCTCACATCTGTACATGACTACTGGAAAAATCCTAACTTTTAAATGGACCTTTATTGGCAAAGTGATGTCTCTGCTTTTTAATATGTTCTCTACTGCTGCTGCTCCTAAGTCGCTTCAGTCGTGTTCGACTCTGTGCGACCCCATAGACGGCAGCCCACCAGGCTCCCCCCGTCCCTGGGATTCTCCAGGCAAGAACACTGGAGTGGGTTGCCATTTCCTTTCCCAATGCATGAAAGTGAAAAGTGAAAGTGAAGTCACTCAGTCGAGTCCGACTCTTCACGACCCCATGGACTGCAGCCCACCAGGCTCCTCTGTCCATGGGATTTTCCAGGTAGGAGTACTGGAGTGGGGTGCCATTGCCTTCTCCATAATATGCTCTCTAGGTTTGTCATAATTTTCCTTCCAAGGAGCAAGTGTCTTAATGTCATAGCTTTAGTCACTGTCCACAGAGCTTTTGGAGCCCAAGAAAAGATAATCTGTCACAGCTTCCACTTTTCCCCATCTACTTGCCATGAAATGATGGGACTGGATGCCATGATCTTAGTTTTTTAATGTTGAATTCTAAGCCAGCTTGTTCACTCTCCTCTTTCACCCTCTTCGAGAGGTTCTGTAGTCCCTCTTCACATTCTGCCATTTATAGCGATATCATCTGCACATCTGAGGCTGTTGATATTTTTTCTGGGAATCTTGGTTCCAGCTTGTAAGTCATCTAGCTCCGCTTTTCACATGATATACTCTGCAGAGAGGTTAAAAAAGCAGGGTGACAATATACAGCCTTATCCTATTACTTTCCCAGTTTTGAACCATTCAGTTTTTCTTGCCCAGTTCTAACTGTTGCTTCTTAACCCAAGGTTTCTCAGGAGACAGGTAAGGTTGTCTGGTATTCCTATCTATTTAAGAATTTTGTACAGTTTGTTGTGATTCACACAGAGGCTTTAGTGTAGTCAATGAAGCAGAAGTATTAATAGATGTTTTTCTAGAGCTCCCTTGATTTCTCCCTGATCCAATGAATGTTGGCAATTTGATCTCTGGTTCCTCTGCCTCTTTGAAACCCAGCTTGTTCATCTGGAAGTTCTCCATTCATATCCTATTGAAACCTAGCTTGAAGGATTTTGAACATAACCTTACAAGTATGTTGTACAATAGCTTGAACATCCTTTGGTGTTGCCCTTCTTTGGGAATGGAAGGAAAATTGACCTTTTCCAGACCTGTGGCCACTGCTGAGTTTTCCAAATTTGCTGACATATTGAGTGCAGCATTTTCACGGCATCATCTTTTAGGATCGTAACTAGCTCAGCTGTAATTCCATCACCTTCAACGGCTTTGTTAGTGGTAATTCTTCCTAAGGCCCGCTTGACTTCACACTCCAGTATGTTCAGCTCCTCTGTGAGTGACCATACCATCGTGGTCATAGGGGTCTTTGAGACCTTTCTTATATAGTTCTGTGTATTCTTGCCACCTCTTCTTAACCTCCTCTGCTTCTGTTAAGTCTTTACCGTTTCTGTCCCTTATCGTTACCATCCTCACATGAAATGTTCCCTTGATATCTCCAATTTTCTTGAAGAGATGTCTAGCCTTTTCCATCTATGTTTTCCTCTGTTTCTTTGCGCTATTCAATTAAGAAGGCCTTCTTATCTCTCTTATATCTTCTTATCTCTTGCTATTCTTTGAAACTCTGCATTCAGTTGGATATATCTTTCCCTTTCTCCTTTGCCTTTACTCCTTGCCTCAGCTATTTGTTAAGCCTCCTTAGACGATCACTATGCCTTCTTGCATTTCTTATTCTTTGGGATGGATTTGGTCACTGTCTCCTGTGCAGTGTTATGAACCTCCATCCATAGTGCTTCAGGCCTTTTGTCTACCAGATCTGCCTCCGTGAATCTGTTCATCACTTGCATAATCATAAGGGATTTGATTTATATCATACCTGGATGGCCTAGTGGTTCCCCCTACTCTCTTCAGTTTAAGTCTGAACGTTTCAATAAGGGGTTCATGATCTGAGCCACAGTCGGTTCCAGGTCTTGTTTTTGCTGACTGTGTAGAGCTTCTCCATCTTTGACTACAAACAACATAGTCTGATATTGGGGTTGACCATTTGCTGAGGTCCCTGTATTTGATACACTTTCTGTTAGCTGTTGCTCTACTTTATTTTGTGTTCCAGGGCCAAACTCCCTGTTATTCTCGGTATCTCTTGACTTCCTACTTTTGCATTAGAATCCCTTATGATGAAAAAGATATCTCTGTTGTTGTTGTTAGTTCTAGAAGCTCTTGCAGGTCTTCATAGAACTGGTCAAATTCCAGCTCCCTCCTCATCAGTGGTTGGGGCATAGACTTGGATTACTGTGATGTTGAATGGTTTGCCTTGGAATTAACTGGGATTATTCTGTTGCTTTTGAGATTGCACCCAAGTACCGCATTTCAGACACTGTTGTTAACTATGAGAGCTAGGGCTAATCCATTTCTTCTAAGGAATTCTTGCCCATGGTACTAGACATAATGGTCATCTGAATTAAATTTACCATTCCTGTCCACTGATTCCTAAGATATAGATGTTCAATACCTTGCCTTCTCCTACCTGACCACATCTAGTTTACCTTGATTTATGGACCTAACATTCCAGATTCCTATGCAATAGTATTCTTAATAGCATCAGGCTTTGCTTTCACCAGCAGGCACATCCATAGCTGAGAGTCGTTCCTACTTTGGCCTAGCTTCTTCAGCCTTACTGTAGCTATTAGTAAGTGTCTTCTGCTCTTCCCCGATAGCATCGTGGACACCTTGCAACCTGGGGAGGAGGGCTCATCGTCAGCTGTCATATCTTTTTGCCTCTTCATACTGTTCATTCAGTTCTCCAGGCAAAAATTTTGGAGTGCGTTGCCATTTCCTTCTCCAGGGGGCCACGATTTGTCAGAACCCTTTACTATGACTCATCCATCTTGGGTGACCCTGCGCCACATGGCTCATAGCTTCATTGAGTTATGCTAGCCCCTTTTCCATGAGAAGGCGGTGATCCACAAAGAGGGAGGAGACATAGCCCCATTCAATATTTAGGAGTTTGGGGGAAAAACCTCTTTTCAGGCTGCCCCACACCAACATGGTACCGTTATTGCTCTTCAGTCACCAAGTGTTGTCTGACTCTGCACAGCCCCATGGGCTGCAGAATGCCAGGCCACCTTTCCCCCTTCTATTTGCCATGAAGTGATGAGACCAGGTGCCACAATCTTTGTTTGTTTGTTTGCCTTTAATATCGGGTTTTAAGCCAGCTTTTTCACTCTCCTTCTTCACCCTCATCAAGAGGTTCTTTAGTTCCTCTTTGCTTTCTGCCATCACAGTGGTTCAGTTCAGTTCAGTTCAGTTGCTCAGTCATGTCCGACTCTTTGTGACCCCATGGACTGCAGCACGCCAGGCTTCCCTGTCCTGCACCAACTCCCAGAGCTTGCTCAAAGTCATGTCCATCAAGTCAGTGATGCCATCCAACCATCTCACCCTCTGTCGACCCCTCCTCCTCCTGCCTTCAATCTTTCCCAGCATCAGGGTCTTTTCTAGTGAGTCAGTTCTTCGCATCCGTTGGCCAAAGTATTGGAGTTTCAGCTTCAGCATCAGTCCTTCCAATGAATGTTCAGGACTGATTTCCTTTACGATTGAATGGTTGGATCTCCTTGCAGTCCAAGGGAGGACTCTCAAGAGTCTTCTCCAAGACCACAGTTCAAAAGCATCAGTGTATTATCAGCATATCTGGGGTTGTTGATATTTCTCTTGGCAGTCTTGACTCCAGCTTGTAACTCATCCAGCTCGGCATTTCGCATGATGTGCTCTGCATATAAGTGAAATAAACAGGGTGACAATAAACAGCCTTGCCACACTCTCTCCTCAGTCCTGAAGTGGTCAATGTCTGGTTCTAATTGTTGTTTCTTGGCCCCCCATATGGGTTTCTCAGGAGGTAGGTAAGATGGTTTGTTGTGCCCCTCTTTTTAAGAATTTTCCACAGATTGTTGTGAGCCACACAGTCAAAGGTTTAGCATAGTCAATAAAATAGAGATAGATGATTTTCTGAAATTCCCTTGTTTTCTTTTTGATATGGCGAATATTGGCAATTTGATGTATGGTTTCTCTGCCTTTTCTAAACCCAGCTGAACATCTGGAAGTTTTCGGTTCAATTAATGCTGAAGCCTAGTTTGGGGGATTTTAAGCAGAGTCTTACTAGCATGGGAGATGAGCTCATTTGTCCAGTGGTCTGAACATTCTTTGGTACTGCCCTTCTTGGGAATTGGGATGAGGATTGACCTTTTCCTGTTCTGTGGCCACTGCTGGGTTTTCCAAATGTGGTGACATATAGCATCAGCTTTTAGGATTTTAAATAGCTCTGCTGGGATTCCATCACCTCCACTAGCTTTATTGGCAGTAGTGCTTCCTAAGGCCCACTTGACTTCACACTCCAGAATGTCTGACTCTGAGTGAGGGACTGCGCCCTCGTGGTTCTCCTGGTCATTAAGGTCTTTTCTGTACAGTTCTTTTGTGCATTCTTTCTGTCTCTTGTTGGTCTCTTCTGCTTCTATTAGGCCTTTACCATTTCTGTCCTTTATTGTGCCCAGTTTTGCATGAAATGTTCCTTTGATATTTCCCATTTCCTTAAAGATATCTGTAGTCTTACCTTCTCTGTTGCTTCCCTCTATTTCTTTGCATTGTTTATTGAAGAAGGCCTTCTCGTCTCTCCCTACTATTCTCTGCAACTCTGCATTCACTTGGGTCTACTTTTCCCTTTCTCCCTTGCTCTTTGCTTATCTCTTTCCTCAACTATTTGTAAATCCTTCTCAGACAATCACTTTGCCTCCTTGCATTTCTTTTTCTTTGGGATGGTTCTGTTTGCTGCCTCCTATACAATATTATGGACCTCCTTCCATAGTTCTTCAGGCACATTGTTTACTAGATCTAATGCCTTGAATCTATTCATCTCCTCCACTATATATTCACAGGGGATTTGACTTAAGTCATACCTGACTGGCCTTGTGGTTTTCCCTGCTTTCTTTAGTTTAAGCGTGAATTTCGCTATAAGGAACTGATGATCTGAACCACAGTCAGCTCCAGGTCTTGTTATTGCTAACTGTATACAATTTCTCCATTTTCATCTACAAAGAATGAAATCAATCTGATTTTGGTAGTGATCATTTGGTGACATACATGTGTAAAGCCGTCTCTTGTGTTGTTGGGAAAAGATGTTTGCTATAACCAAATTGTTCTCTTGGCAGAATTCTGTTAAACTTTGCCCTGCTTCATTCTGTATTCCAAGGTCAAACTTGCCTGTTACTCCAGGTATCTCTTGACTTCCTACTTTTGCATCCCAATCCCCTATGGTGAATAGGACATCCTTTTTGGTACTAATTCNTGCTTCATTCTGTATTCCAAGGTCAAACTTGCCTGTTACTCCAGGTATCTCTTGACTTCCTACTTTTGCATCCCAATCCCCTATGGTGAATAGGACATCCTTTTTGGTACTAATTCTAGGAAGTCTTCTGGGTCTACATAGAACTGATCAACCTCAGCTTCTTCAGCATCAGGGGTTGGGGGCTACAGTAATCAGTGGGTTACTGTGATGTTGAATGTTTTGCCTGGGAAATGAACTGAGATCATTCTGTCATTTTTAAGGTTGCACCCAAGTAACACATTTCAGCCTGTTTTGTTGATTATGAGGGCTATTTCATTTCTTCTCTGGGCTTCTTGCCCACGGTAGTAGATATGATGATCATCTGAATTAAATTCACCCATTCCTGTTCATTTTCTTTCACTGATTCCTAACATGCTGATGTTTACTCTTGCCATCTCCTGCTTGACCACATCCAATTAACCTTGACTCATGCACCTAACATTCCACCTTCCTATGCAATACTGCTCCTTACAGCCTCAGATTTTACTTCCATCGCCAGACACATCCACAACTGCTCTTCATTTCTGCATTGGCCCAGCTGCTTCACTCTTTCTGGAGCTGTTAGTTGTTGTCCTCCACTCTTTCTCAGTAGCATACTGGACACCTTCTGACCTGGGGAATCATCTTTTGGTGTCGTATCTTTTCGCCTTTTTATACAGTTCATGGGGTTCTCACGGCTAGTATCCTGGAGTAATTTGCCATTCCCTCCTCCAGTGGATCACATTTTGTCAGAACTCTCCATTATAACCTGTCCATCTTAGGTGGCCCTGCACAGCATTTTATTGCTTCACTGAGTTATGCAAGCCCCTTTGCCACAACAAGGCATTGATCCATGAAAGGGGAAACCAATTTGGGGGTGAGTAAATCGAAAGTAACTTTATGCACTGAACTTGCACTGGTCATCTGTTTTACATATGGTAATGTACCTGTTTCAATGCTATTCTCTCAAATCACCCCACCCTGGCCTTCTCCCACTGAGTCCCAAAGTTTGTTCTTTACATCTGTGTCTCCTTTGTTGCCCCACATGCCTGATCATCAGTACTGTCTTTCTAAATTCCAAATATATGCATTAATATGTAGTATTTGTCTTTCTCTTTCTGACTTACTTCACTCTGTATAATAGGCTCCAGGTTCATCCACCTCATTAGAACAACTCAAATGCATTCTTTTTTTATATAGCTGAGTAATATTCCATTGTGTATGTGAACCATAACTTCCTTACCCATTCATCATGTGCCAATGGACATCTAAGTTGCTTCCATGTCCTAGCTATTGTAAATGGTGCTACAATGAACATAGGGATACAAGTGTTTTTTTTCAGTTCCAATTTCCTTGGTGTGTATGCCCAGCAGTGGGATGGTGGGGTCATATGGCAGTTCTATTTCCAGTTTTTTAGGAATCTCCACACTGTTCTCCATAGTGGCTGTACCAGTCTGCATTCCCACCAACAGTGTAAGAGGGCTCCCTTTTCTCCACACCCTCTCCAGCATTTATTGTTTGTAGATATTTTGATGATGGGCATTCTGACCAGAGTAAGATGATACCCCATTGTGATTTTGATTTGCATTTCTCTAATAATGAGTGATGCTGAGCATCTTTTCTTGTGTTCATCAGCCATCTGTATAAAGCTGGTGCTCTGGGACAACCCAGAGCAATACGATGGGGAGGGAAAGGGTAGAGTTCAGGATAGGAGGGATACATGTATACCTGTGGCTGATTCATGTTGATATATGGCAAAAAATATCACAATATTGTAATGTAATTGCCCTCCAAATAATAAATTAACTCAAAATAGAAAAAAAAATGTAATTTTATTTAATGTTAGTAGAAGTTCTCAAAATGTGGTCACCTGACCAGAAACATCACTTGGGAACTTGTTAAAGTGTACATTTTTGAGCCCCATCATAGTCCTCCTGTAGTCATTGTGTTAATTACTCATATATAACTATAAATACAAAACAAAATTTTAAAGTTGAAGTTTAATATAGTAATAGAATGTGGATAATGTTTTGCTTGGTTCAAGCATCATTTTTCTCCATTATCATAACTGAGAAATCTTTGGTTGCAGTTTTAGAAGTTTATAATTTTAACAAAGTTCAATAATCAGTTTTTAGAAATCTGCCTCATCCCAAGGTCATGAAAATATTCTAGTTTCCCTTCTAAAGATTTACTTTTTTTACTTACAGTTAGATCTGTAATTCATCTGGAATTTATTATTGTATACAAGAAACGGATTAAGTTTCATTTTATCCTCCACTGGATATCCAGTTGACAGCACATTGTTTGTTTGAGTCTATTTTTGTCCCCAGTACTCTGCGGCGCTATTTTTGTCATGAATCAAGTGTTGATATATGTGTAGTTCTATAGAAACCTGTATATGTAAGGTTTCCTTTTTGTTCCACTAGACTAATCGTCCATCTTACAGTAGCATGTACTGTCTTAATTGTTGTGGTTTTGCAATAAATCTTAATATCATGTATAATAGCTCTTTCCACTTAAAAAATATATATATTTTCTTCAAGGTTGTCTTGGCTATTCTTGACTCTTTGGATCTCCATGTTAAAACTTCAGTCACCTTCTCAGTTGCCACCAAGAAGATTTTCTCGGCTATTCTTGGACCTTTTTAGACCCGAGAATCTTTAGGATCAGCTTGTCATAAACAAACAAAAAACAAGGACACAATATTTTGAGATTTTGATTGAGATTGCACTGAGTCTATACATCATTTTGTGCCATTATGATATTAAATATTCCAATCCAGTGGTATATCCCTTCTTTATTAGTGTCTCCTTCATTTTCTACCAACTAAAATCAAAACATATCAAAAAAACCCACAACATTTTGTATAGGGTTTTTACTCATCTTTGTTAGTTATACACCTAGTATTTGATCTTGTTATAAATATCATGAATAATATAAAATTTTGTACTTCATTTTCTGACTGGTTGCTATTATATGAAAATGCAACTCCTTTTTGCATATTGACATTGTGTCTAAAGCTCGTTAATTTATTCTAATAGTTATTCTTTTGTATGTACATAGGTAATCAAGACATCTATAAATAATAAGTACTTAATTTATTATTTTCTGATTTTATTACATTTATTTTCTCACCTTTTTTTAAACTGTCTGTGACTTTTATGTTTTAGTTGAAGGATAATTGCTTTACAGAATTGTGCTGCTTTTCTCCAAACATCGTGTCTAGGATTTTTAATACAATGTTAAAGAGAAAAGTAAATTCCTTTGTCTTGCTCAGCATTACAGAAGGCAAGCTTTCATCATATCTCCTTTAAGTAGGTTATTATAGATATCCTTTATCAGATTAGAGATTTTTTTCCATTAGTCTTAGTATGATAAAAGTATCATGAATGGATGTTGAATTTTATTGAGTGTTTTGAAATTGTCATATTTTGATTTTTTTCTTTATTTTTTATGTCTGGTTTCTTTAACATAATTTTTTGAGATTCATTCATTGATTGGTTACATATTATCCCTGTTTCTTGCTGAGAAGTATGATTATAGTCATAGGGTAGTGAAGAGTCAGACAGGACTGGGGACTGGGACTTTCACTTCACATGCCTTATGCATACGTAGTTCTTTCGTATATTGAGATAGCAGTAGGCATCTGAACCATTTCAGTTTGGGGCTATTAAAAACAAGGCATCTATGAATCCTTGTGCAAGTCTTTATGTGAACATGTGTTTTCATTTTTCTTAAATACCGTGGACTGGAGTTTTTCCTTTTCCTTTCAAACCTTTCTATCCTTATATTTAAGGTATTTCTGTTGTAAACCTCATAAATGTGGCTCCATTATTTTCATTCTGTCTGTTCATAATTGTCTTTTAGACACTTATTTCAAAATGAGTGTAATTGCAGATATATTTGAGCTTAAATTTATCATCTTTCTATGTGCTTCACTCATCTCTTTATTTTTCTCTCTTTTCTTGCCCACTCATGGATTTTTTTTTTTTAATTTCATCTGCTCTCCACTTTAGCTAGCCAGCTATTGTTTTTTTTTTTTAACTATTCTTTTAGTGTTTACCTTCAAAAGCAGAGCATATGGCCTTGATTTGTTAATATTTAATATGAATTAGGACTACTTTCCAGGCACTACAGAACTTTAAACAAATTAATCCCATTTCCCCTTGCCTGTTCCAACTTGTGTGCTTTTGCTGCCATGTGTTTTGATTCTGTTTGTTTACAGTTCTGTCTTATGTATTGCTGTTTTTTACACAGTTAGTTTTCACTCATGTATTTGCCTTTGTATCTCTATGCCCCTATCTGGAATCATTTTCTTGCTCTCTGAGGAATTTTATTAATAATTTCCTATAGTGGGATCTGTTGATGGTCAATGTCAGGCAGTTATTTTCTTTTAGCATGGCACTTATCACTCCACTGAGTCAGTTGTCAGTTTTATTTTTACTGATTTAAAGAAAATATGGAGCTTTCCAGGTGGTGCAGTAGTAAAGAATTTGCTTGTCAATGCAGGAGACACAGGAGATGCAGTTTCAATCCCTGCAGGAAGCTCATCTGGAGAAGGAAATGGCAGCTCACTCCAGTGTTCTTGAGTGAAAAATTCCACGGACAGAGGATTCTGGCAGGTTACAGTCTATGGGGTAGCAAAGAGTTGGACATGACATAAAGACTGAGCATGCATGCACACACAAAAGTATTTCTTTTTTTCTCTGGCTTGTTTTTGATACTTTTTTCTGTTTTTAAGTTTCAACAGATTTATGATGATCTATCTTGGTTTATTTTATTTTATTTATTCTTCTTGGGATTGATAGTACTTATTTGAATCTGTGACTTGATGCTTTTATCTCCACTTTAGCTAGCCAGCTATTGTTTTTTTTTTTTTTTTTACTATTCTTTTAGTGTTTACCTTCAAAAGCAGAGCATATGGCCTTGATTTGTTAATATTTAATATGAATTAGGACTACTTTCCAGGCACTACAGAACTTTAAACAAATTAATCCCATTTCCCCTTGCCTGTTCCAACTTGTGTGCTTTTGCTGCCATGTGTTTTGATTCTGTTTGTTTACAGTTCTGTCTTATGTATTGCTGTTTTTTACACAGTTAGTTTTCACTCATGTATTTGCCTTTGTATCTCTATGCCCCTATCTGGAATCATTTTCTTGCTCTCTGAGGAATTTTATTAATAATTTCCTATAGTGGGATCTGTTGATGGTCAATGTCAGGCAGTTATTTTCTTTTAGCATGGCACTTATCACTCCACTGAGTCAGTTGTCAGTTTTATTTTTACTGATTTAAAGAAAATATGGAGCTTTCCAGGTGGTGCAGTAGTAAAGAATTTGCTTGTCAATGCAGGAGACACAGGAGATGCAGTTTCAATCCCTGCAGGAAGCTCATCTGGAGAAGGAAATGGCAGCTCACTCCAGTGTTCTTGCCTGAAAAATTCCACGGACAGAGGATTCTGGCAGGTTACAGTCTATGGGGTAGCAAAGAGTTGGACATGACATAAAGACTGAGCATGCATGCACACACAAAAGTATTTCTTTTTTTCTCTGGCTTGTTTTTGATACTTTTTTCTGTTTTTAAGTTTCAACAGATTTATGATGATCTATCTTGGTTTATTTTATTTTATTTATTCTTCTTGGGATTGATAGTACTTATTTGAATCTGTGACTTGATGCTTTTATAATTTCATAAATCTCAGCCATCATCTCTCCAAATATTATTCTTTCCCCATTGTCTTTCTTTCCTTCCTTCTGGGGTTCCAGTTACAGTTATGTTAGACCAAAAGAAGAATTCCAATTATGGATGTGAGAGTTGGACTGTGAAGAAAGCTGAGCGCTGAAGAATCGATGCTTTTGAACTGTGGTGTTGGAGAAGACTCTTGAGAGTCCCTTGGATGCAAGGAGATCCAACCAGTCCATTCTAAAGGAGATCGATCCTGGGTGTTCTTTGGAAGGAATGATGCTGAAGCTGAAACTCCAGTACTTTGGCCACCTCATGTGAAGAGTTGACTCATTGGAAAAGACTCTGATGCTGGGAGGGATTGGGGGCAGGAGGAGAAGGGGACAACAGAGGATGAGATGGCTGGATGGCATCACGGACTCGATGGACATGAGTTTGAGTGAACTCCGGGAGCTGGTGATGGACAGGGAGGCCTGGCGTGCTGCAATTCATGGGGTCGCAAAGAGTCGTACATGACTGAGTGACTGAACTGAACTGAACTGAACATTACCTATATTTCATACTCATTTTTAAAAATTATTTTTGATGGTTTTTATTCTTTTCTCTGTCTATACTTTAATCTCTATCTTTTTATTCTGATCTATCTATGTTTTTTTAATCTGAATTCATCTCTAACTACAAAACACTCCTCTAACCTACGTGTTGGTGTACCAGCCTATTTTAGTTCCTGTATCTGTCTGGGCCTTTTATCACACTGCTCTTCTGTCCTATGCACACATCCTCCAGTATTGATGTCTAGTATCAGCCTGTCTTCCATGTTGTTTTTCTTAATGGTTCCCAAGCAGAGCCAACCTTTCACACGTCCCCACTTGACTTGTACAGACCAACATAGGATCAAGACAACACTTCATGCACTTATTTGTCTATACCTCTAACTCCCACCAGTAGACTGGGAAATCATTTGCCTTATTCAGCTTCAAGTTTCTAAGAGCCTGCTGCTGCTGCTAAGTCGCTTCAGTCGTGTCCGACTCTGTGCAATCCCATAGACGGCAGTCTACCAGGCTCCGCCATCGCTGGGATTCTCCAGGCAAGGACACTGGGGTGGGTTGCCATTTCCTTCTCCAATGCATGAAAGTAAAAAGTGAAAGTGAAGTCGCTCAGTCGTGTCTGACTAGTAGCGACCCCATGGACTGCAGCCTACCAGGCTCCTCTGTCCATGGGATTTTCAAGGCAAGAGTACTGGAGTGGGGTGCCATTGCCTTCTCCTTCTAAGAGCCAGCACACAAAAAACCAATAAGTACATTGATGCTGAGTGAATCAGTATAATGCATTCAATCCTGGTTACATGTTAGAATCATATTAGGGACATGTGTTTTGAAAACAGATATATCAAATCTAGAGGTAGGATCTAGGCACCAGAACATTTTAAAAAACTATTATGGGTGATTCTAATGCATAGCTTGAGTTGAGGATTCTGACTTAAAGAAACCGCTTCAAAAAAGGTGACTTGATGGTGTAATGGGCTGAGAGCGGAAATGGTTTCCCTGTGAGGAAATGAGTACATGATGTGAAGCACCCCAGAAGATATACATGTCAGGGTAATGCATTTGGGTACAGCTGTCCACGGATGCATATTACCAGGAACCCTAGTGTACACTCACTCTGTGTGTGTGTGTGTGTGTGTGTGTGTGTGTGTGTGTCTGCACGTGAGCACAGTGTTTAGGAGGTGAGAGTGAGAAAAGAAATCCTCAGGGTCACAGAGGTGACAGCTTGGGAGTCTAATCTAGAGCTCAGGTTGGTAAATAATCTGAAGAAAATTCCTGTCTTCTATCTCCCTTTGCAACAGCCGTATAGGCAGACCATCCCTACCTGTTAGCAGGAGGGTGCCTCATCCCCATTCATCCCAGGACTTTGGGGAGATAGCGGGTGACTGATGCAGGCACCACAAGATAAGAGAAACCCCAATGTGAGTCCTTAGGTGAAACTATCATCACTCCTGCCCCAGTTCAGACCTCTCGCTGTGATGATGCGCACACTCCTCCAGTTGTCATAGAAACTGGATCTTTCTTGCTGACTCCCATTTCCTTTGCTGTGTGTTTGGTTTCCCATGTTTTAATGAAATTAGGTATGCAGTGAAGTGTGCACCCTTGCTCCCACATGGCCGTGCCCACCTCAGATCAAAGCAGCTCAAGATTGTCTTGTGCCTCATGAGACGAGTGGACTGTGGAGAGCCATGATTCCCTTCCACTGTCCAGAGGCTGCGCCCCGCTTCGGCTCTGGCATTTAGAGTCTGACACCAGCCTTCTCCAAGTTCAAATGCAGAAGCTATTTTTGGATTCTCAGATCAGACACAGGACAGAAAGTTGGATTAATAAAATACAGAAAGTAGGAAGAACATTCTGTGCACCCAGAGGGAGTATTTGTGACGTGCTTGAATTATTGGGAAGATGACCCTAATTGGAGAAAAAAGAAAAGCAACCCTGGATTGCTATCAAACTGAGCTTAACAGAGCGTTAACGAGGCCTCCACGTTTACAATATGCCTAGATCGTCCTCTTGACACGAATTTGGGTCTTCAGCTATAGTCCCTTGTAATGTCCTGAATCCTATTCCTTCGTGTCTTCTGAACTCTTTATTAATAATTTTCCTGTATAAGAAGAAGATATTTTTAGGAAACAAAGTAATTGCTGGATTCTTTGCTGCTCTCAGCTGTGAAGACTAGGATAAGACTGTGGTGTTCTATAAAAAAAATCATTTAATGAACCATTTTAATTCTCCTTTTTTCTTCTAGGGTGGAAGAGAGTGAGGAGCATTTTCTGTCTTTACAAACAGAGTTCTGGAAGGGAGGTTGTCTGTGAGGTTTCTAAATTATGTCTCTGTCACCACAACTTCTGATTAAGCAATCACTTGGTTATGCCTCCAGTTCTCTATACCTTCCTGTGCAAGAGTGAGTGCTAAGTTGCCTCAGTCGTGTCTGACTCTTTGCGACTGCATGGAGTGTAGCCTGCCAGGCTCCTCTGTCCGTGGGATTCTCCTGGCAAGAATACTGGAGTGGGTGGCCATGCCCTCCTCCAGGGGATCTTCCCGACCCTGGGATCGAACCTGAGTCTCTATGTTTCCTGCACTGGCAGGTGAGTTCTTTACCACTAACTCCACCTGGGAAGCCCCTATACCTTTCTACCTAAGCCATATTCAATGAACAGACTCTTATTCTCTACTTCTTCTTGTTTATATATCACCTGCCTACACCGTAAGCTTCTGAGACCAACCTCAGAGGCAGGGCAATGACTGACAGTGTTTACTAGAAAAGTAGGTAAGATGAATCTAGTGAGTTGCATGCCCCAGGAGGGCCACTGTGAGTTATATATGTCAGAAACATTTTTGTCTTACCCATCAGGTAATCCATGAGTGTAGGAACCACAGTAACCGTTCCTGCTTCCACTGAACACATCTGAGGTCTTTCATTGGTCAGCTCTTATTCAGAATCTTAGGTCTAAGTCACCTTGCCTTTGGTCTTTGGTCCAAGAATGGCACATACAGGATGGGATGCTTTCTTATTAGTATCAGAATTATTCCTCCACCCAGGCTCTCTGTGTCTCTGGAAGATTACTGAATTTATTTCAAACTGTATAGAGATTCATTTTTAGTATCCTGATAGAAACTCCTTTAGATTGAACACTTGCTGAACTTAGAAGTCAAGGAGATGCTCATTGCTTTGTTGAATGCACTGGAACTGAGAATTATACCCAAACACCAACTAAATCTGGTCTAGAGGGGTCATTCTTCCAACAGAGATACAACGTCTGACCTAGCCTTTGCTCAGTATTGAGCATCAGCTGTGATAGGAGGTTAAAGAGTCATTCCTGGTAAGCAGGACATTCCTACAAGGCATCACCTTAAATAACAGCTCAGAAATGGGGGCCTATTTTGCCCTAAATGTGTCAACAATCAATATCTTTATGCAGAAATTTGAAATTTGATTTACAAGACTTTTTAGGGAAACATGACTACTTTCAACCCACGAGTCACACCTAGAAATTCCCTTGACCTTAAATACAGTGGGCAGAGTTGTCAACAATGCAAACTTGCCCACAATCTCTGGCCCAGAACTTTCTATTTTAAAGATCGCAGGACGTGCCAGTCCCCAAAACAGGAACACCCATCCGCCCCTTCCACGTGCATTTCCATCACCCAGTGTCCAACTTTGTCACTGCTTCTGACAGTAACAGACTCTCATCAGTGTATTTTCCTTTTATCCCTAGCTTTTACCAACTCAATTTGTGTGTCAGTCAGAGAGGTCAGATTATGTCTCACTGAAACAAAAGTCCAAAATTTTGTGCTCAGCACAGCAAAGACTAATTCACAGAAAGTCCACAATGGGTCTGGACAACTCTCCAGGCCAAATGCTCTTCTAGCAGCAGCTAAGGAATCCAGTTGGAGGGAGCTTCCACCAGCTTCTGCCTGTATCTTTGGGACACTCAGACTCTTTGGTTGATCTGTCAGTGAAGAACTGTCCAGAACAGAGTTTGGTAAACCTTTTCTTAAAGGGCTAGATAAGTAAACATTTTTGACATTGCAGGCCAGGAGATCTCTGTTGCAACCACTCAACTCTGCCAATGTTGCATGAAAACAGCCATAGATAATAGGGAAGTAAATGAGTGTGGCATGCGCCAACAAAATTTAATTTACAAAAACAAGTAGTGTGCTGGATTTGGCTTGCAAGTCATAATTTTCTGATTTCTGGTGTACATTCTCTCACTGGCATTAAATGGTTTTGCCTGAATTCTACACATAACATTTTGCTCACATTTTATTTGTGAGGTCATATGATCATGTCTTCAGGAGCCAGAGAAGTATCATTTTCCCATGTTTTCAGAGGAGAAATGAGAAACTCTGAGTTTTACTGATTTTTTTCATGCTGTTTTATAAAGTTCAGAATAAATGGAAATTCTAGAAATAGTGATTCAATCAGACATCATAGATTTGAATAAGTCTGCAGTCACCTGGTATCTCCCATGACCCAGGGAAAGAAGTTTAACTTTTTGGACTGTCACCATCTTTATTTGTAACATGAAGATGTCTGTCTTCCTAAAACAAATATGAGAATCAAATGAGATATTTCAGGACAAAGGGATTTGGAAACTCAGCCTTGGAGATTCATGCTCTTATCATTCACTACAGTATTGAGCTTTGTAGGGCCCAGTCAGGCTGTTCTTCAGTTTAAGGTCTAGATTTTGTCATACTCTGAGTTCCAAACTCAGGGTCCAAAGTTGTGGTCTCTTTCAGGACTTTTGCTTAAGCTCTAGAGCTGAAGCCCAAAATTCATCTGTCCTATTCTCTTCAGACGACAGCCCATGATACTGCACGGAGTGGGCCCAGCTAGAAACTGGCAGTGGAATGGCTAGCTGAACTAAACAAGGAACAGAGGGGAAAAAAGGCACATGGACCTCTTTTGGGGAAGCAAAGCTGTTTTTATGAGGCACGCAAATTTTTTTCAGGAATGCAATTTTTTTTCTCCCTGCCTTTTCCCTCTTGGTATCCAGAAGAGTGTCATTATCTCTTAAAACAGTTCTCCTAAACCACTTCAATCCTGTGCATTTGTTAGTCTAATATGATGTGCTTTAACTCCACTCTGTTTTTAAGCCTCCAGGGTGGCTGAGAAAGGAGTGAGGGAGGTGGGAGCGGGTGGAGGGAAGAGTAAATGGGACAGCCTTCACGAAAACATTTGAAGGAAGCAAACTGACATTTTGGTGAGCATTTTCCCTGTGCCAGGAGCATTACACACATTATCTGATTTTATCACCATAATAATACTGCATTGCAGGCTTTTTTATTTCCACCACAGAAATGAAAATTCAAAGAGTTTAGGTTACATTCCTAGGACCACACAGCTAGAAAGCTGCAGAGCCAGGATTTTGAATCTGGCTGAATTTTCACCCTTCTAGGTTGGGTCCTCCACGAAGGAACTCCATCCAGATGGGTGTCAATGATGCTTCTTCCTTTCAGGGAAGTTTACTGAGTCTTCTATCCCAGTGGGAAAGGCTAGTAATACCCAAGGTAATTCAGTACTGAAGTATTTCCGTGCTCCATCCTTCCCACTTAAGGACATCAGTCACACCTGGTTCTCCTTCCTAGCCTCCATGCAGATTTAAGGCTGAGTTTGCAGACCCAAGAGTTTCCCTAATGGTTCAGATGGTGAAGAATCTGCCCGCAATGCAGGAGGCCCAGGTTGCATCCGTGGGTCAGGAAGATCCCCTGGAGAAGAGAAAGACTACCCACTCCACTGTTCGTGCCTGAAAAATTCCATGTACGGAGGAGCCTAGTGGGCTACAGTCCAGGGGTCACAGAGTCAGACATGACTGAGCAACTAGCACTTTCAGTTTTCACTTTTGAAGACCCAGGGGATGTGTTTTGTCAATAAGCACTGGAAAATAAGCAAACTCTTAGGGAAGGGAGCCTCAATAAGAAGATAAGGAGACAGGATTGCCGATGATGATGATAATTGTTAATAGTTACTAGTCCCACTTGCCAACCACATTCACATAATCCTGACAAAAATCCTATGAAGTAAATACTAGTAATTATATTTTGAAACTGAGGCACCAAGATATGAGGCAACTTGCCCAAAGTTACACAGCTAGTAAATAAAAGAACTGGGATTTTGAGACTCCCTGGTGGTCCAGAGGTTAAGAGCCCGCCTGGTGGTCCAAGGGACACTGGTTCTATCCCTGATCTGGAAAGAGCCCACATATAGCAGAGCAACTAAGCCTGTGCACACTGCAGCTACTGAGCCTGTGCGCTCTGCAGCCCATGTGCCACAATCAAGACCCAACACAGTAAAATAAAATGCAATAAAAGACCTGGGATGTGAACCTAGAAAGGATGACTCCAAAGCCTAGTCTCTTAACCACTCTGCTAGACGTCTCAACCAGCTAGGAGATTTTTTTAAATACCAGTGCCCAGCCCTTACCCTTAGAGGTTCTGATGTATTTGGTGTGAGACAGGTGTTGATATTTTTAAAGCACCTAAAGTGTTTTAAATCTGAAGTGCAGCAAAGTTGAAACTGTGTGATTCAGTTACTTCATCTCCCTGGCCCTCAGCTTCTTCATCTCAGTATGGGGGCAAGGGAACTGTGAAGGGCAACTTGAGAGGTCACAGTAAGTGAAGGGTTGCACTGGCCTTGGATGGGTGACTTCCAAGGACACTGGCATCAATTGATGTTAGAGACAATATCTCCTGATGTTTTTCTTGCCCAAATTATTAATAACATCCCACTCGTCTCCTGTATGAGGATGCCCTTTGGCTCTCAAAATCTGCACATGCATGGTTCTAAATGCTACTGAGTATCAAGGGAGAAGGAATTCTTTCCCTCATTGCAGAATGGATTATTCTACCTTACAATTTTTAACCAGTCAACCTGAAAAGGCATGCCTGCTGTGTGTTGCCACTTCCACCGTGTCCGTCTCTCTACAGTGCTATCGACTGTAGCTGGCCAGGTGCCTCTGTCCACGGGATTCTCCAGGAGAGAATACTGGAGTGGGTTGCCATGCCCCCCTCTAGGGGATCTTCCAGAACCAGGAATCGAACCCAAGTCCCCTGTCTCCTGCATTGGCATGTGGGTTCTTGACCACTAGCACAACCTGGGAAGTCCAAGCTGTGAAGGAGACCCAGGCAAGTCTCCAGACTGATCTCCTAGAATAGCGTCTCCACGACTGAGGAAGTGCATCCTCAGTCTGAGCCTAGAATTTCTCATTTACAAAATGGGATTTTTAAAAAGTTCAAAGGGCTCTTCTATAGATTGAATAAAACAACAAACATCATATACATATCATAGAACATAGAGGTACTTGGCATATAATAAATACTTATGAATAGAATATGCATACATGATGAAATAAATGTCATTTTCCTTATTGGGCTGATTAAAGAAGAAGCTATGCTAATTTATGTAAAGCATGATGAAAGTTAACATGAATAATAATTACAGATGCCTAGCAAGATAATCAAACCAGTCAATCCTAAAGGAAATCAATCCTGAATATTCACTGGAAGGACAAATACTGAAGCTGATGCCCCGATACTTTGGCCACCTGATGCAAAGAGCTGACTCATTAAAAAAGACACTGATGCTGGGAAAGATCAAAGGCAGGAGGAGGAGGGGATGACAGAGGATGAGATGGTTGGATGGCATCACCAACTCAATGGACATGAGTTGAGCAAGCTCTGGGAGATGGTGAAGGACAGGGAACCCTGGTGTGCTACAGTCCATGGGGTCGCAAAGAGGCAGATATGACTGAGTGACTGAACAAAAAAAAGTATGATGATGTCTTCTAATTATGTGTTTATTGCATTTTAAAATTTTGGTGTATTTCTGTTATTGCAAGAAATTAAGCTAACACATAAAAAGCATGTAAAACCATAAGTGCAATCCCATATGTGATCCCACCACTGGATATGCACATGCCAGAAAGGAGAAGACATCTCCCTAGGAGGATCTTTTATTTGCAAATCAGGGGAAGAATGTGAAGACTCCTACAGTCCACTGGGGGAGTCTCAGGGCTAAATCCCTCTACATTTGAAATTGAAAGAGACATGTGTACCCCAATGTTCATCACAGCACTGTTTATAATAGCCAGGACATGGAAGCAACCTAGATGTCCATCAGCAGATGAATGGATAAGAAAGCTGTGGTACATATACACAATGGAACATTACTCACCCATTAAAAAGAATAGATTTGAATCAGTTCTGATGAGGTGGATGAAACTGGAGCCGATTATACAGAGTGAAGTAAGCCAGAAAGAAAAACACCAATACAGTATACTAACGCGTATGCATGGAATTTAGAAAGATGGTAACGATAACCCTGTATGCAAGACAGCAAGAGACACAGATGGATAGAACAGTCTTTTGGACTCTGTAGGAGAGGGCGAGGGTGGGATGATTTGGGAGAATGGCATTGAAACATGTATTTTATCATATGTGAAACAGATCGCCAGTCCAGGTTTGATGCATGAGACAGGGTGCTCAGGGCTGGTGCACTGGGATGACCCAGAGGGATGGGATGGGGAGGGAGGTGGAAGGGGGGTTCAGGATGGGGAACACTTGTACACCCGTGGCAGATTCATCTCAATGTATGGCAAAACCAATACAATATTGTAAAGTAATTAGCCTCCATTTAAAATAAATATATTTTTTTAAAAAAGAAATGGAATGTAAACCTGCAGGCTACAGGGAAGGCAGGGGACCTAGGTAGACTTGCTGTGAGGGGCCCTTGAGAGGTGGACAGACAGAGGATAACTGGCATATCCTCATTTTTGTCTTTCTACTGAATCCTTAGTAAAATATTCATCTTCTTCCTTAAGCTCTTGTGGACTTAAATCTATTTATTGAATTTCTGAAACAAAAGTGCTGGGTTCTCTTTCAAGTTGGTTTAGAGATGTGCACTGGGATGACCCAGAGGGATGGGATGGGGAGGGAGGTGGAAGGGGGGTTCAGGATGGGGAACACTTGTACACCCGTGGCAGATTCATCTCAATGTATGGCAAAACCAATACAATATTGTAAAGTAATTAGCCTCCATTTAAAATAAATATATTTTTTTAAAAAAGAAATGGAATGTAAACCTGCAGGCTACAGGGAAGGCAGGGGACCTAGGTAGACTTGCTGTGAGGGGCCCTTGAGAGGTGGACAGACAGAGGATAACTGGCATATCCTCATTTTTGTCTTTCTACTGAATCCTTAGTAAAATATTCATCTTCTTCCTTAAGCTCTTGTGGACTTAAATCTATTTATTGAATTTCTGAAACAAAAGTGCTGGGTTCTCTTTCAAGTTGGTTTAGAGACAGGAAAAAAAAGACTATTCATGGGTTTCTACCCTCAAAAGCTAAAAACTTCTGAGTTGTTCATCATCACACTGCTGATGGCGAGAGAACCTAAGGTGCCCATTCCTGAGGAACTGGCAAGATGCAAGAAAGATGCCCATCTGGATACTGTTTAGCAGGAAGAAGCAACAGATGAGGCTGTTTACTTGAAACAGCTAGAGAACATAAAAACATAATGAGACCAAATTAGCACAGTGCCATTCAAGTAAATGTAAAACATTCATACAGTAAGAGCCCTGAATTTTATGAGGATAAACAAAACTCAGAGATTCGCATTCAACATGTTAGAAGTGCAGGGCTGGGCATTGCAGTAAAATTAGAATGAAAAGTTATACTGGATGGGTGGACAGGTGAATTTAGAAAAATAAATGAATAAGAATGAGAGGCCTTGACTGAGCCAGTGATCATGGAATTGCAGAAAGCAATTACCTCAGCTCTCCATAATAAAACACTCCACCTTTCAAAACATTCCTGCAACAACCCAGAAATTAGTAGCAGCAGCAAAATCAACACTCTCCATTCTCCTTTGTTCAGGAAGCTTGTAAAATTAATGCAAAGAGGTAGACCACTCCTAGGGAATTTGATCGTTTTGCTGATTTTAAAAGTTAAGATACTGTTTCAACGCCAAGCTGAAAAGGCTGCTTAATGTATAATTCCAACTATATAAAATTCTGGAAAAGGCAAAGCTATGGCGACAATAAAAAGATTGTGCCTGCCAGGGCTTGGGGACAAGGGAGAGAGAGATGAACAAGTGGAATATAAGGGATTTTGATAGAGCAACAGAAGACATACGTCACAATACATTTGTCAAAACCCATAAAAATGTACTTCAAAGAGTGAACTATGTACTTAAGTTCATTGTAATATATTGGTGCATCAATTGGAACAAATGCACCACACTGAACAATACAAAAGCAAACACACCAAAATATTTTAGTATAAGACATGATGCATAAGAGTACACGAAACAGAGAGAGCTACCTTAAATTGAGGATACAATGGCAGTCATACTAGAAGAAGTCGATGCCATGTGCCTCCAGCCAGAACAGAACCAGACTGAACAGAATATGTTTTCTCTGTAGAAAAATGGGGTAAATAGGTATATTGCTGTAACCTCTGGAATTGGTTATGCAAATACTCTTGTAGAGAGAGATATATGTCTACTCTCTTTTGTATACAGGAAGATACTTCTAGCAACTACAGGAGCCTGGGCTTTATTGATTTATTTAATGATTACATTTTTTCTATGAGTTTTCAGAACTAGGGGGAGCACATTGTAAAGACAGAGGCGGCAGCAACATAAACTCCATCTCTTTAACTTTCCATGGGTAGATCTCTTCTCCATAAGGGAAGCTAAAGAGCTAATTCGTAAGGTATCATTTGAAAGCAGTGTGAAAAAAAATGTGTGTGTGTGTGTGTGCGTGTGTGTATGTTGAAGGGGGCAAGGTAGAGGTAGAAATGAATCCTCCCGTTAAAAAGAATTTGATATGAACTACCTTGACAGCTGGTAAAGGAAGTGGGTATAGAACAATGACCTAAAGAATTATCCTGAAACCTTATCCAAAGCCAGTAATGTCACCAGGGACTATCATAAAACATACTCACATTGCAATCCTTTCCTCAAGCTCTTTGACAGAACCAGAGTATGTGAGGGGTTATGTGATGATACTGGATAACTGGACAAACTGATAGAACCATGTTTTAGCAAAACTCTGTGATCTCTAAGTTTAGCGCAGGACAAGTGGCTCTTGAACTAACCCATTTAGAGAGAAAACTTAGTGGAGAAAGGTTAAGGAAACAAAAAACTACCAGTAATAGCAAAAGGGTAGCATTGGAGTCAAAAAGACCTGGGTTGTAATAGCAACTGTCACTATTGGTACTTATGTGACACTGGGCCAGAGAGTAAGCCTGTTGCAGTCCAGTAAAATAGTAGTGCAATATTTACTTTTCATACTTTTATACAGACCCCAAACAATAAATGTATATCTCTCAATGCCTGAATCAGACAGTACTCCATGTAGGGGGCTATTATAATTGCAGTACAAGTTTAAGAAAAGTGCCAGTCTCCCATCAGCAGTGGTATAAATGGGTTTAGGTAGAAGAACTGGACTTCCCTGGTGACTCAGGGGTAAAGAATCCTCCCTGTCCATCACCAACTCCCAGAGTCCACCCAAACCCCTATCCATCAAGTCGATGATTTCATCTAACCATCTCATCTTATGCCGTCTGCTTCTCCTCCCACCTTCAGTCTTTCCCAGCATCACGATCTTTTCAAATGAGTCAGTTCTTCAATCAGGTGGCCAAAGTGTTAGAGTTTCAGCTTCAGCATCAGTCTTTCCAATGAACACCCAGGACTAATATCCTTTAGGATGGACTGGTTTGATCTCCTTGCAGTCCAAGGGACTCTCAAGAGTCTTCTCCAACACCACAGTTCAAAAGCATCAATTCTTCGGTGCTCAGCTTTCTTTATAGTCCAACTCTCCCATCCATACATGACTACCAGAAAAACCACAGCTTTGACTAGGCAGACCTTTCTTGGCAAAGTAATGTCTCTGCTTTTTAATATGCTGTCTAGGTTGGTCATAACTTTCCTTCCAAGGAGTAAGCGTCTTTTCATTTCATGGCTGCAGTCGCCATCTGCAGAGATTTTGGAGCTCACACAAAAAAATAAAGTCTGCCACTGTTTCCACTGTTTCCCCCTTCTAATTGCCATGAAGTAATGGGACCAGATGCCATGACCTTAGTTTTCTGAATGTTGAGCTTTAGCCACTTTTTCACTATCCTCTTTCACTTTCATCAAGAGGCTCTTTAGTTCTTCTTCACTTTTTGCCATAAGGGGGTGTCATCTGTATATCTGAGATTATTGATATTTCCCTAAGTATCTGTAAAAAGAATATAGTAGTAGTAGTTAATCTGAGGGGTCCTTTGAAGGCTTAAATGATGCAACTGATGTAAAATAATTAGCAGAGACCAAGCACTCCATCAGTGTTAGCTGTTATTATCTTTATTTGTAAAGTGGCTCATAGTATGCCTAACATGTAAGAGACAAGCAGTACATGTGAATCGTCGCCCCCACCACGTGTTCCTGGCTCTGGGAAGCGGAACTCATCCTCCCAGCTCGGTGGAGGACTCCTGCCCTCCTGAATTTCACCTGCTTGAACACAGGCCTTTGGGGGCTCAGGCAAATGAAGATAAGAGAGGCCATTTTCAAATTTAATAAACACACAGCTACTCACGGGGGTGTCTCACATCCCCACTGGCAGTTCATAGACAGTCTTTTCTCAATTACCGGCAGCTAATTTTAACAGGAGGCTTACCTTGCTCACTTTGCTTTTTATATTCACCATTGGCCCCTCCTGAGGCCCAGCGGGGTCTGCTCAGACAGTCTAAACCCATATTAATATCCTGAGCAAAACATAATTAGAAAACGAGATCATCAGCCACAAGAAAAGTGCAGTGCTCTCCAAAGCTATAGATAGAGCGAGTGGAATGTGGGGTTTATACTTTTTTTGACATTTTCACTTGCTTTGGATTCCTCACCTCATTACTTCCTTTTATCAGAAAAATAGGAAATCAAAGCACTTAAGCCTTTATCTAGTTTCCTTCCACCCAGAGGCTGGCAGAGTAGGGCTGGTGACCCAGACCAGCTGATTGCCTATTTCTCTGAGTCAAGCTTCCAGAGAACACAGCCATGCCCATCATTTGCATTTGCCTTTGGCTGCTTTTGAGCTAATGTGGCAGAGTAGTAGCAACAGAGACCAGATGGCCCACAAAGCCTAAAACACTGATTATCTGGCCCTTTACAGAAAAAGTTTGCTGGCCTTCATTCCACTGTATCCATAAGAGAGACAGCTTCTGGAAGAACCCAAGATGTCCTCTTCCAGCTGGCGCTGATAACCAGCACCTGCCTCCACGTCCAGTAGGTGACTCAGGCTGCATAAGAACTGATGCCTGGGCTGTGGAAATGGGCTAGCAGAGGAAGAAAACCCCAGGGAGGGCAGGGCCCTGCTCACTGCTTCTAAGGAGGGAAGGCCCAGGGAAGACCTGCTGAGTCCTGTGCAGTCTGGAGGCCTCCTCAGAGCTGGTCTGATTCTCCTGGGGAAAAGCTGTTGATGGTGGCCAGGGTTCTGTAACTCATAGCCTGGGGGGCCTGAGTTTAAGAGTGTACGTGGAGATTTACATCAACTGTAGCCAACAATTTGCGTGCCTAAAACGTCCTGAAATATCTGCATTTAATGCAGATTCCTGGCTATACCCAACTGAATAACGTGGGGTGAGGTCTAGGAAGCACTGATGTTCAGTTCAGTTCAGTTCAGTCGCTCAGTCGTGTCCGACTCTTTGCGACCCCAAGAATCGCAGCACGCCAGGCCTCCCTGTTCATCACCATCTCTCGGAGTTCACTCAGACTCCCGTCCATCGAGTCCGTGATGCCATCCAGCCATCTCATCCTCGGTCATCCCCTTCTCCTCCTGCCCCCAATCCCTCCCAGCATCAGAGTCTTTTCCAATGAGTCAACTCTTTGCATGAGGTGGCCAAAATCAAATCCCTTATGATTATACAGTGGAAGTGAGAGATAGATTAAAGGGCCTAGATCTGATAGAGTGCCTGATAAACTATGGAATGAGGTTTGTGACATTGTATGGGAGACAGGGATCAAGACCATCCCCATGGAAAAGAAATGCAAAAAAGTAAAATGGCTATCTGGGGAGGCCTTACAAATAGCTGTGAAAAGAAGAGAGGTGAAAAGCAAAGGAGAAAAGGAAAGATACAAGCATCTGAATGCAGAGTTCCAAAGAATAGCAAGAAGAGATAGGAAAGCCTTCTTCAGCAATCAGTGCAAAGAAATAGAGGAAAACAACAGAATGGGAAAGACTAGAGATCTCTTCAAGAAAATTAGAGATACCAAGGGAACATTTCATGCAAAGATGGGCTCGATAAAGGACAGAAATGGTATGGACCTAACAGAAGCAGAAGATATTAAGAAGAGGTGGCAAGAATACATGGAAGAACTGTACAAAAAAAATCTTCACGACCCAGATAATCATGATGATGTGATCACTAATCTAGAGCCAGACATCCTGGAATGTGAAGTCAAGTGGGCCTTAGAAAGCACTGATGTACTTTTTTTTTTTTTTTTAACAAATATTACTAGTGTTGTGGCTGTTATCGCTTGTTCTTACTGTCGTTTATGTCAGTGACCCAGATAAAACACTTTAAAGAACAGTGTCCTGATGGTGTGGTCTTAATCATTTTGGCATAACAAACTACATAAGTATCTCATAGAAACTATGGAAACTTCAATCAAAACAAACAACAGAATGTATGTGCATATACAGACCCAATGCCTCCTACAACTTTAGAGAGTTCTGGACTCCCCAAGGCCATCACTAAGAACCCCAAGTTATAAACCATCCTAAAATAACGGCTATGAGAAAGAACATGTGGGGATGTGTGATGAAAGATTGGGGGACTTGCTCCTGACAGCTGTGGCCCCCTTTTCCCCTTCTTGTGGGCTTGCCTGGAGAACAGTTTCTCCTCTATGATGTGGCTGTAGGATGCTCATCAGATGAAGTCACCGTGTCGTGGAGGTCACATGAGGGCATATGGATGAAAGCAAACTGCAAAACTCTGAAGTGCCATGCATACATGAGAGATGATGCAGTGTCGGCCATCAGGGGCCAGCTTCCAGATGCATACCACCCTCAGCTCTGTGGTGGCAGCCCTCTCCTCCCACGTCCTTCAAGTCCCATCTTGACAAGACAAGCTGCCTGCCCCGTTGTTCTCAGTGCCATGGTGCCCTGAGGAATTTCACCTTGTAAAACAAGTGACCACTGGCTATGTCTGCCCTGGAGCTCTGCCAGCCCTCCCACACTTAGTGTGCCCCCAATCCATCATGAAACTGGGTTCTTTTTCTCCTTATTTCCTGGTTTGGGCTCTGATTGGGTGATATTTTGCAATAGTAATGTGTGCCCCTTCCCTTTTGTATGTTTTTCTCTCCCCGCCCTTTCTCTCCCTACCACCCACTCATACTCACTTCTTTCACGAGAAAGCAAAGCAGAAATGGGGTTATCTGTTATGGGAGAGGAAGCCCTTCTACATCGGAACACCAAGGAAAGCTCCCCCGAGGGGCAACACTGGAGACTACATACGGAGAAAGGGAAGGAATGAGTCCTGCACATTAGCAGCACGCCCCAGAGGAAACAAGTGCCGAGGTTGAGCGGGGAGCCTGGCTCACGTGTTTAAGGACGAGGGGGAGGCACCCATGGCCGGAGGAAGCCCGCAAGAGGCAAAGGGCGAGCGGTGTGCTCAGGGGGACCAGGGTCCTGATGCTTCTATTCCGAGTGATTCAAGAACTGGAGCTTGAACTATAAAAGATCACTCTGACTGTGTTAAGCATCAGAATCACGTTTCAGAAGCCTCCCTTTTGCTGTGCAGGGTCGCAGGCAGAAGCCAAGCAGCCAATTAGGAGGCTTGTTCGCTGCCTCAGTAGGAGACAGCCACGGGGCTCAGACTCCGGGCTGCAGTGCAGGGGTGAGGGCGGTAGAGCTGATCAGTTGCGATGAGGGTTAGAGCGGGATGTGAAAGAAAGATCAGGATGATTGCACAACGCAGAATCTGACAAATCTAGGACGATTTTTCCTCAAGACAGAGTCAGCTTGGCTGTGGGAGTGGGGCTGGATCAGACATTCAGTGCTCACTGGAAATGCGTGTAGTAACCATTCACATAGGGACAAAGTGTGGACGGCTCAGCACATCAGCCTGGAGTTCAGGGGAGATGGACATGCCAATGTCAAGAGTGTGTCCCACAGGGTTCTGAGGGCATTTGATTGTCTGCGGTTGGATGAGAGTCCTAAGGGAGAGGGCATGGATGGAGAGGGGAATATTGGATAGCCCCAGTGTTAAAAAAAAAAATGGGGCAGAAACACAGAATTCACAGAGGAAACTGGGAAGAGGGACTTGTGAGGTAAAGAGACAATCAAAACAGAGTGAAGTCATATGTACAACAGATTCACTTTTCTGTACAGCTGAAACTAACATAACATTGTGTGATGTTAACTAACATAAATCAACTATGGCCCAGTAAAATTTAAAAATTAAATTCCACAAAAAAAATTCTGTTCGCAAAAAATAAATAAAGCTGAGTGAAGTCCTAAAAGTAAAAGGAATGGTTCAAGAAGGAAGAGATAATGCAACAGCATCAAGTGCTGTCTGTAATTCAAATAAGGACTAAGACCTGCCTGTGGAGTCAGCGGTGTGCTGTGTTCAGCCCTGTGGGTTGCAATGTTCCCTGGGAGAATCAGGAAGTATTTGTCCTCAGGAGTTACAGGGACATTTAGATTGAGACGAAGAGTTGTTCCAAAGCGAAGCTAACCTGATGGATTCCCATCTGCTGAGCAGGGTGCCTGCCCTTTTCTCAGGTCCAAAGAAGTGATTTTTCATCAGAGGAGAAACCTGTCACCCCTTTGAGATGTCAAGCCATAAATCTTCTTTCCACCAACTTGCTAATAGTTTTTGTTGCCACCTTTCCTGATAATCCAGAGTAATTGTTATGAAATATCGGCTTGTTCTATCCCTGCCAGCTACGGTGCCTCCATCCTCTGCAGGTCCTGGGAGATCAGAGGCTCTGTGTTTTTCACTAGGTGTTCGTGTGTTAGAAGCACAGCAGATGCTGTTACCAAGAACGTGACATCCTGCTGAAACTGGAGGCGCCACACATCAGCCCTGAAATCTGAGAGCCGGTGGCCCCTCCTGCCTAAAATACATCAGCAAGTGGCCTCTGCATTGTTTAATGCATTCTGTTTCTTGTGGAGACCGAAGGAAAATGAATCCTGTTTAATCAGGGGAACAAAAACATTCTTTCATATGTGCTTTTACTTATTCCACAGAAATGTATTGAGCATCTGACATTGTCTGTAGGATACCGGGTTAAGTTTGATAGAAATGAGCAATCTAACATATATATATCTTATGAAAGTCAGAATTAGTAGGAATTAGCTGAAAGAATATTTTCTCTGGGAAGAGTACTAGATTGGAAGATATGGTGCAGGGATTCAGTAAGTGCAGCTCTAAATGTCCTCTTTTCCTTCTGAAGAATGCACTCAGATCAGTGACCTTGGGATTTTGCCCGTCTGTAATGAACTCGCACCAAATCTTAAAAATCCTTGCAAAAGGCTTAGCAAGCCTCTTGAACCCCAAACATGGAAACTTCAACAAGAGTCCCATAGAGGATGAAAAACCTGCCTTTTCAAGTCTTTTCTCCATGGTTCAATGTCTTGCCAACTTGCTACACTGGCCCCCCATTCTACAATGGCGAGGTGACATCAAATATTCCCTGTAGCTTTGCAATGATAGGTAGTGAGTGAACATACACAGCTGGATATCTCTAAGGCGTAAGTGGGATCCACTGTGGCCTGCTGCTGCTGTTGTTTAGTCGTTAAATCATGTTCAACTATTTGCGACCTCATGGACTAGCCCACCAGGCTTCTCTGTTCATGGGATTTCCCAGGCAAGAATACTGGAGTGGGTTTTCCATTTTCTGTGATTGCCATATACTGGGCTAAGTCTTGGGGATATAAAACTGAAGACAAATTTTTTTTTTTCCTTAAGAAACGCAAATGGAAAAAGAGTTTGTAAATGTCAAGTGACTTTAAGGAAAGAAGCATCTTTTGGCAGATCCAGCCCTAGTCTTGGCTCATGAATCCTCTGGCTAAGCATGTGTCTCAGTCTTGACTGTGGTCATCTAATAACTGAAAATTGTCAAGTTAAGATCCGATAGGGTTGTTTTAACAATTCCTCGAGCAATGGTTTCTGCATTATAGTTAAAGCCTAACAATTTACTTCCAACTTTCATAATTTAATATAGAAAGTACATCAAGTCAAGTGACCCAACACTAAATTAGTTTAGGATTTCTAAGTAAGGGCAAATGCCTGAAATAAACAACTGGAAAGTATCATGCTCTTCCTCTGTGCCAGGCACTGTGCTAAGAGCTTTATATGGGTTCTCTTATTGAATTCACAAACCTCTAAATAAGTACCATTACTATCTCCATTACACAGATGAAGAAAGTGTTTTGAGTCAGGACTCAAGCCCATAATGTCTGACACGAGTGTCCAGCCCTAAGCCTTATGATGAAACATTTCCTCACACAAGGTTGATTCAGACTGCTTACATCCACACTGGATGAACATTAACACATTAGGAATGGTTGTATACACTGGCGTAACTTACTCAGCAGAATGGTTAGAGTCAGGGGTGGCAGGACACAAGGACAACATCAGCAAAGTTGTGTACGGATAACTGACAGATCTTACTTTAGTCAATTCCTTTGCATTCTTTTATACACAAAAACACTGAACAGACTCTGAGGCCCAAATCTCTTTCTCTATCCCCGTAATGAACAAAGACAAGGACTTTAAAACTGTTAGAGAATAACAGAAGTCAGATATAAAGTCAGATTAATATCCCTACATCTCAATTGGCTAAATTTGGTTGGTTTCGGCAGCTTTCTCACCTTTAGAGGTGATGCTTTCTCCATCTGGACCACCAATTTCATCCTTTTCTACTTTTCTCATTTTTTTTCTCATTCTTCAAGATTGAGTTTAAGGGTCACTTCCTCCAAAAAGCTATCCTGAATTCTCAGACTTAACCAAATGGCTCTCATCTATTTCCTGTATCATTATAGCATTATAGCCGTCTCACGCTTTGCCCCATTCCATACTAGGCTATGCAACCTTTTAAAACAAAGACTGTTATTTACTTCTCTTTGTATACTCAACTTGTAACAGAGTGGTAAACATATAGTAGATACTTGATAAATGAATGAACAAATACTTTCTCATACAGACCAAGTGAGTTGGGTCTGCTTATAACCAGAGTCTGCTTGCTTAAATTTAGTTATCAGTCCCTTGGTTTCAGTACAGCACATGTCCACCCTTACAACTGAAAACAGACCTCATGTTCTAATCAAAATTCAGACCTAGAAACAATAACAGAGATAAGCTGGTCCAGCCTTCTTTATATTGATAAAGAAATCTAGCCAAGAGTCCTGAAGAGCTTTTCCCAAGGATGCCCAGGTACTCAGGGGCAGATCTGAGAATGAAACTTAGAGTTTGACTCCTAACCAGATGTCGCTGACATTTCCCCCAATGGAAGGGCTCCTAGCACACTTCCCATGACCAAGTTCTTCCCAATGGATTGATTTATCTACATTGAGATGTTCTCAAAATAGCAAATGAAAAGTTACAAACAAAAAGCAAATTAATTTTCCATATGTTGTTAAAACCAAATCACAGAGTCTCTGGTCCCTGTTAGCACTCAATCACAATTTCTAAAACATGTTTTAAAAATTCAGTTATTCCCAGCCATTGTTTATTATTTCTCAAATAATTTGGTGCACCAAAGGAATTTTTTAAGTGTTACTGCTGCTTTTTATCTTTAAGTGGACAGTCAAGGACATCTACGATAAGAAAAATCCTCATTTCAGCCAGAACATTGATTTCAATAAATCTATTCAAAGCAATAAAGTGGCTTTTCTTCTTTTTGGTAAAATACACTCACAGTTCACAAAGTATTTTGTTGATAGAAATGTTAGCAAGCAGTGACAGATGTGCAGCCTAAAACTGCTGAAATGTAGCATAAGATCCACCAGTCATTAAAAATTAAAACATTGCTTTAGTGGACACTTAGTCTAGAGTGGTTTACACAGCACCATGATGGAGCTGCTGCAGGTGCATCACCAAGCGCAAGGGATATGCAAGCATAAAAATCTGCAGAAGTACAATTTTATCGTCTGTTAACTCTGCAGCCACTGGTGAGAGGTTTAATCCTCTTAATTCCATCCATCAAGTGAAGAAATACGTAATGAGCACCTATATGATGCAGGCTCTATTCTAGGCACTTGGTGAACAGCAGTGAGAAAAAGAGTTAGGAGAAAACCCTACTCTCATCAAACTTACATTCTCATAAAGGGAGACTTTGGAAGACAAGTAACACACACACACACAGATAGGAAATATATAGCATGTTATTGGTGGTAATATGGTTAGGAAATAGGGAGTTCAGAGAAGAGAGCAGTTTTAAACAGGGTGATCAGGGAATGTGCCCCTGAGAAAGTGACATTGGGAAGAATGAAGAAATGAATCAAGTAGGCACAAGTAGATAGAATGCTCCAGGCATAGAAAATGGCAAGTTCAAAGCACTGGAGTGGGCTGAATGTGGTGTTCCTTAAAGAGTATCAAGAAGACTGTCTGTCTAGGGCATTGGAAAGAGTTATAGGGGGTGAGCCCAAAGGGGTATAAGAAGACAGAATGCAGAGGAATGGACCTTGCAGGTCAATATAAACACTAGCCTTTTTTCCCAAGTGATATGAGAAGCTTTTGCAGAGTTTTAAGCAGAGGAGTGGTATAAGCCGGCTCCAAGTGTTAAAAGGAATTGGACCTGAAAATTGGAAGGATGGAGTCATCATTAACTGAGATAAAAACAGTGGGAGGTACAAGTTAGTCAAGAAAGCCAGGTATTTGGTTTTGGATATATTGACTTTGAGATACTCATTAGGCATGTAAGAGAAGATACTAATTAGATCATTGGGTCTACTTTGTACAGGAGAGGTCCTGACTGTAGATTTAAATCTGCCTTGCCACCTTGTTTAAAGCAACAAGACAGAATGAGATCACCAGAGAAGAGACATGCCCAAGGGCTGAGCCCTTAGACACCTGAATTGAGATGTGGGTAATAAAACTAATGCTCAGGAAGTGTTTACTAGGTACTATAGATCCTGCTCTGAGTGCTTTCACATATGAATTTACTTATTTTCCATGACAATCCATAAAGTACTATTTTTAATAAGCACTTTAATAAGTAAGTACTATTATTAATAGTACCCTTATTTTGTAGATTAGGAAATCGAGAGAAAGAGTAACTTATCCAATATCATGTACTTGCTGAGTTGCATAGCCAGAATTCCAACATGGACTATCTGGCTTCAGAGTCTGAGCTTCTAAGCCCCTTCCTAGTAATGTCTCTATAATAGCTAGCAGGGAACTCACAGGAAAGACTTGGAAGAGACAACCAGTAAGGGGGAAGGAAAGCCAGGGTGGCATGGGGACCTAGGAACCAACTGAAGAAAGTGTTCCGAGAGGAATAGAGTAACCTGTCAGTTGATGGAGGTCAAATAAAGATGAGGACCGATTTAGAAGTATGGAGGCTGTTGGTGACTGATAACAGCAGCTGGGTAGAGAGACAGCAGCAAAAACTGAATTGACATGAGTTCAGGAAAGAAGGAGGCTTTAAACAATGAGTGTTGACACTTCTCAAGAGAATCTTTGCTATTATAGGAGAGTGTATAAACAGACATAAATTGGAGGGAATATGGGATCAGCTGAAGATGTCTTTTAAATATAGGGTGACAAATAGCATAAAGGCATTGAGAATTGTGTGGTACAGGAGAAAAAACTAACAGTGAAAGAAAGACACAGGCATATTGCTGCAGTAACCTCCTTGAATAGCAGAGGTAACCTTTGGAAAAATGGACCCAGTAACCAGAGGGGAGCAGTGTCTACAGGCATAGATACTGGTAGTTGGGTAAGTGTGGTGGTAGGATTTCATGAACATTGTCTTCTGACTGTTGAAGTTCCTATGCCTCCACCTCCTTGTTCATGATGGGTATTAGAATATCTCTCTTCCAAGGTGGTTGTGAGAATTGAATGAGACAAAGTAGTAAAAGGCTAGTGTCATGCCTCATACGATTTATGAGCTCAAATTATAGAAATTCCTTCCCCTGCTCCTTATTGGTTATCACTGGTATTGTTACTGATTATTAACATTTATTGAGCATTTATAACATAGCAGGCGGTGCTAAGTACTTGACACACATTCCTCGCAGAATGGTCCTTCCATGTTCGTGGGATGTTGTTGAGACTTTCTAGGCTCTTTCAAGGAACCAATTTGGAACTTGGTTAACTAGTTATTTCCTTTCCTCCCCAATGTTCCCTTCATATCTTAGATGGTCATCAAACCCATGGATGAAGCTTTTATCAGCAAATGCTCTAATCCAGGTTTTTACCATTTGTTCATCCGCTCTGATTCACCTGGAGAGCAGTGGCTTAGGGCTGGGACCCAAATGCATACTATCCATCTAACAACCTTTGTGGGGTGACATGGAACATGATAGACTGGGCTGATCCCTTTGCCATCCCTGGGTGTATTTGATGTTGCCTTCACTGAAACTACATCAGAAGGGTAAAAATCCCTGCACACAGCAATTGGCATTTGCTCAGGCATTCTCCTTTGCAGGTGGTGAAATGGGAGATGAATCAGTGAAATGGGAGATGAAACCAGCTTCTGAACAGCAATGTTCTCAACTGGGAAAAGCCAAGCTAGGACTAGAATGCCCCAGGGGTCCACTGGGCAGTAACGGTCTGGATTTTCTCATCACTTGGACATGTTCTCTTTTATTCTTTAAAATGAGTACACATTTCTCTACTGAGGACCCCCTCACCATAATCTATCCATCATTATTAATCCCAACTCTCCTAAAAGAATCCCTTCAGGGAAAGAAGATTCCCATTCCATTTCCACAAGTCTGTTTCAAAAGGAAAGTGTCATTGATCAGGCCCTGTCCTCGAGTGGTTCATGCAGATTAAGATGAAGAGAGAACATTGTGTTCCTCAGGAACCCCAGTGCAGAAAGTACACAGTGCTGTTTTCTGAGTTGTTTCTTTCCAGGGACAGACAGCTCCAAGATGATATATTATCAAGAGCCTTCTGATAGGTTCGAACCTTGAGCTTGATCGCAAGACTAGAGCTTGTTCAGACAAACCAGAATGTCCAAAAGTTACCTTTGCTTCCTTTCAATGCCAAACCCTCCTCCCCAGTTGGAGCTGAAGCCCCATTAACATAACATAGAATGTATGAAGAAGCTTATTTCCAAACCACACACATACAAGATTTTGCCTGCCTTCATTGTAATGACAAAACTTCTCTGCTTGTGGATATAAAATTAACACAGAGAAATCCCTTGCATTCTTATACATTAACAATGAAAACTCAGAAAGAGGATTTAAGGAAACAATCCCATTCACCACTGCCACAAAAAGAATAAAATACGTAGGGATCAGTTCAGTTCAGTTTAGTCACTCAGTCGTGTCCGACTCTTAGCGACCCAATGAATCACAGCACGCCAGGCCTCCCTGTTCATCACCATCTCCCGGAGTTCACTCAGACTCACGTCCATCGAGTCCGTGATGCCATCCAGCCATCTCATCCTCAGTCGTCCCCTTCTCCTCCTGCCCCCAATCCCTCCCAGCATCAGAGTCTTTTCCAATGAGTCAACTCTTCACATGAGGTGGCCAAAGTACTGGACTTTCAGCTTTAGCATCATTCCTTCCAAAGAAATCCCAGGCCTGATCTCCTTCAGAATGGACTGGTTGGATCTCCTTGCAGTCCAAGGGACTCTCAAGGGTCTTCTCCAACACCACAGTTCAACAGCATCAATTCTTCGGTGCTCAGCTTTCTTCACAGTCCAACTTTCACATCCATACATGACCACAGGAAAAACCATAGCCTTGACTAGGCGGACCTTAGTCGGCAAAGTAATGTCTCTGCTTTTGAATATACTATCCAGGTTGGTCATAACTTTTCTTCCAAGGAGTAAGCGTCTTTTAATTTCATGGCTGCAGTCACCATCTGCAGTGATTTTGGAGCCCCAAAAAATAAAGTCTGACACTGTTTCCACTGTTTCCCCATCTATTTCCCATGAAGTGATGGGACCGGATGCCATGATCTTCGTTTTCTGAATGTTGAGCTTTAAGCCAACTTTTTCGCTCTCCTCCTTCACTTTCATCAAGAGGCTTTTTAGCTCCTCCTCACTTTCTGCCATAAGGGTGGTGTCATCAGCATATCTGAGGTTATTGATATTTCTCCCGGCAATCTTGATTCCAGCTTGTGTTTCTTCCAGTCCAGCGTTTCTCATGATGTACTCTGCATATAAGTTAAATAAGCAGGGAGACAATATACAGCCTTGACGTACTCCTTTTCCTATTTGGAACCAGTCTGTTGTTCCATGTCCAGTTCTAACTGTTGCTTCCTGACCTGCATACAGATTTCTCAAGAGGCAGGTTAGGTGGTCTGGTATTCCCATCTCTTTCAGAATTTTCCACAGTTTATTGTGATCCACACAGTCAAAGGCTTTGGCATAGTCAATAAAGCAGAAATAGATGTTTTTCTGGAACTCTCTTGCTTTTTCCATGATCCAGTGGATGTTGGCAATTTGATCTCTGGTTCCTCTGCCTTTTCTAAAACCAGCTTGAACATCAGGGAGTTCACGGTTCATGTATTGGTGAAGCCTGGCTTGGAGAATTTTGAGCATTACTTTACTAGCGTGTGAGAAGAGTGCAATTGTGCAGTAGTTTGAGCATTCTTTGGCATTGGAATGAAAACTGACCTCTTCCAGTCCTGTGGCCACTGCTGAGTTTTCCAAATTTACCTACCTAAAAAGACAAAAGACCTGTACACAGAAAACTATAAGACACTGATGAAATAAATAAAAGATGACACAAACAGGTGGAGAGATATATCATGATCCTGGATGGGAAGAATCAATATTGTGAAAGAGACTATACTAGCCAAAGCAATCTATATATTCAATGCAATCCATATCAAACTCCTAATGGAATTTTTCATGGAACTAGAACAAAAAAATTCACAATTTGTATAGAAACACAAAAGACTCCAAATAGCCAAAACAATCTTGAGAAGGAAGACTGGAGCTGGAAAAATCAACTTGCTTGACCTCAGACTATACTACATAGCTACGTTCATCAAAACAGCATGGTACTGGCACAAAAACAGAAATATAGACCAATGGAACAAGACAGAAAGCCCAGAGAAACCCATGCACCTATGGGCACCTTATCTTTGACAAAGGAGGCAAGAATATACAATGAAGAGAAAACAGTCTCTTCTCTAAGTGGTGCTGGGAAAACTGGACAGCTAAATGTAAAAGAGTGAAATTAGAACATTTCCTAACAACACACACAAATATAAACTCAAATAGATTAAAGACCTAAATATAAGACCAGAAACTATAAAACTCTTCAAGGAAAACATGGGCAGAACACTCCTTGACATACACCACAGCAAGATTTGCTATGACCCACCTCCTAGAGTAAGGAAATAAAAAATAATAATAAACAAATGGGACCTGATTAAACTTGAAAGTTTTTGCACAGCAAAGGAAACTACAAACAAGGTGAAAAGACAACCCTCAGAACAGGAGAAAATAATAGCAAATGAAATAGCTGACAAATGATTAATCTCCAAAATATACAAGCAGCTCCTTCATCTCAATACCAAAAGGTCAAATAATGCAATCCAAAAGTGGGCAAAAAACCTTAACAGACATTTCTCCAAAGACATACAGATGGCTAATAAACATGAACGGGGAAGGCAATGGCACCCCACCCCAGTACTCTTGCCTGGAAAATCCAATGGACAGAGTAGCCTGGTGGGCTGCAGTCCATGGGGTCGCTAACAGTCGGACAGACTGAGCGACTTCACTTTCACTTTTCTCTTTCATGCATTGGAGAAGGAAATGGCAACCCACTCCAGTATTCTTGCCTGGAGAATCCCAGGGATGGGGGAGCCTGGTGGGCTGCCATCTATGGGGTCACACAGAGTCAGACACGACTGAAGTGACTTAGCAGCAGCAGCAATAAACATGAAAAGATGCTCAATATCGCTCACTATTAGAGAAATGCAGATCACAACTAAAATGAGGCATCACCTCACACCAGTCAGAATGGCCATCATCAAAAAAAAATCTATAAACAATAAATGCTGGAGAGGGTGTGGAGAATAGAGAACACTTGTGCACTGTTGGTGAGGATGCAAATTGATACAGCTGCTATGGAGAAAAGCATGGCAATTCCTTAACATACTAAGAATAAAGCTGCTCTGTGTGTGTGCTACGTTGCTTCAGGTGTGTCTTACTCTTTGCGATCCTATGTACTGTAGCCTGGCAGGTCTACGTCTATGTTACTTTCCAGGCAAGAATACTGGAGGGAGTTGCCACGCCCTCCTCCAGGGAGTCTTCTTGATTCAGGGATTGAACCCATGTCTCTTATGTCTCCTGCATCAGCAAGCAGATCTTTTACCATTAGCACTACCTGGGAGGCCCAAAACGACCCTAAGAACCAACAGTCCCACCACTGGACATGTAGTCTGAGGAAACCATAATTGTAAAAATCACATGTACCACAGTGTTCACTGCAGCACTATTTAAAATAGCTGGGTCATGAAAGCAACCTAGGTGTCCTTTGACAGATGAATGGATAAAGAAGCTGTGGTACATATACACAATGGAATATTACTCAGCCATAAGAAGGAACACATTGGACTCAGTTCTAATAAGGTTCTAGATGAACCCATTATGCCAAATGAAGTAAGTCAAAACAAGAAAGACAAATATCCTATATTACTGGATATATACGGATTACAGAAAGATGGGACTGACAAACCTAACCTTCAAGGCAGCAGTGGAGATGCAGAGAGAAGAGACTTGCGCACACAGGGGAGAAGGAGAAGGTGGGATGAGTTGGGAGAGTATCATTGAAACATACATATTGCCATATGCAAAATTAGACAGCCAATGGGCATTTTCTGTATGATGCAGGGAGCTCAAATTCAGTGATCTGTGACAACCTAGAGGGGTGGGATGAAGTTTCAAGAGGGAAGGGATATACGTATACTTATGGCTGATTCATGTTGACATATGGCAGAACCCATCACAATATCGTAAGGCAGCTATCCTCCAATTAAAAATACATACATTTAAAAGTTTTCCTGCTTAAATATTCATCCCTTGCCCTAATAAAAGAACTACCCTTTCCTTGACAGGGAGCCATGGCTTTGGGAAATGACCCCATGACATCCTTATTTGCTGCAAATGAAAGCTTCACTTTGTGTGATAATTTTCCTTGGTGTTGTCTCTGACTAAAGACTCACCTAAGAAGCAAATCCCTTTTGGATTGGTAATGACAGCAGTGAAAGGCAGTGGCTTGCCCTCGCTGAGCAGTTTTTATCAGTGGCTCCCTTTCCCTTATCTGAGAAACAGACGTGCTGGCATCTGACAGGCTTGAGACCTGAAAATCAGAGCTAACCTAAATCTGTTTCCTCTGAGGAAGCAAGTGATTATGTGGACCTTTGGGATTGTCCTGATGTTTTATAACACATACACAAAGTTCTTTATTAAGAGATGAGGAGTTATTGAAGCTAAGAAATACTACTACTGTGGAAGGGATCTTTATTTCCCTTATGGGGTGCCTACCTTGCACTGAACTGATTAATTTATATATACCGTCTCACTTCCTGCACCTTTCCTACAGGGTAAGTATAGGGGACTCGAATGTGAAGCTGAAGAGACTCATAGAGGAAAAGGACTTTGCCCAAATTCACACAGCTGACAAGTGATGGATCTCACGTTTGTACCTGTCTTTTAGACAGACTTTCTACTTTTAACCACCAAATTACATTGCCCCCAGTTGATTTCACCCATATTGAGCACGCCCGAGGTTTGCAGGGTCCTTCTGCAACACCAGGCTTTATAATGCCCATATGGCTTCACTTGGAGACATTCTGGAAGCTGTAAGTTCATAAATAATGTCTCTTCCACTTGGTCAGACTTGCAGTGCCAGTGGAAGACAGATGATCCTCGGCTGTACATGGTATCCCTGCAAGCTAACACGTTACTTCGTAGTCTTGGGTTGCCATCCCCTGGAGTGTTTTGATGCGATCAGCTGTCAGTTTCAGGTCTGTTGTTTCTCTCAGCAGAAGCCCAGCCAGTGGAAGATGACAGCCCCAAAGCCCTGCCTGTGTTAGGGGAGCTATCGGAGTCGGATAATGACATAAGCGAGTCGGTGTTCATCTGGGGAACCTCAGACAAAGCAGCCCAGAGAAAAACCATCTCTGTCGATGAAGGTTTGTTTCACTTGCAACAGGAAAGGCAGCAGCAGCAGCATCCGGATCCAGTGCTCAGGCTGGGGAGAGGGAAAGGGAAGCTGAAGCTGCCACATGTGAGTAGCATGTTGTGCTTTCTCTGCAGCTGGGAGAGGAATGCTGGGGAGGGGGCTTGGCTGTGAGGTGGGCGTGCATGTGTGCGTTGGGGCTCTCTGGATGGCTGAGGGTGGGAGATGGTTTACATAATTAACAAGTGCCTTGGGGATCTGCTCTCCTCGGCCAAAGGAGGTGCAAGAGTGGGCTCACACGCACTTGCATTTTCTCCGCTGATTATAACACACGTAAGCAGCAGGTGGGGATTGTTTTCTTTGGGTTTTCATTTTTTTCTTTCCTCTTCTCCATTCTTGAGAGTGGGTTACACAGCAGTAAGCGCAGCCTGAGAGAGGATTCCTGAGTGGAAGGATTCCTTTTCTTTCCCAAGAGGTTTTCTTTCCCAAGTTTCTTTTGCAGGTATGCAGCTCTCCGTTTCTTTGCCACTGAGCTACTCTTCTGTAGGGGTGTTTACTCCCTGCTGAGCACAAAGCAGCTAGGGCGACTTTTGCATCTCTCTCAGCCGGAGTTGTCTGCAATAAACAGCACCAGATCCGACACAATTTAACCTCTCGGGTGTACTGTTCAAAGAGTTCAGTGAGCAAAGCCCCGAGGGGATGGAAACATGGGGTGTACTTCATGCCTCTGCTCAGCAGGTCTCCCAGGGCTGACAGGATGGATCTTGAACTTTGGGAAAAGTTTTTTGCTTGCTTGTTTAGCCAAGCTCTGACATTTACTAGGAACATGGGATCGAGTGATGCTGAAAAAGGGCAGGAGAGAATGTTGTTGCTTTAAAGCCCTCGGGCAGCAGGTTGTTGCAGCATCAGGAACTGGTTAATGTCTTTGGGTTACTGATGCTAAATACTGTGCAGAGCCAAAGCACACCTGGGCGTGATGTAGTCTGATTATGGGAGGACACAGGTGCTTGTGTGCAGTTTGTTTTTCCATCCCTGCTTCCTTCTTTCTCGCTTTAGAAGCTTTGATGTGGCTGCGCCTGTCATGCCGAGTGTTTGTATGTTTGAGGATCTGCAGTAAATACATACAAGTTCCCTAGGAAGGGGAAGGGGGAAGGAGGGACACAGCATCGCCTATCCTAAACACAGGCTTTGAGCAGCTGTGCATGATGAAGGTAGACGAGGCAGAGACCCTGCACCCTGGGGCTTGGTCGAGAGGAGAGCAGTCAGTGATGCTTGAGCGAAGGACGGAGTGCCCTAGCTGGAGGGCCAGGGCCCAGCTCCTGAGTTGCCATGGCTGTGTGTGGTGACTGAACCCAGGGATGAGCTTCATGGGGAGTCCTCTCACCCAAGCCATGCTTTCTGGCCTGTCCCACACTTTGGCTCCCCGAGGAAAGAGACAAGGTGACTCAAAGCTGGGGAATAACAGCTTAGGGGGGCTCAAGCGGCCGTCCCAGTGGAGAGGGTCCAATGGGTGAGACATCATGCTATTTGGAACCCTTCCATAGCACAGTGGTATGCCTTGGCATCCAGGTTGGGAGAATCTAATTTAAGCAACCAAGGAAAGCCAGGAAATGAGGCAAGATGAGCACCCTGATGTCTATGCTTTGTTATTATTTATTTTTGCTATCACTGAGGAAACATTAAAAAGTGGGGTTTCCTTTAAGGTTTTTTTCTTCCTGAACTCAACTTTTTATCACCTCTGGTTCTTCTCTGTGCTCTAAGGCTTTGTCCAAGCATGCATTTTTGACACAATTGTAACTACAGTCTAGATATATTCATTTATGCTGTTTGTTTCCAAGTATTAGTCCATAAACACTTCCCCCATCTTCCAGTAGTTTCACACAGATGGCTAATTGTGGCTGGATTAAATGGATTAATCTGTTAAGTGGATCTGCCATGATCTGTTTCAGCAATTGTTGACTATTTAAATTGCTTCTAGCTTTCCCATAATTATAATACCACTCTGAATATGTTCTCTGCATAAAGCAGTTCTCTTTCTTAAAAAAATTGGTTGAGAATGAATTCCCAACAGTGATATTAGTGAGGCAAAAAATACGAACATTTTAGTGGCTTTTCCTGCCTATTACCAAACTGTTCTCTGAAACATATTTCCATTGCCCCAAATCATCTGTAGATATCAGTTGATCTAGAGTCTTATGCACATTAGATTCCCACCCCCTCTAACTTAGGAACTATAAAAAGTTTCCTAAGGTCCCTTTTTTCAGAGTTTGCTTTTTTGTTGGTTTTTTTTTGGAGTTTGTTTTGAGTCCTATTCAGCCAGGCAATGCAGGGCTTCCCTAGGGCAAGCCTGCAGTTCCTGAGCTCTGTCAATGACCCCCGTGAGCACCGAAGTTCACAGCCTCACCTTTTTGGCTCTGTGGGGGTGGAGAAGGGGTGAGCAGAAGCTCTCCTGTACCAAGAGTTCCTGAGAAAGATGAACAGTGGTCACAGTTTGGGGGTGGGAGAAGCCAGCTCAGGATTCCCTTTAAGCCCTGGAACTCAAGGCCATCAGGCTCCACGGCCCTTCCCACCTCCTCCCCAACCCCATCAGAGCCAGACCAGTGGCAGAACCCTTGATTCTCAGGATGTGAGATGAAGGCCTGACCGAGAAGGGGGAATGGGACCCTTGGGAAGGTGAGGACAGGCTAAGCTTGTTGGGAAAGAAAGGAGCATGTTTGAAGGTCTCCCCTGCTGGGAGTACTTCTCCGGAATGTACGTGCTTTAATGACGGGAGCCAGACAGGGCTGAATGTCAACTCTGATCAAATTAAGAGCAGTCGGAACACTCCTTTCTCAGTGCTTACCTCCCATAAGGACAATTTTACCAACAATTTATTTTTTCTTTTATGTTACCCATGTATCGGGTCAATCTGGAGATTAATCAGTGCAATTCTGACCTCCTGTGTAGCTTCCCATAAATCGCTTCAGTGCTAATCTCTTTTGTTCATTTTATAATTATTTGTGTAAAGGCCAAGAGTACCCAGTGGGAGCCATGCAAAAACTCAGCATGTATTTGCCCATCCTGACCTATGCAAAAAGAGACTGACAGTGTCTTGGGAGTGGGAATTTCTTGCCCACAGATAGGTGGGTTTGATAAATGTGGGGGTTTTAGAAGCACTACTAACTCAGTGTGTAAGGACTTAATACAGGCCGTGTTGCGTCACAAAACTGGTGGGCCACTGGCACGTCAGAGTTGAAGGAGAGGTGATGGAACAATGGCCTCAGAAGAAAAGGAGGCTTTGCTGCTTCAGATGCTGGGCAGGGGGGAGAAATGGTGTGCTCATGGTCTTTATTCTGGAGAGAATAAAGCTTTGGTCTGCTAAGGAGAGGACAAGAAGCTTTCCAATTGTAGCACATGTATTTAACAGAGACATCAATAAGGAGTTCCTATGTGATAATATTCTTTATTCTTTATTGTGTTATTGGTTGAAGGTCTAACTTTCCTGCAGGCTTATACTCTGGGAGAGCCAGTGTAGTATCTGCTTAATTCCTGCTACAAACATGTTTCTCTAAGGTTTGTCACATATGTTAGGACATGCTTTAAGAGTGCATCTACATCCATGCTTTTAATCCTATGCAATGTTTACTATTATTACTCCCATTTTACAGATTTGAAAACTAAGAGACAGGAGATTATAATGGAGGAAGTGTGGGGTCAAGGCTCAGAAGGAGGGAGCATTGAAACAGTGGAAGAGTCTCAGGCCACTTGAAAGTATCAAGACCACAACTTGAGCCCAAGAAGTTGAGCTCCAGAGTTTGTGTTTTGAATCCTCAAGTCATTCCCATGGGAATGATTGAAAATCTAAGAGAATGTTAAAACAAGACTGTGCAGCTAAAATGAGCTGTAATAATAATGACAAAGATGATGGAGGTTTTTATAGCCAAGCCACTATTTAATATACACCAGTCCCTTTTGTCCTAGCTGGTAAAGAATCTGCCTGCAATGTGGGAGACCTGGGTTTGATCCCTGGGTTGGGAAGATTCCCTGGANGCTGTAATAATAATGACAAAGATGATGGAGGTTTTTATAGCCAAGCCACTATTTAATATACACCAGTCCCTTTTGTCCTAGCTGGTAAAGAATCTGCCTGCAATGTGGGAGACCTGGGTTTGATCCCTGGGTTGGGAAGATTCCCTGGAGAAGGGAATGACTACTCACTCTGTATTCCAGCCTGGAGAATCCCATGGACTCACAAAGAGTCCGTGGGGTCTCAAAGAGGTGGGCATGCCTGAGCGACTTTCGCTCAGTCACTCAGTCCCTTTTAGCAATGTTTTGTTTGTGCATTTTGAGTTAATACTCACAATAGCAGTATAGGATGACCACTATCCTTATCTCTACTTCACCAGGGAAGAAACTCGGGCTTCAAGATGTTATACAACTTCCCCAAGGTCACAGAGCCTCCCTCTGGTATCTGTTATCTCTGATGTACCAACAAGTTAGCACTGGCTTGGGGCCAGAACACCCACAACCAAAGGGCTCTTGGGGTAGTGGAGATGGGCTCTCGGGCCTCCTCTCATCTCTTTGGGTTTAGAATCCTGGGATGGCTCCGAGAACCACTTCCCATGATGCTGCACAAAAAACTTAGGTCTCAGCCCATGCCTGCACTGCCTCAAAGGCAAGTTCCTTTCCTTTTTTTAAACTTTTTTATTTTGTACTAGGCATAGCTGATTAACAAAACTGTGATAGTTTCAGGTGAACAGCGACGGGATTCAGCCCGACATGTACATGTTCTCTCCCCCAAACTCTCCTCCCATCCAGGCTGTCAAAGGCAAGTTTCTAAAGCAAGAAGCTTCTGAAAAAAAGTATCACAATGAAGGAAGCCACTGGTACAGTTGTAAAGAAAAGACTAGAATCCCAGGAGGGAATCTGCCTTTATTCAGTGTTCCAGATCAGGGGTACCAGTCCATGGCCTGTCAGGAACACACAGCAGGAGGCGAGCAGCAGGCAAGCCGGTGAAGAAGCTTCTGTATTTGCAGCCACTCCCCACTGCTCACATTGCCATCTGAGCTCCCTCGTAACAGAGCAGCAGCAGCATTAGATTCTCGTAAGAGCTGGAACCCTGATGTGAAGTGTGCATGTGAGGGATCTAGACTGAGATCTCCTGATAATGTTCTAATGCCTGAAGATCTAAGGTGGAGCTGGGGTGGTGATGCCACAGATTATCATTAGCAGAGAGGTTTGACCGCACAGAGACCATAATGAATCAATTGGTTAGACTCGTATCAAAACCCTATCAGTGTGTTTAAGCTATCAGTGACAATTAAGCTACTTTTGGTGGCAGGCTTTCCAGTGGCAAGTGAGTTGATGTACTTCAGTTACAAAGTGCACAACCAATGTAAATCTCTCGAATCATCCTGAAACCATCCCCTCCCCTCCCAGGTCCATGGAAGAACTGTTTTCCATGAAACTGGTCTCTGGTGCTGAAAAGGTTGGGAACTGCTGCTCTAGACCTGCCTTGTCCACTAGGGTAGCCATTAGCCACAATGTAGCATAGATCGCTTGACCTGTGCTGAGTTCAAACTGAACTACGCTGTGTTAAACTATGCGTCAGATCTCAGTGGCTTAGTATTAGAAAGTATAGACTATGCTTTAAATTTGCAGCTAAAATGAGCTGTAATAATAACAAAGATGATTTAAATTTTATATGCAATAAATTTGTATTGATTACATATTAAAATGATAATATTTTGTATATAATGGGTTACATATATTAAGAATATATTTTCTTAATTATATCTTAATAAAATATATTCTTAACATTATTTTCTATATAAAATGTTTATATTTTATATAGAAATAAACTATATTCTTAAAATTCTTAATAATTTTACCTCTTTTAAACGGTAAAGACCTTTTTTTAAAATTGTGGTAGAATATACATAACATAAAATTGACCATCTTACCATTTTTCAGTACAGCTCAGTAATGTTAAGTATATTCTCATTGTTTTATGACCAATCTCCAGAACTCTTTTGATCCTGCAATATTGGTACTCTGGGCCCATTCAACAACTTCCCATTTCCCCTTCCTGCAGCCCCTAGCAACCATTCTTCTCCTTTTTGTGTTTATGAATTTGATCATGCTAGGTACCTCATATGAGTGGAATCATACAGTATTTATCCTTTTGTGACTGATATTTCATTTAGCATAAGGCCCTCAGGGTTCATCCATGTTATTCCATATGTCAGAACGCCCTTCCTTTTTTAAGACTGAATAGCATTCCACTGTATGCATCTGCCACGTTTTGTTTATTTGTTAATAAACACATATTTTGTTTTCACCTCTTTTTACTTTTTCTCAGTGTGGCTTCTACAGCTTTTAAAATTGCATCTGTGCCTTATATTTGCACTTTATGTGACATTTCTCTTGGACAATGCTGCTCTGAATTTTTCTCTTTCATTGATGTCTCCTGTTTCTCACCCCCTTCTCCATCCTTCACCAGATGTTAGTTTGGCCTCCTACTTCCCCCCTTCCCTGAGACCTGAGCCAAGAATATTGATTCTGATTAAGTACTTCCTTTTATAAGGATCTTTGAAAGGCTGTCACGTTCGGCAAAGTTTTCTGTAATTGAGTGAAACTGTGGCATAGCTCAAGATAGCTTTTTCCATAATACATAAGTAGAAAGCTCAATAAATTGGGACTGAAAGGAAAAGCTTTTGATGTGATTTGATGTTTTAAGTCAACAGCTTTCCTCAGCTCCCAGTCTGAATTTTANAAGGCTGTCACGTTCGGCAAAGTTTTCTGTAATTGAGTGAAACTGTGGCATAGCTCAAGATAGCTTTTTCCATAATACATAAGTAGAAAGCTCAATAAATTGGGACTGAAAGGAAAAGCTTTTGATGTGATTTGATGTTTTAAGTCAACAGCTTTCCTCAGCTCCCAGTCTGAATTTTGTTAACCATAAAGCAAAGAATACAAAACCCATAAAGCATAAATTCCCAGCACAGATCGACACCAGTCTCTCACTTCTGAAATACAGGTTTTATAGAAAGACCTGGGTATCTGGAGCTTCAAGGCATTGGAATGCTGTCAGTGTCTTTTAAATTTCCTATCACTGATAGTATACAATTCAAAAGCCTCGAAAGTGAAAGTCGCTCAGTCGTGTCTGACTCTTTGCGACCCAATGGACTATACAGTCCATGAAATTCTTCAGACCAGAATCCTGGAGTGGATGGCTGTTCTCATCTCTAGGGAATCCCAGGATCTGAACTCAGGTCTCCCATACTGCAGGCAGATTATTTACCAGCTGAACCAAAAGGGGAGCCCAAGAATACTGGAGTGGGTAACCTATTCCTTCTCCAGTGGATCTTCCCAACCCAGAAATTGACCCAGGGACTCCGGCATTGCAGATGGATTCTTCACCAGTTGAGCCACCAGGCAAGCCCTTAAAAGCGTTAAGCCTTTCAACTTTCCCATTTCTTTTCCCACCACTGCCCGCCTGCTCCTCCATAAGATACTTTAGTTGTCAGTGTCTTTTAAATTTCCTATCACTGATAGTATACAATTCAAAAGCCTCGAAAGTGAAAGTCGCTCAGTCGTGTCTGACTCTTTGCGACCCAATGGACTATACAGTCCATGAAATTCTTCAGACCAGAATCCTGGAGTGGATGGCTGTTCTCATCTCTAGGGAATCCCAGGATCTGAACTCAGGTCTCCCATACTGCAGGCAGATTATTTACCAGCTGAACCAAAAGGGGAGCCCAAGAATACTGGAGTGGGTAACCGATTCCTTCTCCAGTGGATCTTCCCAACCCAGGAATTGACCCAGGGACTCCGGCATTGCAGATGGATTCTTCACCAGTTGAGCCACCAGGCAAGCCCTTAAAAGCGTTAAGCCTTTCAACTTTCCCATTTCTTTTCCCACCACTGCCCGCCTGCTCCTCCATAAGATACTTTAGTCCCCAAATATGCAGTGCACTCCACGGCCTCCCAGATTTGACAGTGTTCTTACTGTAGCCTGGGAGACCCCACCCCATCCAAATACATCTGGAGAAACCTTACTCATTTTTCAGGACAAAGTTCAAAGGTCACCATCTCTGTGAAGCGTCCCTTGACCCCAGTGCCCATGAGGGTCCCAGCAAGAAACAGATGGCACATCCAGTGAGTGGTTAAAGGCTGTCACACAATGGAGCTGTTACAGAGCTGTGGCAAGGTCAAGGGAAGCCAGAAGGGGATGGTGAAGGGGCCTAAGGCTAATGTCCACTGGAATCAGGAAAGAAAAAAAACGGTTCCCAGCACTTGACCAGATTCCTAAGAGGAACGTCTAGACAGAAGCAGTGGTTTCTCCTGGAATAGAGCTGCCCCTGCCAACCTGCAGTATGACAGAAAAGGAGCTCTCTGCTCCACGCTCAGATGTCCTCACATCAACCGAACTTGTCTAGAAGCCAGAAGGCGTCAGTGACCGGAGAACACAGCTCACGGACAGTGCCTCTGAGAGCACAGGGCAGGTGGAAAAGAGGGAGGGTGTGTCCAGAAGTCCCCTAGAAACGAGCTAGCACAGCCCTTACACCATCTCCAGAACCCCCCACAGTTCCCTGGCCTCCAAAGTGGAACTGTTTATGCCATAGGATAATGCTGGTCATATTGCATTTGTATCGTCCAATTCACTGTTTTTTCCGCACCTATGCAGGAGACAATGAGCTCTTTCAAGGTCAGATTCATTCCTCACATACATATATATAAGCCCAACACTTAGCAAAGTACATGGAAGGAAGCAGATACTAAATAAACACGGAGTGGAAGAATGTGTTTATCACATGTTCTTCTTTAAGCCCTAATTGATCCAAAATCACTGCAGATGGTGACGGCAGCCATGAAATTAAAAGACGCTTACTCCTTGGAAGGAAAGTTATGACCAACCTAGACAGCATATTGTAAAGTAGAGACATTACTTTGCCAACAAAGGTCCATCTAGTCAAGTCTATGGTTTTTCCAGTGGTCATGTATGGATGTGAGAGTTGGACTATAAAAAAAGCTGAGTGCTGAAGAATTGATGCTTTTGAACTCTTGAGAGTTCAAAAGAAGACTCTTGAGAGTCCCTTGGACTGTAAGAGACCCAATCTAAAGAAGATCCATCCTAAAGGAGATAGATCAGTCCTGGGTGTTCATTGGAAGGACTGATGTTGAAGCTGGAACTCCAATACTTTGGCCACCTGATGTGAAGAGCTGACTCATTTTAAAAGACCCTGATGCTGGGAAAGATTGAGGGTAGGAGGAAAAGGGGACAACAGAGGATAAGATGGTTGGATGGCATCACCGATTTGATGGACATGGGTTTGAGTGAACTCCGGGAGTTGGTGATGGACAGGGAGGCCTGGCGTGCTGCGGTTCATGGGGTCGCAAAGAGTCGGACATGACTGAGTGAATGAACGGAACTGAACTGAGGAACTATAGTGATTCTAGGTTAATCTTAGTCACTCAGTCGTGCCCGACTCTGCAACCCGATGGGCTGCAGTCCTCCAGGCTTCTCTGTCCATGGAATTCTCCAGGCAAGAATACTGGAATGGGTTGCCATTTCCTTCTCCAGATTCTAAGTTGGCAACTTCTTAATTAATTGGATCATAGGATTAATATAAAGTAATTCAACATCCTTTGGATCCCAGCTAGGGAGAAAAGATGATTTGAATAAATGATACTCAGCACCTCATTATGCTATAATTGGTGCCGTATTTAATAAGGAGGAACTGAAGAACTCGAATGTAAACGCTAAGAATCGGCAGTAAGTCAGATCAACCGTGAGAATAATTGCTTGTGTAGGTGCCCAGGAGAAATCTACTATAATAGGCTTTAGGGTTAGACATATATATGAATATATATATTATATTAAAGGAATCATGAATAAATAAATATCTCCAGTTAAAGAGGCCATGAATAAAAGGCACATGCTATTATATATACATATCTATTATAATAAAATGTGCCTTTAATTGGATTTTCATATAAATTTCACAGTTTGGAGAAAGAAACTAGAGGATTTAATGCTTTGAAACTAAAGTGACTGGGATGAGAGTTGGGTGTCCAGGGAGAAATACCAACCAGGGCAACGGAAGGGAGCAGCAGGCTAACCGGAGGCTGGCAAGTGGACTGAGGGCAAATTCGAGGCTGAGGCTAACGGCCAAGGTTGTTGCTCCAGGGATAAGGGTTTACGAGGCTGACCAGATTACTAACCAAAGCCACGGGGGAAGACCCATCTCTGAACAGTGTCAGTGTATTTCAGGTTAGCTCACTCCACTGGATTAATTCTAACCTGAAGTTTGGAGGCTGCACCAGTTTCCTAGCACTGCCATAACAAACTGCCACAGACTGGGTGGCAGATGAGAGATGTATTCTCTCTAGTTCTGCAGGCCAGAATCCGGAAAGGAAGGTGTCAGCAGGGCCATCCTCTCTCGAAGTCTCTAGGGGAGATTCCTGCTCTGCCTCTTTCAGCCTCTGGTGGCTCTGCACCATCCTTGGCTTGGGATATAAGTCTAGTCCCTGCCTCTGTCTTTAACGGCCTTTTTCCCCTCGGGGTCTCCTCTGTGTCTGCATACCTCAAATGTCCCTCTTCTTTCTCTTTAAGGACACTATTTATTGGATTTAGGGCACACTCTAAATCCACAATGATCTCATCTCGAGATCCTTAATTATAGCTGCCAGGATCTTGTTCCTAATTAAGGTCACATCACAGATACTGAGGGTTTGGCAATGCACATCTCTCTTGGAGACTACTTAAGCCCACTACAGAGGCTATGCTAGTTCTGCTTAGTCAGCTCCTTTCCAAACCCAAGCCCTTCTCCCGAATCCATATTGTCTCGAGTCTATGATCTTTCTCTCAACCATTATTTCCATTTTCTCTTTTGCTTATTTTTTTAAATGTTCTTTCCCCCCCATGGAATGTGTCTTTCATTTTATTTTTGACCCCGCCACATGGCATGCAGAACCTTAGTTCCCCAATCAGGGATCAAACCTCATCCTCCGCATTGGAAGTCTGGAGTCATAACCACTGGACCACCGGAGAAGTCTCTCTTTTGCATCTGTAATATTTTCACCTTGATCCTTCCCTTCAGGGTACAAATATGGTTAGTCCCTTCCTAACCAGAAACAAACCACCTTCTCTCTGCCTGATTCTACCTTCAGAATTGAAACTCTTTTCCAATACCATCACACCTCACAAAAACCCCTGTCCCTACCCACCAATCCAAAGAAGGACCTCTTTTTTTAAGTCTCAGACATTTCTGGGCTTTTGCTCTCATAATGCAAAGCACCTTTCTAAAGTAACTGGGAAAGTTCAGGTTGCCCAATCTTTAAACTTGGGCTCTCTTTGTTCCTTCTGGCCCATCTGGAATGTCTAATTCGCTTGGCCATCTCTTCCTGCTTGGAGTTTCTCTCATACCTCAAGGTAAGTCAGGGCTTGCTGGAAAAAATCCCCCCAGCTATATCCTTCCCGGGTACTAATGGATTATTTTCCTAAGCTTAACATTTATTGTTTTCCTTCCCTCTTTGCTGCATGGGTTGACATTTCTTTTAAAAATCTACTTAAAGAAAAATAACATTTCTGAACACCTGTCAAAGGTGGCTTTGTTACAGAACCAAACTTGGGTCCACTTTCCCTCACTCAGTAAAACCAACATACTAACATCAGATCGTGGTAAAAGAAAGCATGGCATTTGTTGCAGGGCACCAAGCAAGAAAGGGCAGCTCATGCTCAAAAGATGTGAAAGGCCGTGTGAGGGAGGGGGCTTCAGAGTGTGTGATCCAATCCCGCACAATTCTCTGATGAGCTGACATAAATGTGAGGTTTCAAGCACATTGCCATTCAAATTTCAACTAGTCTGGGGTCCATGTGCTTGTGGTCAGCAGTTTTTATCTTGAGTGGGGCTCTGCTCCCTTAAAAACAGCTTCAGAATGTGTGTCAGGCCTTTATCTATATCTTTCAGAGAACTGGGAGCTTGGTGATTCTGCTGTGTGGCGGATTGATAGTCTAAATTGTTACCAGTTTCCTGGTCCAACAGCTATTCTTTGTGTCTGTATCTCCACGTTTCCCAATCATCAACTGTTGAGTCAGCCTTTTGAGACTCAAGGGAGGCCTGGGAGACTAAAGCAAAAGCCTTTTACTTCAAAGGACAGGGACACAGGGCTTGTATACAAGTTCAGTTTCTTATTTTTAAATAAACGGATACTTGGTGAAGGTGAAGTCGCTCAGTCGTGTCCAATTCTTTGCGATCCCGTGGACTGTAACCTATTAGGCTTCTCCGTCCATGGGATTCTCCAGGCAACAATACTTACTACAACCAAAAAAAACCCATTACCATTTCCAATGTGATATTGCATCTATTCAGGTTTGAGTCACCCACCGAGTCTTACCTAGTCATCACGTGGCCTCAGGAAGGTATTCCAAAACAAGGACTCAGCACAGTGCTCTGCAATTTCACTTAGGATACGGATTCGGATTCTGATCGCAGTGAGGCTCACCACCTGATTTCTATGGCAGGGCCTTATGCTAGCCTAGACGAATTGGTCAGTCTGTGTGTGTGTCACTGTGGCCCTTTCCGGTGCCAACAGGAGAAGAAGGGTTTGTGAATTCACTTGTTGTTTAGACTCCACCAGCACAGACTCCATGATTGGTAGCTGTTCCTCTATAATCTTAATTTTAGTTGTTTCCTTAGAAAAGCATCCATTCCATCAAGATATTCAAGGCGGTCTCATCTCAGTCCTATTATTTGTTTGTGTTTTCTCCATCTTTCTTTTTATTTTTTAATTGATATTTTCAACGGATTTGCTTTGTGTTTTACTAATTAACTTTACTTATCTCTCCATTGATTTGGTTTTACTAAACTTTTACTGATATAAAATATACATACAAACAGGTACACAGAGTTCAGCTCAGTGGATTTTCACAAAGGAAACACACTCATGTAATCAACACTAAATCAAGAAATAAAATAATGCCAGCAGAGCAGCCCAGAAGCCCCCAGGAGCCTCCCAATCGGCTGCCTTCCGAGGGTAGCGTTAGCCTCCCTCTGAACGGCATAAATTTGTTTTGCCTGTTGGCTTTCCTACTTAAACAATCTGCTCATATAAAACATATGTACTTTTTCTGGGCCTGGTTTTATTTATTATTATGGGCAATTTCTCATCTGTAACCTACTTTGAGTGTTATTGGGATTGGATACAATGAGTATCAGTTACCTGAACAACAGATGTGCCTAAGTGGCAGCTATTATAATGAAAATAATGAAAAGGAGGTATTATATGCAGATGGGTGAGGTGGGGACAAGGAGGGGAGGGGAGGAGTGTGTACAGTGGATAGAGATCAGCTGATTTATCCTGACTGGTTCCCAAATATGGTTAGGACCAAGATAAACAGACCCATGTTTGAAAGTAGGATTTTGATACCTCCTTTCCAATAATCTGATGACATGGTATGTTCTAGGTTTCATTATTTTTTTTAATAGTTCATTATTAAAAATTTCAATCCCAATGAAGCATTGAATTTCCAGCAAACACCCATGTACCTACCACCTGTATTCCATAATTAACATTTCACATATTTATGTCTATTAATTAACCAATCTATTTTGTATGTATTTCAGAGGAAGTTTCAGGCTCTAGTAGTGGGTTTGTTTATTAGATGAAATTCACATAAAATAAATTAGAGATGAGGCTTCCTTGGTGGCTCAGACGGTAAAGAATCTGCCTGGAATGCAGGAGACTCAGGTTCCATCCCTGGGTTGGGAAGATCCCCTGGAGAAGGGAAAGGCAACCCACTCCAGTATTCTTGCCTGGAGAATTCCATAGACAGAGGAGCCTGGCAGGCTACAGTCCATGGGGTCAAAAAGAGTCGGACACGACTGAGCAACTAATACACACACACACTTAAAATTAGCCACTTTAAACTGAGTATAATAATTCAATATTACTTAGTACATTATGTTGTACATCACATCTATCTAGTTCTAAAACTTTTCTATCAGTCCAGAATAAATTCCCTTACCAGCTAAGCAGTTACTGTCTATTCCTTCTTCCTCCCAACTCCTGGTGATCATTAATCTATCTGTTTCTATGTTTACATATTCCAGATATTTTACATAAACAGAATCATACAATATGTGACCTTTTGTGTCTGGCTTTTCTCACTTAACATAATGTTTTTAAAACTCATCCACAATGTCACACATATCATTGCCTTCATTCTTTCTTACAGGTAAGTAATATCCTATTGTTTGAGTATTCAGAGTTTGCATACCCATTTATCCATTGATGGACCTTTGGGTCACTGTCACCTTTCGGCTATTGTGTATCTGAACATGTATGTACAGAGATCTAGTTAAGTACTTGTGTTCAGTTTTGGGACAATATACTTAGAAATGGAATTGCTGAGTCATAGGATAATTATCTGCTTAAATTTTTGTGGAACAGCCAAATTATCTTCCTGGCGTGGTAGTAAGTTTTTAAGCCTCAAGAAATCTCTTGTTCAAGATGGGCAGAACTGTCCTAAGAGTAGATGGTGTGTCTCCATGGCTAGCTATAAGGAGTGATTTGCTCATGTTCAGTTGACCTCCTTTCTGGCTAAAATACACAAGGATTTTATGGCACATGAGAGGAGATGCTGATTAAGCAGGCTATAGTTTCCTTTTGTCTCCTGTAGGCTGTGCCAACTTGCCTAGCAGAGGCGGGCAGGTGTCTAGTCTCTGGGACACAGACTCCTCAGCTGATGGTTGCTGTTGTTTGATCAGTGAGTATCTACTCTAGGAAACTGCCACATGGAGCCAGACACCTCTGATTCCACAGGAAGCAGTGTCGGGCCCCACGTGGCTTCCTGGGTTACGCTAGGAGTTAAGTACAATAGATTTGGGTTGCAGAGAAAGGAATTTGCCAGCGAGATGCATGGGAGTGGCAATCCTGGAATAGACACTGACAGCTGGCGTGAGATTTCCAGGGCTGCCCTGCTCTGCAAGCCTGAGAAAACAGGAGACATTCCAATGATTGCATGATATCATCTGCGTCTTAGCATTTGTTTTTAAACTATGGATTTAATTGCTGTTCCATTGGCTCCTATTTCCTCCTTCCCCATGAAAAATAGAATCTTTGAAATTCCCATGAAAGCACGTTCGGTTGCCATTTCTGTTCCAACTTGAAGACAGGATCATCCCTAATCAAGAAAACAAATCTGTTGTTGGCAAATAAGTCCCAAATGTTGCTTTTGGAGAGTCAGGAAGGGGAAGCAAAGGGTGTCAGAGCAGCCTAGAGGCTGCAACAGATTAACAAATTCAGTTTGTAAATGGGCCAACAATCCACTCTTGTGCACTGCATACTCTCAAGCACAAACGCCATTCACAAGAATTTGGTCAGGTCAGCAGAGCTGGTGCTGGTGGATCTTGATTTGTCATTGAAGAGCTCCAGATCAAAAGGGATCTGCAATTTATTCAAGGCCATAGAGCTAGCAGGGAACAGATCCAAAACCCAAATCCTGTGCCATTTTCAGTGTATGAGAAAAAGGAGAATGATCATCCAGGGCGTTGGGAAAATAAAAGTTTGGAGTCACGAAGAACCTGATTCGGGTTGTACTGACCAGTCACTTAACGAGTACTAGCTCACTCAGCCCTGAGCTTCCTTTCCTTCATTTTTAATGGAGCTGATGCTAGTTAGAAGATTAACCTGAGGACTTTCCTGGTGGTCACAGGGCTTCCCTGGTGGCTCAGATGATAAAGAATCTGCCTGCAGTGCAGGAGACCAGGGGTCATTCCCTGGGTCTGGAAGATGCCCTGGAGAAGGGAATGGCAGCCCACTGCAGTATTCTTGCCTGGAGAATTCTATGGACAGAGAAGCCTGGTGGGGCTACAGTCCATGGGGTTGCAAAGAGTCACACATGACTGAGCGACGAACCCTTCCCACTTCTTCCCTGGTGGTCTTGTGCTTAAGAATTCCCCAGCAGGGGATGCAGGTTCAATCCCTGAGCCAGGAAGATTCCACATGCCTTGGAGAAATTAGGCTCACGAGCCACAGTTATTGAAGTTCGTTCCCCTAAAACCTGTGCTCCCCAACAAAAGAAGCCCACAGTGAAGACCCACACAGCCCCCCCAAATTAGCCTGAAGATAAGATGGAATAGTATATATGAAATACTTTCCATGCTAGTAATTGTAGATACTCAAAAACGGAAGCTTTCCTTTCCTGATTAGATCATGCTAGTAGATTCCAGAAAATCTGTGCCCAACCTTGCTCATTTTCTCCAAAGGCTCCTAAACCGCAACATGCCCCTGTCCCTTTCTTCAGATATATTAGCCTTGACATAAGGACAGTGGGGCTGCTTTGAGATGAGGAGGTACTTTGCAGTCACAGGGTAAGAGAATTGATGCTCATTACTTAATTGGAATAAGCATTCATCTCTATGTACAGCTGTCAGGAAGCAAGACCTCATCAAAGGCCCATTAGTCACAAGGCTGGCTTTGCAAAGGGCCACTTAGTTAAGGCAGTGAATTTAACATGAAAGGGAAGAGGGAACCGGAACACTGAAGCTTGGTACATTGTGCATGAGTAAGTCCTTTGGTCCTAGTGCTAGAGACTTTCCCTAAGAGAGGGTAACCCAGATATTGAAGGCCAACTATATCATGCCTCCGCGGCAGCTGTGATCAACTGGGAGTGTTTCACCACCTTGTCAAATTTCTGACTTAGGCAAACTTGAGAATAAGACTGGAGAGGCAGAAATGTCCAATTTCACAGAAAATGCAGGTCCCCAAAGACAGAAAGAAATCTTTCAGACCATTTTAGGGCAGAACAGTTGACCGTCCTATGTCCGCTGCAGACTTGGGAACTCTCCAGACTTTGGAAAACTCTTTCAGTGTGGACCTCTGCACACTTCTGTTCTACCAGCACTTATTCAATATGGAATTCTCATTCACAGCAACTGTAATATTAGTGGTAATATTTATACCATTAGGTTCTAAAACCAGACAGTGTGAGCACAAATTAATAACCCTTCGCTCAACACCCACAGAGCCCCAGGTGCTGCCGCTACAATGGGGAGAGGTATTGCAGAAGTGGATGAAGAGATTAAATGATTTATTTTTCACATTTTGTATGCACATTTGCATTATACAAGCACTCTGCACATTTGCATAATCTGCTAGTTGAATGGATAAATTGACGATCCATTGTGGAATTGCCTTCGTTATGTGGTGGGGGTACAGTTGCTGTTATTGTTATAATTGACCTCATTTGCTGAGTACCCACTGTGGGGGGTACCACGTGGGGACAGCAGAGGGCAGTGGTTAAGAGCGCTGCCTCCAGAGTCACATTGCTGTGTTTGGATTCTGACTCTGCTGCTTCTTACCTGGGCAGCCTTCAAAAGCAGCTTGATTTCTGTGCACTTCAGTTTCTCCGTCTGTAGAATAGGAATGGTAATAGTGATATCTGCTTTGAGGATTGTTATAAAGACTAAGCAAAGTAACTTTTCTAAAGTGATCAGAACCTGGCACAATGCAATAATAATCATCATATAATAACCCCCCCTACATACACACACACCCAAGGCAGTGTGCCCTTTTATAAAGAAGGAAGCTAAGTCCTAATGCCTCAGGGCAGAGTAGCTTTGAAATGCAGGTTGTTCGCCAGCAGCATCCTAAAACTGAATGGAGTGTGCTCACCGGGCGTGCTCACTGTCATGATGAGGTAGAGCTCGACTGTCCCTCCTTCTCAAGAAAGAAACACTTCACAAGCTCGTACACAACCCATCTTGGCTGGAGCTGGAGTCACCATTTCCAACAGTCTCCACCTAAATGTGGGAACACTCTGACTAAGACACTCAAGGAGATTCCTACTGAACTTCTAAAGTACTTTTCCACCCCCTGCTCTGTCTGAAAAAATAAACGCAACCTCAGGTCCAAGAGAGTGATCTCCCCAAGCCGTCATGGTGGGGGACACTCCACACTCATGGTGGGGACAGCATCGTCCTGGGGGCCTGGGGTATTCTGAAGATTCTAGCATCATGGCCAGGCTGGAGGAGATGAGAATTTTAAATTGGCATCACCAAACTTAGTATCATCATTGTGGTGAGGAGAAATCACAATCAAAGAGGAATCTGGAGATCAAGGTGGAAAAACAGATATTCTAAAGAGCAAGGAAGTAGAATTGCAAGACAGGTGAACTCTGGAACTGAGATAAACAGGCATTCGAGAGTGAAGCCTGAAGCAGAGTGGAGTAGGCAGCAGAAGACGGTCTGAATCTCACGCTGGGAAGTGACCCGTTCCGCTGCACTGGTGCCTGGAGGCTCACTTGTTTGAAAAGAATTCTGCAAGACTCAAGACAAACAGGATTCCCTTGCTTTATCCAAGGACTCTCTAGAGTTGGAGTCCAGTGAGAGTTACTCTGATGCTGAAGGTTCTCTTCAGCCTTATAACAAAGAGGAGATAGCTGAGTCAGTGGCACGCATTGAAGTCATATCCACACTCCTCTGTGCCAAGGTGGTGATTTGGTGGAGAAGCAGGATATGAGAAATCCTAAGGTCCTGTTGATCAAACACTAGCAGGCAGCCCTTCTCTTCAGTTTGTCACCAGCCTATCATTACACAAATGAGAATTTTATTAGTTCCAAGGGAGAGCCTTGATTTCTGGGACACCTCCAGTGCTGTGAGGAGACAAATGATCTTTGGAATCAATGAGGACAATGGAGACAAACGATCTTCGCTAAAATTCTGCATTCTTGTGAATTCTGCATACTTTGTTTCCAAACACGGAAGCAAAACACTGATGGGGAGTCAGCAGGAAAGGAGACTTAGCCACACAGGCCAAGTCGTATCACGATGTCAATGTCCTCGTTATTTGACACAAGCAGATAATACTGGATGGACTTAAAGCTTTGCCTTGTGCTGACCTCCGTCTTGAACTGAGAAGATGATTCCTCTGCTCTTAGAACATGGCATCTGCACCTCATTGGGCAACCTTGGATGCTTCCATTCTATCCATCAAGACTCATGGTAGTTCTTGAATCAGCCTGTCCAGTGTTTTCCCCTTTAATCCCCTAAGAGACTAAAGAACCTGGGTTTACAGGCTGGGATATCCTTTGTGAACAGGTAAAACATGGCCCCTTACCACAGGAGGAACCTGTGCACCCGACACAAACCTGTCTTCCAAGTCTCTCCAAACCTTGGCCCCAGCCTGCTACTCAGAACCAGCCCCATTCTCATCTTTACTCGAGATCAGTCATGTATCTGTATATGGTTTGGTACTCTTTGAACTGGCTTCGCGGCTCCTATTATTTCTGCATTTGGCTTACTGTATGCACTTTTTTTGCTGTTGCTCTTCCCTGGAAACTCACTGGCAGCCTTGAAAACCAACTTGAATGCCGATCTCCACCTCTGTTTATGCCTCCCACCCACTCCTGGGTGGTACAGGCTGTGACTCAGCCACTAGCTGTATGCCAGGCACTTTGCAAACACTGTGCTGGAGACATCATCCTGTTTAAGTCTCACAACAGTCCTCAAGAGGTAATTATTGTCAGCTATATTTAGTAGATGAATTTTGGATAGTGTTCTAGCCATTGTGCTTTATGATGTAGAGATTCTGGATTCTGTTGTATTCCTCCAAAGAGGTTTGATAGATTCTGTAGCAGGCAGTAACTTGCTTAAGAATCAAGCTGCCTTTGGTAAGTGGCAGCTCAAATCTAAGTTCAATTCTTTTTTTTTTTTTCCTTTAGCTGGATGGTTTCATACATGTGTAGTTCAAGGGTCAGCCAGAGATTTGAGAAGGGTTGACATATAGGATCTGGGGCTCCCTTACTCTGATATTCTCTTTTTTGGGCTTCCTCTTTACTTTTCAGAAGCCGTGGCCACCTTGAATTCCGTCTCTGATTCATCAGACCAAAAAGATGGCAAACTTTTCACTATTCCTTCAGTTAGCCTATGTTATATCATGACTGTGTCCTACCCTCAGGGTGGAATTTGGCTTCTCAGGTGGTGCTAGTGATTAAGAACCCACCTGCCAATGCAGGAGGTGTAAGAGACGTGGATTTGGTCCCTGGGTTGGGATGATCTTCTGGAAGAGGGTATGGGAACCCACTCCGTGTTCTTGCCTGGAGAACCCCACTGACAGAGGTGCCTGGGGGCTGCAGCCCATAGGGTTGCACAGAGCTGGACACAACCGAAGCGACTTAGCATGGCACGGCAGGAGAGAATTGCAACAACACGGGAACTCGTCCTCTGTTTTCCCTTCTTCCAAGTTTCAACTTTCTAAAATCTGCCTGCCTTTTTTGGCCTTTCAGGCTTTGGGTTTGTTTTTCCTTTTGAATATTTTTCTTCCTGAAGTTTACAGTTATTGTTCCTAGAGACTGGTCTGCTTGGCACTTACTCCATCACACTGAAAGCAGAACTTCAGAAGATAGTCAACAGCTCCTATCAATAACTTCTATATTTATCATTCTTTCATGATCGGTCTCCTCTTGCTGAGTCACAGAATCACAGGTATCCTGTATAGGCATTGTGAAGCAGACAGACAAAAGGAACCTAGTTTAGATGTCTGGAATATAGAGTTTGTAACTGTCTGCAAGGTCTGCAAAGAAGTGGTTCTTTCCAGAACTACGTGGAGGCATCATCCTTTCTGAGTGTCCATGTAAATGTGGGAAGAAGGGTCATTTTCTTGAGTCAAGCACAGTTGATGAGGTATTAATTCTCCTCCACCCACCTCTCCCTCAGAGGACATGTAGCAAGCAGCTCTCTCTTTGGAGATAGGAGGCTTGCCAAAGTGCACCGCACCAGCAGGACATTTCTGGACTGGGTTTTGTGATGACTGAGGAGGCAGAAACACCCCCGTCCAAGTTCTCTGCGGCTGTTAAGGGGTCCCAGAAGAGAGCTCTCTTTTACAAACCCCACTGATGGAGCTTGGAGCTTATCTGAAGGGCCAAAGCCACGAGGTATGTTTCCCATAAGAAGTGTGACCGTGCTCCCAGCAAGGGCCAAAAGGAGATATGACTGCTGTTGGGAAGGTCCTCCATATCAGGGAGCAGCAGAAACTGATGCTCCTGACAATCAGGCTCTCCTGGGTCACCTTCACATCCCAGAAACCACTCACCATCCACTGGCCCAATTTAAAAGTGTGAACCCTTTATTTCTGCCTCCCTGCTGTCCTGGTTCCAGCAACACAGTCATTATCACTAGTGTGGGGACCAAACAGTGATGACATGAGTTATGGGAGCCAGCAGAGATGTGCCTACAATCCAGATGACAGCCTGAGGGGCTCTCACTCCTTAGGCTCACCTCTGCCCCAGATATCTCCCTAAGCTGGGCATAGTCCAAAGAAGAGAGAAGGAATGGAATCAGAGGGAGGCAGAAGGGAGCAGGGTATGTGAAAAATGCCATGATGAGATTGTGGACAAGAAACTGTGTAGGATTTAATAAGTAGGACTGAGTTAAAACAGAAAGGACATCAAAAGAAGCTGCCTGTTTTAGGCAGATGGAGAGTTTGGGGCCTATAAAAGAATTTACAGCTCTAAGGATAAAGTGAGCTTAGCATATGAGCCTGACCAAGCTGGGGGCTGTCTTTTTACACCTCCTACATACACAGAGGAAGGGGACAGCGGAAGATGAGATGGTTAGATAGCATCACTGACTCAATGAACATGAATTTGAGCAAACTCTGGGAGATAGTAAAGGACAGGGAAGCCTGGCGTGCTGCAGCCTGTGAGGTCACAGTCAGACATGATGTAGCAGCTGAACAAAAGCGACATACACGGAACCCCAGAACCTGGTGCTGTCAAGAGGACTGGTGTGTGTTAGCCACTCAGTCGCGTCTGACTCTTTGTGGCCCCCTGGACTGCAGCCCACTAGGTTCCTCTGTCCTGGGCTGTCCGGGCAAAGTCTTGGAGTGGGTTGCCATTTCCTTCTCCAGGGGATCGTCCCGACCCAGGGATTGAACCCGGCTCTCCTGCGTTGCAGGCAGATTCTTTGCCATCTGATCCATGAGGGAGTTGAGCAGCACCCTCAAAAGGTGAAAAGATGACTGAGACAGTAGCAGCACTTATTGACAATACGTACGTTCAAAAAGATGTCAACAGAGATGATCTGGAGGAAGGAGACAATTAGGCATGTCACAAATGCAGACATACGGATGGCTAAGAAATGTAAGAAAAAATTTTTGCCTCTTAAGGATTGATTGAAATGCAAATCAAAACAAGGAAATATCTTTTTTCACCTACTAGACTAATAGAAACGTAACTGATTTTTAATATCCAGTGTTGGTGTGTGATGGGCGGTTGTTGGGAGAGAAAGTGAAAGTGAAGTTGCTCAGTCGTGTCCAACTCTTTGCAGCCCCATGGACTGTAGGCTCCTTGGTCCATGGAAGAGATCCTCATCTAATGATCCTGAGATCCAAGTTAGAAGTATGCAGTCTTTTCTGGGGCAATTAACAGTACCTGTTAGAACTGAAGGGTGCTTTCCCTTTGAAAAGCCATTCCACCAACAGCCTTCCAAGTACATAAGGATAAACATATCATTACAAAGATGTTCACCACTATATGACTTGTAATTACAAGAAATCAGAAACACCAAAATGCCCAAAGGTAGGGGAACTGTTAAAAAACACTACAGCAAATTGACTCCATTCATTCTCCAGGATTTGGTGTTCAAAAATACTATTCAGTTAGGGAGAAGGATGATGGTGAGTATTGCACAATAATGTGAATATACTTAGTGCCCCTGAACTGTTAAATATGGTTAAAATAGTATGTTTTATATTATGACTTTCACCACAATATAAAAAAATATAAAAGAAGAATACTATTTAGCTATTAAAGACAATAAAGTATTTCCATATGAATAACAGAGAAGCTTGTCGAAGACAACTGTTGAGTGACACAAGCAAGGAGTTGAATTTTCTACGTGTCAGAATTTTACTCGTTTCGTCTATAATTATATGGCTCTGTGATTGGTATGGTTGCCATCCCGCATCCCACTTCAACCAAGGAAGAAATCAAGGTCCAGAGAAACAAAGTAAATTTCCAAGGTTGACTTCAGAGTTCACGTCCTTTACCCTTATGCTAGTGTGTGTGTGTCTCACATGTTCATAGAGATATGGAAAATGTGGGTTTTGGAAAGAAAACAATAATGTATTTCTGTAAGTATGCCACCCATTTCTCTCTTGAGAGCAGACAAGGCCTGAATTCTTCCACAGGTTAAGTCCTGGAGGCTCAGGGCTCCCCCTTCCCGAGGAAAGGCCCTCTGCTGAAGGGAGGTGCCCCCTGCGAGTTCACACCTCCTTCTGCAGGGGTTGAGGGGGGCTCATACCCAGTGAATGGTGGAATGGTGGCATACAAAGGCCCCTTGCTTCCCTCTCGGACAGTTCTGCCAGGCCATCCAAGGTCCCAGGTTCTACCTGTGAGTCAACTCCAGCCTTTCTGGAAACCACATCCCAGCTGAACTTCTCTCTCCCCAGCCCTCTTTCCTTCACTCCTCCAAGGCTCTGGTGACCAAGGGCACTTCTTAGTAACCGTGGGGCAGGCTTATCTCTACTGTGTGTATTCCTCAGGGAACTGGAAGGTGGAAAGTGGAGGGGAGAGGAGAGAAAAGGATTTCAATTTAATACATATTTCTAAATTGTGTGTATTTTGTTCAATGAGTATGCCACTATATGTATTAATTTACAACAGGCCAATGTAAAACATAAAATTAAGAGGCCTTGCTATATAGCCAATAGAATTGGGACCCCAGGATCTGACTGGAGATTTGTGTCCAGGAAAGAAAATAGCAGAGCTTTCATTTATTTTGGGGAGTTCTCACCCGAAAAATAAAATACCTTTTCCACTGTGCCTGGGTTTTCTCTCCTGATGCAAACCAAAAACATATTTCCTCTTGCACCTCCAAATTTTGTCTGGAAGCTTTGATATTTTTGTATCTCCATGGGCTCTGCTGTCAGAGGGCAAAGGAAGCCTGCTGATCTTCTCTCAAATCCCTGCTGGAGAGAATAGGAGGTACTGGATCTTGTCAGAGTTTCAAATGTATTGAATGAAAAAAACAAAAATACTGTGCATTTAGGTCATTGAGGGAAGAAAGATACGCTGATAGAAAGGAAATTGATGTAGTGGTGAGAACAGGGGCCCAACCATTTACAGATCTCCATTTTACTTGTAAAATTGATGCCCAGTTAGTCAATTAATTCTCTGTGTATTCGTTTGTTTATTTATTCATTCATCAAAAGTTTATCGAATGCTTATTACATACCACACATTATGCTCTTGGGAGTTGTATTGGCTTGACTGTGGTTCAGTGACGCGGAACAGTGACTTACTAATTGCTAAGTTACTCTCTGGATATAGAAGGTACTGTTCATGAACCTGGTTCAGAGGAGGACAGTCTGCCATTGTACTTGTCACAGAGAGCTCTCTAGGTTTCAGGTAAATTTGAGAAGATGTGAGTCATTCTAGGCTTTATAAAAAGCTACTGGAAAACTTTCTTTTCTGAGTGATTGCTGAGATTCCATATTATACCATGTGAAACAGAAGTGGGAGATTTTCTGTCAAAGTTTGATATCAGTGGCGTTGTGATGACTGCCAATGGTGAAGCAGCACTTTGCCCTTGAAGAATATTTGGATGGATGATGAGATTATGAACTGATGATCACACATGCAAATGGCAATTACAAGAAAGCAATGTAGACACTCAGGGAATGAATAAATGAATAAGTAAACAAATGAAACTCAACTGTGCCTAGAAAAACACTCTACACACTGGAGGCACTCAATAAACATCACTAAAACAAAACATCATATGTACTGGTAACTTTCTACCTCTCTCTCTTCCCTCCAATATATGTTGAGTGCCTACTCTGTGTCAGATGCTAGACCAGGCACTAAAGGCTTTGACTTAAGGTCAAACCACGTTTTGTAATTCCAAGCAGAACTGTAACACACACTCTCTCCTCTTCTTCTGCAGTAACCAGACCTTTCAAAAAGTGCTTCTGTGTCCAGGGGGATGGGAACTGGGAGAAACAATAAGAGCTCTAAGTCATTTCACATGCAGTTTTGTTTTTTTTTAACTTAAACCGAACTGCCTCTTGAAAATATTCTTTTGACAGAGAATTGCTCTCGGAACAACAGGAGCATTATGTCAGCACAGTGATGACTGACTATTTTTAGATTCCCAGGTTCTGACCTTAAGTGCAGTATGAAAGTGGAGCTGTCCAGGAGCAAGAAGACCAGGCGGCCGGAGGGTAGGGACCGCGGGCATCACGGGCACTCAGAACAGCAGGCTGACATTCAAATTCAACTGCTTTAGAGATTAGATAGGACCTGAGCCGTGGAAATCACCCTGGAAAGTTGACACATGGTTAGATCGGAGCACTGTTTCCCTATTCTTGAGTAGTCCTCCGACGGCAGTGGAAACAGTGTACTTAGGTGAAACTTTGCTTATTTGACACCAGTTTACCAAAAGAAGATTCAGATTCAAATGTCCCCAGGCAGGCCCCATGGAGAAGACAAGCAGCCAAGTGGAAACCATGGCAAACTGGAGAGCTTCTGCTCTGAGAAAGGGATCATCAGATACTAAATTCAAGCCTCTTATAAACTTGTGGGAATTCAGGCCCTGCGGTGTCATAACTTGCAAAGTTTCCAGAGAAGCAGGAAATCTTGGCTTTCATTGAAATTAATAGGCACTATCCAGAGACATATACCGGTTAGGCTTCACCGGTGAGGAGGGCAGCAGCTGGTAAACAGTCCTTATAGTCAAGGATGTAAAGGGAAACAGAGAAGATTAACAGAATATGCGGCAGGTGTTGTCATGGCAACCAGCTAGGGGTCCAGATAATACTGAGGGAATATAACTTCCTTCCTTCTCTCCTTTCTTCTGCTTTGTGTTGGCTTTTAGGGCAAAGTCAAGAGAGGTATTGTGAGAACAAGGAACTTCTCTTACTTGTAAAACGCATTCAGTTTTTATTTCACGCTGCTCTCCTGATTTTTTTAGCAACTCTGAGAAGTCAGGAGAGATCTTCATGGTTCCAAGGAGACTTTGCGTCCCATCTTATGGGCAAGCTGTGTATCCCAACATATCAAGCAGAGCTCCAGGAGTTTCTCCATTGGGCAAAGCCCTGGCCCTTCCTGATCTGTTACCAGTATGTATTTGGGGAATTAGTAGGAAAGGTGGAGAAATAAAGTATGATACTGTCACTAACCTTTTTTAATCCTGATAAAAGATACCACCTGCTATTCTTTGCCTCATCCTTTATTTTCTGGATCTTCATTTTACTTTTTGAGACTTCTTTTCCAAGGCTGGTAATAGGAACCCTTCAAGGTTATAGGAGGAAGTGGAAATAGCTTGACCTGGGAGTCTGGAGACCTAGGCCAGTTCTGATACAAGATAACAGAAAGACTTTGGACAAGCCTCTCTGAATTTGCCTTATCCTGTCTTGTAATGCAGCAACAATGAGGCGAGAGATCACCGTGGTTTCAGGAACCTCAAACAGAGGGACAGAATTTCTGGGCCCAGTTCAAGCTCTGACATGAACTACATGTGTGATTTTGGCTAGATCACTGCTCCATGTCTCAGTTTCCCAATCAGCAAAATAAAGGTGCTGGCTTGTTTTGTCCATTCAACAAATATTTGTTGAGCTTAGGTGCTTCCCTGATAGCTCAATTGCTAAGGAATCCGCCTACAATGCAGAAGACCCTGGTTCGATTCCTGGGTCGGGAAGATCCGCTGGAGAAGGGATAGGCTACCCTCTCCAGTATTCTTGGGTTTCCCTTATGGCTCAGCTGGTAAAGAATCTGCCTGCAATGTAGGAGACCTGGGTTCAGTCCCTGGGTTGGGAAGATCCCCTGGAGAAGGAAAAGGCTACCCACTCCAGTACTCTGGCCTGGAGAATTCCATNGGAGAAGGGATAGGCTACCCTCTCCAGTATTCTTGGGTTTCCCTTATGGCTCAGCTGGTAAAGAATCTGCCTGCAATGTAGGAGACCTGGGTTCAGTCCCTGGGTTGGGAAGATCCCCTGGAGAAGGAAAAGGCTACCCACTCCAGTACTCTGGCCTGGAGAATTCCATGGATGGTATAGTCCATGGGGGTGACTGAGTGACTTTCACCTTCTTAACAGGTGCCAGGCTGTTTAGGGCTTAGACTACTATTTCATGGCCAACTTTTGTGCAATTATATCTTAGCCTTCATTGGTGTAGGCTTCAGCTTCTCCAATAGGCTTCAACTTCTGCCACTTCACAAGGCTAATAACATCTTTAGAAGCTCTGCTTAATCTTCCTGAAGAAGGGAGAGAAGGCAGATGACTGGAGGCAGGAGGTCACCGTTGTCTTCTCCTAGCATGGTGTAGGTGGCTGGTGGCCACACCTGTTGGTGGCTCTCTTTAGAATGGAAGGCGCTTAGCATAATTTGTCCTCATCTTTGGACCCTAACCACTAGTCTCAGAAGAAAAAAGTATTCCACTTGACATCTAGAGAAGTTTCTGTCTGTATGTGTATATGTGGACAAGGGAGATGGAAAAAAAAGAGATGCTTTTTTTTTTTTTAAAGGAAAGTAAGACAAATACTCTTCACTATGCTAGAACTCATTTGTATCAGTTCAGCAATATGTTGTCAACACTCTTCCAACTTTGCACATACAGATCTATATCCAACTTTTTACTGTCTACTTAATACTCTATCATATGGCATTCTTTTATATGTTTATCCATTCCCCTAGGAATGGACACTTAAATTGCCTATCAATTTCACTGCCATAAGTGATGCTGCAAGAAACAGATTTTACATGTATCTTTACACTTGAATATAATTATTTCCCTGAAATAAATTTCTAAAAGTAGAATTGCATGTCAGGGCATGCAACTTTTTTTTTTCTTTTGATAGCTCTGAAGTGAACACGTTAATTAACATTCACACTCACAATTAATTAGCTTTTTTTCATTTACCAATGGTGAATAGTATGCATCATTTTAAACTTTGCTAGAAAAAAACTTAGAAAGTGGTATTATTTTTTCTTGCCCCTAAGATAATTTAATTCAATTCTGTAGATGTATTTTGAGTAGGTGCCAGCTATCAGGCACAATGGTGGGAGGAAAACACGTATCTGCCTGTATCCCTAGAAAGATGAAGACAACGAAAGAGGCTCTAAGGTGTAAGGACAGCACTGCCTTTGGAAGCAGCAACTGGAATTCCAGCTGTGGCTTTGCTCTCAATCATCCGCAGCAACTCCAGCAGTACCTCCCTGAGTCTCTCTTCATCTCACCATGTGCTTGATAATACAGATGTGCTTGGCACATATTGGCTAATGCATGTCAGCTGCTACCAGCACTGCAAGAAAGACTTTGCTAAGTGTGAGCAGTATGAAATGGAAAACTCAGAATGAAAGTTCTCACTTTGGTTGTTGAAGGGGGAAGATATCTGGGAAAGACGCATGGATTTGAGTCGCACTTACTTCTTCATCAGATGGGGCTGCCAGGGAGGACAGTCATTGGAAAAGGAATGAGGAGGAGAATGTTGGAGTGCGATGGGGGTTGGACAGGGATGCAGTTTTTTTTTTTCTTTTGATAGCTCTGAAGTGAACACGTTAATTAACATTCACACTCACAATTAATTAGCTTTTTTTCATTTACCAATGGTGAATAGCATGCATCATTTTAAACTTTGCTAGAAAAAAACTTAGAAAGTGGTATTATTTTTTCTTGCCCCTAAGATAATTTAATTCAATTCTGTAGATGTATTTTGAGTAGGTGCCAGCTATCAGGCACAATGGTGGGAGGAAAACACGTATCTGCCTGTATCCCTAGAAAGATGAAGACAACGAAAGAGGCTCTAAGGTGTAAGGACAGCACTGCCTTTGGAAGCAGCAACTGGAATTCCAGCTGTGGCTTTGCTCTCAATCATCCGCAGCAACTCCAGCAGTACCTCCCTGAGTCTCTCTTCATCTCACCATGTGCTTGATAATACAGATGTGCTTGGCACATATTGGCTAATGCATGTCAGCTGCTACCAGCACTGCAAGAAAGACTTTGCTAAGTGTGAGCAGTATGAAATGGAAAACTCAGAATGAAAGTTCTCACTTTGGTTGTTGAAGGGGGAAGATATCTGGGAAAGACGCATGGATTTGAGTCGCACTTACTTCTTCATCAGATGGGGCTGCCAGGGAGGACAGTCATTGGAAAAGGAATGAGGAGGAGAATGTTGGAGTGCGATGGGGGTTGGACAGGGATGCAGGATGCAATTCAGAGTCATTGGAGCTGAGAACATAGGTAAGTGAGGTGGGAACACTCCAGAATGTGGAGGGCTGAGTACCAGATGAGGGTAAATGGTTTAGTTTCCACCTTCTTTGCAATGGAAAGAAACTGAACATTTTGAAGGAGGAGAATAACACAGGCAGAGATCAGTATTTAACCTGAAAGGTCAATTTCATGAGGAATTCTAACATACTGTATTCAATTGTTTATGTACTAACTTCTCCTAATAAAACAGCGACCTAAAACCACAGTAAAATAGCAGTGTCTCTTTTCCAACCTACAGGAAACAATTTGAATGCAGAAATATCCCTGTGTCTAAGTTTTTTTCTTATCCTTTTTCTGTTTTACTAAGTCTTGATACACACAGACATTGTCTATGCTAGACTCTAATATAAAATCATGTCTGGCTTACCATAAGAATGTTTGCTTTATTTTAACATAATTACCAATATGTTGTGGTATTTACAATGGGCATGAGGAATTCTAGGAGACCTGAGACACACTGGAGAACATTGTTATAAACTATGAGCATCTTCAGGGCCGAGGCTGCATTTTTCATTCCTGTCTCTCTGAAAGCTGGTTCAGTTAGAATGTGGAAATGCCTCAAAAAATGTCTATTGAAGTAAATGAAGTACTCAACTGTGTAGATAATGGTAGCACCCAAAATGGAGATGCAATTAAAGTCCTGTACCATCCCAGCCAAGAAGTCACCAAATGGTTCTACACAAATGACAGACACAAAATAAAAATACCTTAATCAAAATTGCAAAACAAAATGAAACTGTTAAGTATGATAAAGCAAAGTCACTGAGTAAAATTGTGCAACTGATAGCCCAGCACATATTTTTAAAAATATGATTTACTTATCCATTGAAATTTATTTTCCAACATTTCATTTCTCCTTCCTTCCCAACAAATGAAGTACACGTGTGTACATATGCATGCACACACATACACACACACTGTTATTTCTCACTAACTCGGCACTAATTACCCCAAATATTCAACATTCTTTTTACCCCAACACTAGACACAGGAATGGAGACAAATTGTTGAATCAGTTTTAACAAATCTGAAGCGGCAGTTTCTTTGTTGGAAAAATATTTCCACTTATCAAGAGATGTTGTTCCCTGAAGGGAAGTGAACATTGTGTTCAAAGCACTGACTTCTTTATAAAGCACATTGTGAGCAAGCTCATTTTTTCATGTTGCTGACATTCAGACACGAATGACTCCAACCAAAGAGGGAGATGCTCAGGGTTGGCCTAACTCAGGAGTAGCCAGAGGATGCTGTGCTTAAGATTTCAAAAATACTGTGACTTCAATAAGAGCTTCAGTGAAAGGTATTAACCACTTTAATTGGGAAATAGTCCTTCAATGTGTGTGTGTACCTTTCATATGGGCACATGGAGGGGTGGTCCCCCTAACCCACTCAGATAATTTCTGGAACTAAAATTAAAATGTGTCATTGATGGTAACCAGCCTTGCTCGATGACATTTCCAAATAGTACTTATCTTGAAGGTTTGCAGCAAGATACATGAAAGAAAAATAGAAGATATTATTATAAAGCATATTTTACAAAAGAAAAATGATGCAGCTTTTCTGTACAAAGGGCCAGACTGGGCTAGGAAGGACTGTTTTCTCTGTCCTGCCCAGAGGAGCCAGCAAAGGCCTCGCTCTTTCCTTCCCTTTACCTTGTAAGCCTCACAGTCTAGGCATAGAAAACATAGTGCATTGGTTTTCTAAACTGTTTCAAAGCATCATGAAGTTACTGGCTTAAAACAGCATCAGTTTATCAGCTCACAGTCTACAGGTCAGAGCTGATGGGCTCGACTGGGTACTCTCCACAGGGCCCCAAGGCCAAAGTCAAGTTTGTTGGCTGGCTTGCGTCTTGTCTGAAGGATCTGGGGAGGACTCTGCTGCAGACTTATTCAGGCTGATGGTTGAATTCAGTTCCAAGTGATTGTAGAACTGAAGACACTGTTTCTTTCCTAGCAATTGGCCAGGTGTTGTTCTCAACTTGAGGCCATTGTCCTCCAGTCCTGGTGTGTGGCCCTCTCTATCGTGAAAGCTAGCAGAGGTTCTTCAAATCTTGTGTTTTGAACCACTCTGTCTCCAGCCAGAAAAAAAAAAAATTCTCTTTTAAAGAACTTGTGTGATTAAATTAGATCTACCTGGATAACATTTATTTAGATTAACTCAGAGTCAATCAATTAGTAATCTTAATAGCACCTGCAAAATCCCCTCTGTACATAATGTAACATAAGCATAGCCATGAAGACTCATCATGTAAGCAATCCCAGGGGTCAGGGCGGGGACTCTCAAGGAGCACTGACATCCTAGGCTTCTGCCTACCATGGAATGGTCTAATAATGTCACGGTGGCATAATGATAAGTTGTTTGCTTTTCTTGCTTTATTTCCAGTGCTAACACTTGGACAGCTTAGTGGCTAAGGATTCAGGTTGTGGTGTCAGACTACTTGGAGCTTAAAACCCAACTCCTCAACCATGGCTGTGACCTTGGGCAATTTAAAGTCCCTTCTGCTAAAAGGTTTGTTTTGAATATGCAAATTGTTCCAAAGACATTGCTATATTAGGGAACAATTCAAGCATAAGACAAATTTGCTTCCACATTATTTCCTTCTCAAGAAATACCACACCCAGGAATAAAAACTGCCATGTGAGAATACTTAAAACACACATATCTCAAACAACTGCCTCAGCCCACTGCCTGTGTTTTGAGCCATACTCATCCAAGAAAGGTTATGACTTTCCTTCTGATTTCAGATTACCTTCCTTCACCGCTTCACACATGAGCTCTAACCGTTCCAAGGCCGCTTCCACAAGTAATCATTAAATCTTTTCCAAGGTAAAGTGTCATATTTATGCAATACTTAAGGTATTTTTTTAACCATCTCACATGCTTAAAACTATCCTACTGATTTTATCAGTTTCCTACCTTTACTGAATGTTTCACTGGTAGTTTTTGAATGGGTTGAATTGTATCCCCTGTCCTTAGCTCCAGTGCTTAGAATTGTGACCTTATTTGGAAATATGATCTTTTCAGGGGTAATCAAGTTAAAATGAAGTCATTAGGATGAGCCCTAATCCAATTACACTGGTGTCCCTATTAAAAGGGAAAATCGGTACACAAAGACACTTGCACAGAGGGACGTCTGTGTGAAGACGCTCAGGAAGAAATCCACATGAACATGAAAGCAGAGATCAGAGCGAGGCGTTTACAACTTAAGAAATGCCAAAGACTGTCAGCCAACCATCAGAAGCTAGGGAAGAGGCATGGGACAGAATCTGCCCGGCAGTGCTCAGAAGAAGCCTGCCCTGCTGACACCAGGATTTCAGACTTCTAGCCTCCAGATCTGCGGGGCCTGATTTGTGGTCCTTTGTGTGGCAGAGGAGCCTGGTGAGCTACAATGCATAGGGGCACATAGAGCCGGACACAGCTGAGCAACTGAGCATTCACACACTGTGGCAGCCCTAGGAAACCAGTATGTAGCACGATCCGTGCTTTCTCACTAGTCCTGTGGTTTTTACTGCATGATTTTGCACAGTATATGTAATTCTTAGCATAATGACAGTATAGTAGCTTTTAGGAATGCATATGCTACCCTACAGCAGAAATGACTCTTTCTCAATGCGGTTGCAGTTTACTCTCTTACTAAATGGGTCTTCATGTGATTAGCGTCAGGACTAAATGAGATAGTGCATACAAAGTGTTGAGAAAGAAATAAGCACCAAGAGTGCAAGCTACCATTGCTATCAGCGTTAGAATATCTAGCTCAAAACTGAATTTGGAGCAACTGTAAACAACAACCATGAGGGTTAAATGGACTCCAAACTCCAAACACTCAGTTTAAAATCTTCATACAATGGCATTCAGTGTTACAGACTTACCGAAACAGCCCCTTAGAGAGATCCATGGGCTGTGCTAGCAAGAGAATACAGATGCTACCAATAAATGCTGGGGTCTCTTCAACACTTTGCCAATGTAGATACTGATAAGAAAGGTTGATAATTTGGAAAAATAGGTCTTTTAAGAGCCGCATCACTATTTTCAAACTTTTTGACTAACTAGCATCAAGATAGGGGGAAGGCAATGGCACCCCACCCCAGTACTCTTGCCTGGAAAATCCCATGGATGGAGGAGCCTGGTAGGCTACAGTCCATGGGGTTGCTAAGAGTCGGACACGACTGAGCGACTTCACTTTCACTTTTCACTTTCATGCATTGGAGAAGGAAATGGCAACCCACTCCAGTGTTCTTGCCTGGAGAATACCGGGGATAGGGGAGCCTGGTGGGCTGCCATCTATGGGGTTGCGCAGAGTCGGACACGACTGAAGCGACTTAGCAGCAGCAGCAGCAGCATCAAGATAAATCTGGAGGAAACCCACTCAACTGGGTGCTGAACTCCTTACTTTTGACACATATTCTAGAAAGCCAACAAAGCCTCAGAGAAAGAAGCCATGCTTTGCCTATAAGAAGAGGACTATGCCCTGAATGGGAAGGATGCTGAGTCCACACAGGAGCCGGGAGGGCATCGGGATGGGAGACCTCTGTGATGAGCCACGGGTGGGCACATGTTGGGGTATCAGCTCACTGACTGACTTAGGTAAGTCACTAGATGCCCAGAGAAACAAGACATCCTGGTACCAGAGTTCCCCAGCTGGGGAGACCTTGGAGGGATTACCTTATGTTCCCAAGCTTTAGCTTCTTTGTCTGTAGAGTATCCATAATAACAGTTTATATCTTAGGCTGTAAGTCAGCACTAAAGTAAAGAAAATTAATAAGACATGCTGTCCAGGCTAAGTGCCCAGTAAAAGATAGGTCCACGTTTGTCCCTTTTCCACATCTGCCTTGAGCTCTTCCAGTGCCAACTGGAAAGCAGGATGTGGCATCTAATAGGAGGGGGATACAAGGATCTGACTGATGCCTGGGACTTTATTGCCCTACGTTCTTGATGGTTAGTTAAGATCCTCTGATGGGCTTCGCAGGTGGCATCAGTGGAAAAGAACTAGCCTGCCAATTCAGGAGACTGGAGAGATGCAGGTTTGATCCCTGGATTGGGAAGATCCCCTGGAGGAGAGCATGGCACCCCACTCCAGTATTCTTGCCTGGAGAATCCCATGGACAGAGGAGCCTGGTGGGCTACAGTCCACAGGGTCACAAAGAGTCAGATGCAACTGAAGTGACTTAACACACACACACACACACACACACACACACACTCAAGATCCTGTTATGTTCAACTTGTTTCTCAGGATCTTCTGCCATCCCATGCTTACCACAAACATTGCTGAGACTGAAATTTGAATTCAAATCTGCCTGGTAGTCCCAAAGTACTTTGAAAAGCCAGGCCTGCTTTTATCTGAAGAAATCCTAACCAAGGTTGGAATGTTTAATAGCAGACTTTCCCTGAAGGTTTGGGATGATGGAAGGGGGGCTTGGAAAAGCAGAACAAAAGATGAGATATTCCTGCTATAAAAATCATGCTCCTTCCTTTGCTTACCACCAAGAGATTCTTGCTGGTCATGACCCCAGCCCCACCCTACTTTACTTCCCAGCCTGCTGTCCTGTCATTTCCTCCCTCTATCACTCTCCCTCTCCTCTCTTCCTTCCCCCCTGCCACCTGTTTGTAAATGCCCAAATGCCTGTTTCTTTCTTACCAGAAAGTTTTAGTGTGTCATATCCCATGCCCCCAACAAGTCTCATTCCAGGCATATCTATGCATCTTTAAAATCCCATCAATGGCTGGTTAAATTGGAGCTTGTGCCACCATACATTCTGAGCAGAAATGTTATATGAAACACAAGTCAGATCATGTCATTATTGTGCTCAGAACCTTCCAGTGATTTCTCACTGTGGCCTAAAGTCAAAAGTCCTCTGCATCCCTGCTGACCCCCAAAGTGCACACCTCGGGGCCCCATGTCATACCTTCTCAGCCACGCTCTCTGAGCCAGCCAGGCTGGCTTTCCTAGCCTTCTCTTCCTAGGACAGGTTTGCTCCAGGTTCAGAACCCCGTAAACCTGCTGTTACTCTGGATTTCCTATTTCTTTCTCATATTATTTGTATCTCTATCGTAGGATAAATGATAACCCCCCTACCCCCAAAAAAAAAAGTTATATCCGTGGTCTAATCCTGGGAATCTGTGAGTGTTACCTTATATGGAAAAAAGCTGTGTTTGGGTTCAGGATCTGGAACAGAAGAGTTTATCCTGGATTACCTGGGTGGGTCCTACATGTTTCATAAATATCCTTATAAAGGAGAGGCAGAGGGAAATTATACGCCTGTAAAAGAGGAGATGGCATGGCCATGAGACTGGCGAGAGCCGCCAGGATGGATTCCTGTCTAGAGCTTTGACAGGGAGGAAAAGCCTGTCAACACTCTGACTTTAGGTTCTGATTTCAGATCTGTGTGAGAGAGAATACATTTCTAGGGTTTGAAGCCACCCATTTTGTGGTAATTTGTTACGGCAGCCCCAGTAAACTAGCACAGTCTTTTCTTGAATGTAATATAACTCAAAAAGGTGTCCTATGACCACCCCATATAAAATGGCCCTCTCTGCCTGCATGTGGGTGTGCACACGTGCGAATGCACCTGCACACACACACACACACACACACCACCACACTTTATTTCCATTACAGCTGTGGTTTTGGTGTCTCTCATAGCATTTTTGTGCACAGCACGTAGCACTTTTGATGTACGATACACTTTCCAGTTTATTTATTATTGCCTGTCTCCTACTCTGTAATCTCCATAAGGGTGGGGACTTTATTAACTGATGTGTTTCCAAAGCCTAGAAAAGTACCTCACTCAAAGTGAAATCTCTCCAAATAATGATTGAATAAGTGAATGGAGGACTTTGCCTTTAATTGCATAAAGAACCAGAAGCAGCTCTCAAATTATAATTTATATTTTAACACCTCATAGCAAACCTCAGCCCATCTCTATAACCACAAAATTAGCAATGAATATGTTTGCTGCTATCCCAAGCACATCTCTAGCAGTCAGAAAATGTGTGTGTGTGTGTGTGTGCATGTGTGTATTGAAAGGGAGGTGGGAGGAAAAGAAGGGCAAAGTGTTTTTTCAGTGACATCTTTATTAAACAGTGCCAAGCTCATGTGCTCTGAGCTGAGGAGGAGAGAGCCGCTCCTTTCAGCATGCTCACACCTGCCAGGCTGTTCTTGCCATGTTGCAATTTGCCCAGCAGGTTTGGAAAACGGTTGGATAGTCTTAACCTTGTCACAACTCAAAAGTGACATGCTATTTTTCTGTGTACCAATTTTCTACCCTAGGAGCCTTTATAAGCAGTGGATTAAGTGGGGAGAAAGCAATTTCTATTTAAATGCTGAGACTTGTTAGTCAAATAGGGCACAACTGAGATTTTCACTTTAAAGCATACTTTAAGGGGGTGACGGATCAGATCACAAGTTACTTAAGTGCTTCATTTCCTGGCTTTTTTCCTTCACCAGTGTTTCTTTTAGCACACTTTGAAAATCTCAGGCAAACAGTGATCTTAGTTTGGGAAGCCTTGGTAGTATCTGGAATTCTAAGTCTTCTGCCTTTCCCTTCTTCTCAATTCATAGTTCTGGTCTGGGTCATAGTTCTTCCTTGACACCTCTGGAGGTGTTTCAGGAGTGTAAATTAAGTGCCTACTGGTGTTATGCCTCCTGGTGTTTCATTCTGGGGATGCAAGGGTTGATTAAACTCAGTTTCCATTTGTCAGAGGGCTCTTGTTCTGGAGAAGCCAGAAATTTAGACAAATCGCTATAACAATGTAACGAGTCCATAGGACTCAGCTTGAGTAGAAATTCAGCAGGCACAATATAAAGAGAAGGATGTAACTGAAAGAGGGTCTACAAAATTGAGGAAAGTGTTTCTTCCATTTGATAAACTGCATATAGTTCTGCATGGCTGGAGTGAAATATGCTAAGAAGGGGCGGGGTGGGGGGGTGCTTAGTGGCAACAGAGGACCAGGGATCCTGCATGCTAAGACATGTGGACTCTCCCCTGAGGGTGATGCAACAGACGGTGTTACGTGGTGAGTGACTTAATCATTTCACCTATCTCACAGTATAAGAAAGGCAGATGAGTGAGACAAGAACAGAAGCGAGTAAAGCAAGATTTCAGAAAGAAGAGCTGAAACTCAAAGAAACTGATGATAAACCCAGAGATGGTTCAAAGGCCATTAAGCAAGATGTAACAGGGTTTAGAGACCAAGCAAATATGGAAAATGAGATTAAGGAAAGAGTCTATGATGGGTCCTGGGATTCTATGGTTAGATGCCGTTCAACTTTTCCAGTGATCATTACAGCTAATAAAGCAGGGAGAGACCTCTCAGAGCCAGTCAGTGAGCATCACCTAGGGAACAAAATTGTTTGGAGACAGTGTTTCCTCTCAGGTTGTGGGACACACTTGCATTACCTAAGCAAACTATAGCACAGAGAGAACTTTAATGCAGTAATCTAACTTACCCTGGCATATATCTAGCAAACCACATAATAATTATTTATGGCGTGTTAATTAAACAGCAACAGTAAACAGTCGTTTAATGATGGGTCTTGATATTTTATTTCTGAAGTGAATGCCAGTATCTTTGCCATCACCTAGAGAGAAAGACTGGCTTCCCTGGTGGCTCTGCTCGTAAAGAGTCTGCCCGCAAAGTAGGAAATCCAGGTTCAATCTCTGGGTCAGGAAGATTCCCCTGGAGAAGGCAATGGCAATCCACTCCAGTATTCATGCCTGGAAAATCCCATGGGCAGAAGAGCTGGGCAGGCTATTGTTCATTGGGTCACAAGAATCAGACAAATCTTAGGGACTAAACCACAGAGGGAGAGAAGGTTCCTGGGAGACAGAAAGGTAACAAAGCATTCGTAATATTGATACTCTCCATTTCCCCAAGCTCAGCTGTCCACCTGAAGCTTTGGCCCCAATCTCATTCTCAGTTTGCCTAAACTTAGGGGTTTTATTATCACTTACTGGCCAACCTGGCAGGTGGGACTCCCTGACCAGCTGTTGTTTCGAGTCTTTCTGGATCTTCCTGGATTAAGAACACAGACTCTTGAGAACGGGCTCTGCACCACCGTCTTCTCATCAGAACCCTCCCTCCTCACTTCTCCTTCATCAAAAGGGAAAGGAATTACCAAATGAATGCGTCCCTTTTCATCTCCCAGAGCTGGACCACATGCCCGAAAACTCGCCTGGTCATCAACTTACGCTTTAACCAGTCAGATATCCATTGCTCTCTAAACCTTCATTATGGGGACCCCTAGTGTTGCCAGAGTTAGGGACCTCTCAGCAATTCACAATCTGATGAAACCTTTCTAACCTGGAGCTCTATGTTGGTGATACACGAAATGAGGTCCATGGATCTACGTGAGTCCTCAACAGTGAGTGCTTAGAAAATTTTAGCCTTGTCATTGCTGTAACCCCCAACATGTTCAGTATATATTTCTCATGGACACAAGACCAGTCAAATTTGTGAGATAAACTGTACATCTCTTGAGCTGAGGAATCAGGTCAGTGGAAGATTTGGATGCAAAAATAAACTGATTGATGACCATACCTAGTCTAAAACGTACTGCTTGATTGGCTATTTGCATCAAAACATCTGGAACACCAATTAAAAACGCAGATTCTGGGCCAACCCGAGACTTAATGTCATAATCTCTGAAGGTAGGGTTTTGAGATCTATATTTTAAACAAGCAACCTAGTGACTCCTTCATACTAAAGTTTGAAAAGCACCACAATTATATCAGTTGGTTATGCTGATTAGAATATAGTTTTGAAAGACTCCATTCTCAGGGCAGCCAGTTATTGTCCTTGGGGACACAGACTACATACAGCACCAAGGAGTGCCTCTGGGCATCCATCTCCAACCCTGGAAAAATGCACCAAAATCCATATTCCAGTGAAGTCATATTACAGTTATGTAAAAAAAAAAAAAAAACTTCACTGAAGAGAATATGTATATATAAACAGTCATGTGTGTGGTCGCCCTCTGGCCACCAAATTTGGAGATCCTACTTTTTTAAATACCAGTTCTCAGAAATGTACACTGAGAGGAAAACACTGAAAAAGTGTGAGAAACCAGGTATCGAGGGCCAAGTAATAAAGGGGGAAATGATAAATTATACAGCCAATCATACATGAGCATGTCACGAGAGCACAGTATAGGACTTAACACTCAAGGCATCATTCATCATAAATAAATAGACAAATTATGTTCACTTTGTTGTTCAGTCACTGAAGTTATATCCGACTCTTTGTGACCCTGTGAGCAACAGCATGGGGTCCTCTGTTCTCTACTATCTCCTGGGGTTTGCTTAATTTCATGTCCATCGGCGACACTATCTAACCATATCGTCCTCTGCCGTCCCCTTCTCCTTTTGCCTTCAATCTTTCCCAGCATCAGGGTCTTTTCCAGTGAGTTGGCTTCATATCAAGTGGCCAAATTATTGAAGCTTCAGCTTCAGCAACAGTTCTTCCAGTGAATATTCAGGGTTGACTTCCTTTAAAATTGATGGTTTTGATCTCTTTCCTGTCCAAAGGACTCTGAAGAGTCTTCTCTAGCCCTACAATTAGAAAGCGTCAATTCTTTGGCACTCAGACTTCTTTGTTGTCCAACTCTCACATCCGTACATGACTACTGGAAAAAAACATAACTTTGATTACACAAACATTTGTCAGCAAAATGATGTCTCTCTTTTTTTTTTTTTTTTTAACATACTGTCTAGGTTTGCCGTAGCTTTCCTTCCAAAGAGCAAATGTCTTAATTTCATGGCTGCAGTCACCATCCACAGTGATTTTGAAGCCCAAGAAAGCAAAATTTGTCACTGTCTCCAATTTTCCCCTTCTATTTGCTATGAAGTGATGGGACTGGATGCCATGATCTTCATTTTTTTACTGTTGAGTTTCAAGCTAACTTTTTCACGCTCCTCTTTCACTCTCATCTAGAGGTTCTTCAGCTCCTTTTACTTTCTTCCATTAGAGTAGTATCATCTGCATGTCTGAGGTTCTTAATATTTCTCCTGGCAATTTTGATTCCAGCTTGTGATTCATCCAGCCTGGCATTTTGCATGATGTACTTTGCATATAAGTTAAATAAGCAGGGTGACAGTGTACAGCCTTGTTGTATACTCATCCCAGTTTTGAACCAGTTAGCTGTTCCAAGTCTGGTTCACAACTGAGCATTGTTTCCACTTTGGCCCAGCAGCTTTTTTCTTAGAGCTATTAGCAGTTGCCCTCTGCACTTCCAAGTGGAATATTGGATATCTTCCGATCTGGGGGGCTCATTTTTCAGTGTTGTCATATCTTTTTGATTTTTCATACTGTTCATGGGGTTCCTCTGGCAAGAATACTGGAATTAGTTGCCATTTCCTCCTCCAGTGGACCACGTTTTAGAACAAAACTCTTCACTATGACCTGTCTCTCTTGGGTGGTCCTGCTCAGCATGATTCATAGCTTCATTGAGTTACTCAAGCCCCTTCACCATGACAAGGTATGTAATCCATGAAGGGGTATGTCCATTTACTTTCTGCTTATATTTAATGAATTAAATTTTAAAAGTGTGGCATAAATGGGTAAGTTGTTCAAATTATTGAATTCATAAATTTTATTCATCTGAGGAGTCCACAAATATTGGATCTCTTATTCCTTGATAGAGTTATATAAAAAGGCGACTCTCCAACACAGACAAGCGTTAGAATTCCCAGGGAAGCTTCTGAAAGCCACAGATGCTTAAGCTCATCCTGGCCAACCTCAGGCTCCTGGAAAGTAAGGTTCAGAGAAACTGCATTTTCAGTTCCCCTCAGGATTTTGGCATGGAAGATGTTTTTCGGAATTGTTTATTTAACAACACTAGTACCATAATATTATAACCTGAAAATGGACATCCTAAGGAGAAAATTGGGTCTAGGTTTAGGTAAATTGTCTTCCCTAGTGGCTCAGATGGTAAAGTGTCTGCCTGCAATGAGGGAGACCCAGGTTTGATTCCTGGATTGGGAAGATCCCCTGGAGAAGGAAATGGCAACCCACTCCAGTACTCTTGCCTGGAAAATTCCATGGACAGAGGAGCCTGGTAGGCTACAGTCCATGGGGTCACAAAGAGTCAGACACGATGAGTGACTTCACTTCACTTCACTTCTTCAGGTAAATTAAGGCTCTAGGAAACATGCATACTTGAAAATTAAATATTTCATAACGGTTCAGTTCAGTTCAGTTCAGTCACTCAGTCGTGTCCGACTCTTTGCGACCCCATGAATCGCAACACGCCAGGCCTCCCTGTTCATCACCATCTCTCAGAGTTCACTCAGACTCATGTCCATCGAGTCCGTGATGCCATCCAGCCATCTCATCCTCGGTCGTCCCCTTCTCCT
>SJYX01015658.1:112532-138275 GCA_006410675.1 Oreotragus oreotragus
CTGGAAAAACCATAGCTTTGACTAGATGGACCATTGTTGGCAAAGTAATGTCTTTGTTTTTTAATGCCCTGTCTAGGTTGGTCATAGCCTTTCTTCCAACGAGCAAGCATCTTTAAATTTCATGGCTGCAGTCATCACCTGCAATGATTTTGGAGCCGAAAAAAATAAAATCTCTCACTGTTTCCATTGTTTCCCCATCTACTTGTCATGAAGTGATGGGACCAGATGCCATGATCTTTGGTTTTTTGAATGTTGAGTTTTAAGCCAACTTTTTTACTCTCCTCTTTCACTTTCATCAAGAGACTGTTTAGTTCCTCTTCACTTTCTGCCATAAGGGTGGTGTTGTCTGCATATCTGAGGTTATTGATATTTCTCCCAGCAATCTTGATTCCAGCTTGTGCTTCACCTAGCCCAGCATTTTGCATGATGTACTCTGCATATATGTTAACTAAGAAGGGTGACAATGTACAGCCTTGACATACTCCTTTTCAATTTGGAACCAGTCTGTTGTTCCATGTCCAGTTCTGTTTCTTCTTGACCTGCTTACAGATTTCTTAGGAGGCAGGTAAAGTGGTCTGGCATTCCAATGTCTTGAAGAATTTTCCACAATTTATTGTGATCTACACAGTCAGAGACTTTGGCATAATCAATAAAGCAGAAGTAGATGTTTTTCTTGCATTCTCTTGCTTTTTTGATGATCCAAGCAGTGCTGGAAATTTGACCTCTGGTTCTTCTGCCTTTTCTAAATCCAGCTTGAATATCTGAAAGTTCACGGTTCACATACTGTCGAAGCCTGACTTGGAGAATTTTGTATTANTAGATGTTTTTCTTGCATTCTCTTGCTTTTTTGATGATCCAAGCAGTGCTGGAAATTTGACCTCTGGTTCTTCTGCCTTTTCTAAATCCAGCTTGAATATCTGAAAGTTCACGGTTCACATACTGTCGAAGCCTGACTTGGAGAATTTTGTATTACTTTACTAGCGTGTGAGATGAGTGCGATTGTGCGGCAGTTTGAGCATTCTTTGGCATTGCCCTTCTTCGGGATTGGAATGAAAACTGATCTTTTCCAGTCCTGTGGCCACTGCTGAGTTTTCCAAATTTGCTGGCATATTGAGTGCAGCACTTACACATGTGTCAAGGCATATGGCAAATCTCTGTATCTTCCAACATTGCTATGAACCTTAAATTGCTCTAAAAATAGTCTTTTAAAAAAAGGAAAGAAATTGAATAGAAAAGAAACTATTGCCTTTTACAAAAAAAAAAACCTACTTACTAAAAAATAAAGACATAACAGTTTCTTTTGTATGTTACTTCCTCTTTAAAAGGACTATTTCTAGAGCAATTTAGGTTCACAGTGATGTTGGAAGATACAGAGTTTTGCCATATGCCTTGACACCTGCATGGCTTTGCCATTATTGAATCCCCCATCAGAGTGGCACTTCTTTATGACCCAAAGTCCAGAGTTTGCATTATGATTCATTCCTGGTGATGTGCATTCTATGGGTTTTGCAAAAAAGATAATATGAATCCATCACCAGAGTATAATGCAGAGAACTTTCACTGCCCTAAAGATCCTCTGTGCTCTGCCTATTTCACTTCCTCCTTTCCATAAATCCTGGTGACTACTGATCCTTATACGTAGGTGGGCCTGTTCCAGACTGTCTTGTGGGTAAAATCATGTGGTGTACAGCCTTTTCAGGTTGACTTTTTAACTTAGTAATACGCATGTAAATGCATCCATGTCTTTTCATGGTTTTATCGACCTTATTTCTTTTAAAAACTGAGTAAGTTCTCTTATTGCTATGTACCTCAGTTTAGCCTTTCAGTTACTGAAAGACATCTTGGTCGCTTCCCAATTTTGGCAATTATGAGTAAAGCTGCTATAAACATCCATATGCATAAATTTTCAACCGATTTGAGTAAATACCAAGGAGCACAATTGCTGGATTGAATGGTGAAAGTAGGGTTAGCTTTCTAAGAAACTGCCAAATTGTCTTCCAAAGTGGCTGCACCGTTTTGCATTCTGTCCACAATGAATGGGAGTTCCCATTACTGCACATTCTCAACAGCAATTGATGTTGTCAAGGGTCTGGATTTGGGACATCCTAACAGCGGTGTGGTAGTATCTCACTGCTGCTTTAATTTGCATTTTCCTGGTTACATATGATATGGAGGCTTGTGAACTAATTTAACAGCTAGGTAATCATGGTGCCATATTAATCAGTGGGTTCATCTTTTAGCAGCTTGGATTGATTATTTGAATCTTAAATCTCAGTTTCTGATTCCAGAAGTTATAATTCTGTCATAGGATTTTGGAAAGCCTTTTCCTTTTCTGCACCTCAGTTTTCTCATCTTCTCATCTAGGATGAACGATATTTGTCTCTTCCTCAAAATTTTCATCTTGAAGTCTATACAATCCTACCAAATCCTCCTGCTGGATACTGATGAGGAATAAATAGAAAATTCCAAGGAGAACAATTGAGAATTTATAAAGTGAAATATAAATGGTTATTATTGGGCAATCTCTCACTTGAGTGACTGAAGCAGTGGGCATTCCTCTATTGGAGAGAGATGGAGCTGAGAAATTTTTACCCAACTGTAAACTGAACCCACTTCACCTTCTTGCTGTGCTCAGGAGCTTCCCATGAAACGGATCTTGCATGTGTCTCGAGCCTTGCTCCAAAGACTAAAACCTCAAGAAAATCCAAGGACAAAGTTCTCCTTTTCTTCAATGACAGAGATCAAATTTGGGAGTCGTTGGTTTCTTCCCACCTCTGAAGCCTTGACAGAAGGCAACTCAGCTGCTGAAAAGACCTAGAAGCCCAGGGACTAGCTACTCTGAGAGTGAAATAGGGAAGGTGCACTTAAATGACCAACCCTGAGAGACCAGAAGACCTAGTGAGGACTCAGGATGCCCAAGAACTCAAAACATGAGTGGAGATGAGATTCTGCCCCTCCCAACTTGGGGGTTACAAACCTTATCAAAAGAACTCTACCCATATTCCCGAAAGAAGGCAAATGGCTAACCACAATTTTTTTTTTTTTAATTCTCATTGGTTTTTAAAGAGTCACAAAAGTGAATTTCCCAGGACAGGCCATGTAAGGCAGTACCTGGATGAATGCAGGGAAATTATTCATTGCTTGCTCCTGTGTTCCACAGCTTCAGTGTCTAGCTCTGTTTTCTCTATTTTTAAGAGATTGCGTTACTTTGCTAGCATGTGAGATGAGTGAAATTGTACAGTCGTTGAGCAGAGGATGAGATGGTTGGATGGTATCACCGATTCGACGGACATGAGTTTGAGCAAGCTTCGGGAGTTGTTAGTGGACAGGGAAGCCTGACATGCTGCAGCCCATGGGGTCACAAAGAGTCGGATACGACTGAGCAACTGAACCGAACTGAAGAGGTTGCATGTAAGCAGCTTGTTGGGAAACTTTTATGCTACAGTCAAAATTGTTTAATATCAGATCCCAAAAGAGCTTACTAGTGTTGTACGAATCCAGAATCTGAGCTAGTTACCTGGGGAAATGACTCCACCTCACCCAAATATGCCATTGAATTGTGACACAAGCTAACTCCTACTCCTTCCCAAAGAGCTGGCCCAAGTGATGACTCCTTTCAATACTGTCTCTGACATTACCAGCCACCTTCAACTAGATGGGCTGCAACTGTACAACAATAGCCCTTTGATGAAATAATCAGATCAGTGCATCATCCTAGACAGCAACAGGGACTTCTTTTTTTGAACTCTGCTTTTCTCATTTAATTCTTTACCAAAAAATTCTCTTGTTTAATAAATGCTTATATCATACTTACTATGTGAGAAAGTTAGATGGCTACATCCCCTGACAATCTTATGAGAGTAATACTATTGACATACCATCTAATTTTATAGACAAAGAAACTGAGTCATAGAGGTTAAGCAACTTCATAACCCAGCCAGGAAAGGGCAGGCTGGAATTTAAACCCAATTCCAAAGTCCTGAACAGTGACTGAAAATTCTAATTTTTCTGGAGGTAATGAGAACCTCCAAAGCACTAGAATTAGGATTGGGGAAAAGTTCGTGTATGTATAAGAAAGCACATGGAGCAAAAGCAAAGTACTGAAATTTTGAGATGTCATCTTCATATATAAGCTAAATCTGTTATTCAACGTCTTTTTTAATTCCTTCAACAAATAGCTCTCAGATAAATAAGAACAATTTCGTAGGCCATTTTCTTCCCTTGGGAGGGGTTCATGGATCTTGGTTAAGTTTCCATTTTCCCCTGGGGTCTGTGAACAGGATTCTTAATGACTAACATTTGGTTAATCATTAATAGAATGGTTAATATATAGGCCTTGGAATCCAAATAATTTGGGTAAAAGCCTCAGCTTTGCTAGTCGTATGGCCTCAGGCAATTGATTTACCATCTCTGAGTCTCAGATTCTTGGTTTGCAAGATGTGAGCAATCATTGTATTGGTCACGATGGATGCTGGAGTGAGAAGTTCATGCTGGGGTGACAAGCATCTTGCATTTGTCAGTCACTCAATATCACAAAGGTATGTTTTTCACTCAGGCTCGTGGTTAGTACCCACCAGCAGAGGGGACTTGCTCTTTCTGGTTACTCAACAGTCCAGGAGGATGGAGACTCAACCCAGACCAAGGTTTCTCCACCACAGAGCTGTTGACATTTGGGGCTGGATATTTCTTTGTTGTGGGTGATTGTTGTCTTCATTGTAGAATATTCAATAACATCCATGGCCTTCACAAACTGGATGTCAATGGTAGCACCCCTCCACCCCCAAATATAGCAATCAAAGCTATCTGCAGACATAGTCAAGTGTTCCCTTGGAACAAAATTACCACCAATTGAGAATTGTACTCAAATGATCTAGAAATGCACTTTAAAGGAAAGGTTGAGGCTTAAACACTGACAAATGTTTCTCCATGAAAATGATATACTTTGCCTTCTGTTTAATTGACTAAAGTTAGTCTTATAGCAATCAAAGCTATCTGCAGACATAGTCAAGTGTTCCCTTGGAACAAAATTACCACCAATTGAGAATTGTACTCAAATGATCTAGAAATGCACTTTAAAGGAAAGGTTGAGGCTTAAACACTGACAAATGTTTCTCCATGAAAATGATATACTTTGCCTTCTGTTTAATTGACTAAAGTTAGTCTTGTGGCCATACTTAACTTCAAGGAGGTGGCAAGTATAATTCTATCATGTCAATTCTGTCCTGAGAAACGGAGAGATCAGGAATATCTGTCAACAGTCCTAATAAATAGCCAACTAGGATCACTGAAAGAGTTAAATGAAATAATGTATATAAGGTGTTTGACACAGTGCCTGGCTAATTGGAAGTGCTCACCGCTTGGAGACTATTCATATTAGAATACAAAGGCAGGTAGTTCAACCAACAGCGCCTTTATAAGAATTCAGAATTTCTATGTCACGTGTTTGAACTTTCCTTTATCTAAGGCCAGTGCATGCTTAGTTGCTCAGTCATGTCTGATTCTTTAGCCAGAATCTACTAACTGATTCTTTAGTAGACTGTAGCCCCCCAGGTATCCCTGTCCATGGAATTCTCCAGACAAGAGTGCTGGACCGGGTAGCCATTCCCTTCTCCAAGGGATCTTCCCAACCCAGGGATGGAACCTGGGTCTCCTGCATTGCAGGCAGGCTCTTTTCTGTCTGAGTCACCAGGGAAGCCCACAGACTAGTAGAGGTGATTAGTTTGTGGAGCCTGTTTGCAAGGAGTACTCCTATTAACAATATTGTTGGTCCACTGAAATTTCCTATTATTAAAACGAGCAAACAAATAAAAGTGCTTGGCTGACCCTGCCAGGCTTCAACTTCATATTGAGATTGTCTCTCGCTGTCCCGTGCTAACCACGTGGGCTTCTTTCCGAAACATCGTATACCACCCTTCCTATCTCAGGGTCTTTGCATTTGTTATTCCTTCTGTCTAGAATGCTGCCTCTCCATCCATCTAGTTAACTTTACTTCCCTCCCCCCGCCAGACTTTCCAGGGACGCCTTCCTGATTTACCAGGCTAGATGTTCCTTCCTCTGCTCCCATTCTAAATGCATCCCCCTGAAGACTTTTCTTCATCAGCCAGTCTATGATTATTTTTCCCTGTGGGGTTAGTTGATTGAAGTCTGTCTCCCCTACCAGCTTGTGAATTCAGTTGTGTGTCTTTCTCTCTTTTGTTCACTGTATAACTCCAGAGCCTAGTGTATGCTATAACATGGACACTCGGTAAATCTATGGTGAATTAATGAAGGCCAAGAATAAAATTTGGATCCACTGACACTTGGTTTGAACTCTTTCCTTCAAACCGTGCTGCAGGCAACAAAGTACCGGCCTCGATAGATTCCTCAGGGAAGGAAAGGGGAAAAGAAGTGCCAGCCTAAAATGTCACTCCTCACCTGCTACAAGGATACGTCTAGCAGGGGGTATGTCACCTGCACACACAGTGCCCGAGCGGCGTGCCACGGCGGCGTCTGTGTTTTCAGAGAAAGCAGAGAGCTCCCAGCTCCTGGTTGGGAACCATGGTGAGGAGTATAAACAGAGCTGAGCAACTTCCCCCTGGAGTCCGGAGGACCAGCCTTCAGGCCCCTGGGCACTGACTCTGACCATCTGAGCACTTGGGGTGAGTCTTCCCTTCTTTCCCAGGATTAGGGGTTGGCTCCTGGTCTCCTTTGTCAGCCCACACACCCTGCCCCCTGGCATTCTTGCTGCTGGCCTTTCGAACTTGAATAAGCATCCGTTTTCTTCCTTCCTGTGACTTGGAGGGGACCCAAATCTCTGTGCTCCTGGCTCTTTGCCTGTTTTCACTCCCCCATTCTCCACCTCTACAAGTAGTTTCTCTCTGGTTATCTGGACCCTGATCTACAAAAACCTGGTGAGCTGCTTCCCTAAGTCTCTGCCAGGCATAGATCCATCAGACCTGCTCAAATGCCCCTTAGTCGGGGCTTACAGCTCTCCCTGGGCAACTATGAGTCTCTTTCTCTTTGAAATAAGATCTTACTTTTGCTGAGGCTGCAGCATGATGTACTTGAAAGTCATACCAGTAAGTATTTAAACCAACACTTCTCGTCACTAGCAAAAAATACTTATGGCCACAAAGCTGGATTATTGGGAACAAATCGCTTGATACAAATGCATACACGAGGAAAAATAAAACAAACAAGCAAGCAGAAAGAGATGAAGAAGAAAATGAGGCCTCGTCACCTCTAACAAGTAGAGTCACATCTTTGGCTCTGCTCTGGGCATGAGGGGAGAGAGCCCCTAGGCTTAAAAGATAGAAAGCCCTGGGGGCAAAACTCATGGAGTTTATTCCATTAAATCTGAAGAGAGCTTGAAAGCATTATGTGCAGAATGGCTGCTCCCCTAGCAGCCCAGCCACTGAATCAAGGATGGAACTGGTCATCTGAGGGGGACCCTATGATCTGAATCTAGGGCATAGTCTCTGGGACATATATTTTGACTTAAAGCCAGGGCAAACTCCTCAGGCAGCTAACTACAGGTGAAACTGTCTTTGCTTCATGGATTCAATCCACTCTTGGAATGTCATTGTCCAAAAAAAATGGTTTTAGTGTTATATGAATTATCATTTAGGGAAATTGCTATTACAATGCAGGCCAGAGCCTTTTATTACAGCAAGAAGTTATTTTTACAAATCCAGGATGAGTTATGCATTGTCTAATTCTGGAGTTTGTTTATGGGCTAAAGAATGCAGTAAGCTCATTCCTGAGGGACCTGACTTCCTGAAAGGTGGCCTCCGTCCAGAATGGTGAAGACGAAAGGTTAGCTGTGGTTGCTCCTTTAATCTGATTTACTGTTTTTATGAGTCATTAATACAAAGAGCTAGTCTGCTTTCTACGAAAGTCAGTTTTCTACAGCCTCTGGTTCTTTCTTTTCACTCCTGCTTTAACTTCTTAAACTATTGGAGTAATACCCAATTGTAGAATAGCCAAGCAGAACAAATGTATAGAGAAAAAGTAAAAATTTTAACCCATACCCCCAGACCAAAGCCCCTTCCTTTCCCTTTCAGAAAAACCACCAGTAGCTGGTGGATAACCTGTAGATAACTTTTTTCTAAAAGATATATAAGAATATACATAATTGTAGATTATATATAAAAGAAAATGCACTCAGTGACATTGGATTATTCCAAACTGGTAAATAGAATCACAGTGTATATTATTTTGTTTGCAACTAGCTTTTTTTTTTTTTTCACTTAAGAATATGTCCTCATGCTTTCTATGCCAGTGTAAATGCGTGCATGCCTGCTGTCACTTCAGTCATATTCATATCTAACTGTATGACCCCATGGACTGTAACCTGCCAAGCTCCTCTGTCCGTGGGATTCTCCAGGCAAGAATACTAAAGTGGACCGCCATGCCCTCTTCAAGCCAGAGTACATAGATACACCTAATTCTTTTAAACAATCTCCTAGTGTCATTCTATAATTACCGTAGGTTATTTCTGTTTGTCCTATTGCTATATTTCAGATTGTTTCCATTTCTTTACTGCTACAAACATACCAGATGTATACTGACCTACACACAAATATGTGTGTGTGGGCATAAGTGTGTGTGTGTGTGTGTGTGTGTGTGTGTGTGTGCATTTCTGTAAGATTTCTGTAGAATGCATTTCCTGGAAAGGAATGAACTGAGTTAAATTGGATGGGCAATTAAACTTTGCTACTGTTAAAGACCATCACTTTGCCCTCAGAAAGTGCTATGCCACTTTGTGTGTGTGTGTGTGTGTGTGTGTGTGTGTGTGCATTTCTGTAAGATTTCTGTAGAATGCATTTCCTGGAAAGGAATGAACTGAGTTAAATTGGATGGGCAATTAAACTTTGCTACTGTTAAAGACCATCACTTTGCCCTCAGAAAGTGCTATGCCACTTTCTGTATCTCAACATTTTCATCTGTGAAATGGGAACACTAATGTTAGTTAGCCTCCTCACAGAACTGTTGTAATAATACAGTGCAGAGGGCATGGAAAATAAGTGTTGGGCTTTGTTAGTCTGCCAAAATAATAGCTATGATGATAGTTATTTGTTATCATAAGTTGAAGAGAAACAGTCACATACCACAGGGAAGGACAGAGTCTCTGAGTAAATGGCATTTGAGTGACTAAATGGCGTCTGAGCAGGTCAGATGACTACATGCCTGGAAGAGATGAGGGTGGAATTCCACTGACTCTCTGTAGAGCAGGATCCAGTTAACCAGAGAGAAATGATAAATAATCCCTTAATTTGCAGACTAACTGATAATCAGAACAGAAAGGGGGCATTAGAGGGTACGGAGTGTAAAAACATCATTGTGTGGAAGAGAAATAGAGAGAAAGGACCTTACTTAAGGTCACACAGCTGCTCTAGCAACAGAGTTGAACCTAGGAGCTACACCTCTAACTGGAAGTCCATGTTGCCTCCGTATTATGTTTTCTGTACCATTCTCCACCTCTCAAGAAAAATAAAACAAGAAACGGGTCTGCAGAAACAGCTCTTTATGTCTTATTTGGGATGATGACTTAAAAATAACCAAATTAATAAGGAAATAATGCTTCAAAGGAAACAATGGGCAAAGGTGAAGCCCAAGCAATTTACAGGAAAGAAAGTACAAATGGCCAACACATATATGACAAGATGCTCAACTCAGTGATAGGGGAAATGCAACTGAAAGGGAATTCATTCATTTATTCAATCAAAAGGAATTTTTGAGTGACTACTATAAGCTAGATTACTACTATGGAGTTTATTTTCTGTCTGTCCAATTGTCAATAATTTAAAAGCATGATGAGACCAAGTATTAGTGAGGATGTAAGGAAACTTCCCTGGTGGCTCAGAGGTTAAAAGCGTCTGCCTCCAATGCGGGAGACCCGGGTTCGATCCCTGGGTCGGGAAAATCCCCTGGAGAAGGAAATGGCAATCTACTCCAGTATTCTTGCCTGGAGAATCCCATGGACGGAGAAGCCTAGTAGGTTACAGTCCACGGGGTCGCGAAGAGTTGGACACGACTGAGTGACTTTACCTACCTACCTACCTAAGGAAACTGGTACTTTCATATACTATGTGAGTGGTGAGGGGATTTATACACAATTGTAAAGCTATTTTCCTCTTGGCAGAATAATACCCCTTCCTCAAAGATGTCCATATATAGTAGTGAGGAAGTAAGTTTGCCAATGGAATAAGATTGTTAATCAGTGGATCTTTTCTTAAACTGAAGTATACTTGATTTATAATATGTGTTAGTTTCAGGTATACAGCCTAATAATTGATTTTTTGCAGATTATTTTCCATTATAGATTTTTGTAGATAATGTATACAATTTTCTGAGTTATACAGGAATCCTTCTTGATTATCTATTTTAGGGTTAGGAGTTTGTATCTGTTAATCCCATAATTTTAATTTGTCCCTCCCCACATCCCCTTTGACTGCTGCGGCTGCTGCCAAGTCACTCCAGTCGTGTCCGACTCTGTGCGACCCCATAGTGGGCAGCCCACCAGGCTCCCCCGTCCCTGAGATTCTCCAGGCAAGAACACTGGAGTGGGTTGCCATTTCCTTCTCCAATGCAGGCAAGTGAAAAGTGAAAGTGAAGTCACTCAGTCGTGTCCAACTCTCAGTGACCCCACGGACTGCAGCCCACCAGGCTCCTCCATCCATGGAATTTTCCAGGCAAGAGTACTGGAGTGGGGTGCCACTGCCTTCTCCCTGCCTTTGGCTACCCTAACATTATTTTCTATGTCTGTAAATCTGTTTCTGTTTTGTATATAGACTGATTTGTATTTTTTTAGATTCCACATATAAGTGATATATATAGCATTTACTTTTTTTCTTATTTCACTAAGCATAATTCTTTCTTGGAGAAGGAAATGACAACCCACACCAGTATTCATGACAGGAGAATCCCATGGACAGAGAAGTCTGGCAGGCTATGGTCCATGGGGTCACAAAGAGTAGGACACAACTGAAGCGACTTAACAATACTCTCTAGGTCCACTCTTTCTGCTGCAAATGGCAATTTTATTCTTTTTATGGCTGAGTAATATTCCATTATATATATATATATATCACATTATATATATATTATATTATTAAGGTTATATATGGGGAAGGCAATGGCACCCCACCCCAGTACTCTTGCCTGGAAAATCCCATGGACGGAGTAGCCTGGTGGGCTGCAGTCCATGGGGTCGCTAACAGTCGGACAGACTGAGCGACTTCGCTTTCACTTTTCTCTTTCATGCATTGGAGAAGGAAATGGCAACCCACTCCAGTATTCTTGCCTGGAGAATCCCAGGGATGGGGGAGCCTGGTGGGCTGCCGTCTATGGGGTCACACAGAGTCGACATGACTGAAGTGACTTAGCTGCAACATTATTATATTATATATCATTATAATAATATACAATATCTTATTAAAATATATTGTAATTGTTTATAATATAATAGATAATAGGTATATAATATTATATGCATTTATATATAAATATACATTATATAATTAATATAATTATATTATATAAAATTATATATCTATTATATATTATAATAATATAGTATATGGTATATATGATATATTATTATAGATATATAATATAGATATATATTATATAATTATATAATATATAATATTTATATAATTAAATATTATAATAATTATTTTATAAATATATGTATAAATATGTTATATGAATAAAGTTATAATATATTAATAATATTATTAAATATATAATAATCATGTGCTATTGTTATATAATATATAATACTATAATATTATAATATATACAATATTCAATTATATATATCTCTCTCTCACATCTTTATCCATTCATCTGTTGATGTACACTTAAGTTGCTTCTATATCTTGGCAATTGTAAACAGTGCTGCTGTGAACATTAGGGTGCATGCACTTTTTAGATATCAGAATTTTCTTTCTTTTTTTCTGGATATTTAGCAGAAGTGGAATTGCTGGATTACATAGCAATTCTATTTTTAGTTTTCTAAGGAGTTTCCATAGTGGTTGCACCAATTTGCATTCCTATCAACAGTGTAGCAGGGCTCCCTTTTCTCCATACCCTCTGCAATGTGCCTTGTCTATAGACTTTTTAATGATAACCATTCTTATTGATGTGAGGGGATGGCTCATTGTGATTCTGTTTTGCATTTCTCAGATGAGCAATGCTGAGCATCTGTTCATGTGCCTGCTGACCCTATGTATGTGTTCTTTGGAAAAATGTCTATTAGGTCTCCTGCCCATTTCTTATGGAGCTCTTTGTTTTTTGATATTAAGTTTACAAAACTGTTTATATATTTTTAACCTCCTGTTGGTAACATCATTTGCAAAAGTTTTCACCATTCCTTAGTTTGTTTTTTATTTTGTTGACAGTTTCATTTGCTGTGCAAAATCTTTTGACCAGGTCCCATTGTTTATTTTTACTTTTCTTTTACCTTGGGAGACTAGCTTCTCAACTATCTTAATTTAGGGAAATCATGCTGGATTTCATACTCTCAAGGGTCCTTAAAAGCTGAAGAGGGAGGCAGAAGAATCAAAGAGAAGGAGAAATGATGATGTAAGCAAGGTCAGAGTGATGCCAGAAGGACGCCACTTGACATTGTTGGCTTTTGAGGTGGAGGAAGGAGGCCATGAGCCAAGGAGTGTGGGCAGACTTCAGAAGCTAGAAAAGGTAGAGATAAGGACTGTCTCCTAGAGACCTCAGTAAGAAATGCAGTTATAGTGTTAAGTGACTAGTTTTCACCCGTGTGAGACCAACATCACATTTACAACTTGCAAACTCTTTAAGATATAATAGTAAATTTGTGCTGCTGCAAACCACTGGTTTCTGGCAATTTGTTACAGTGGGCACAGAAATGAATAGAGCTCTATTAAAATTTAAAACACTGTGTTCATTGACTCATCAATTCACTAGCATATATGTATGGAGACCCACAGACAAGAATATCTGCTGAAGCATTGCTTGTAGTGAAGAATGGTTGCAGGGACTTGAGCCTATTATCCATGAAATGGGATAGGAAGCAGAACCTGGTGAATGCAACAGATCTGTCTCCAAAATAAAGCATGAGAAAAGTAAGTTGCACTCCCAAGAACAAAATTACATATTTTTAACAGTCCTTATATCTGAATTGATATGAGTGCAATTGTGCGGTAGTTTGAGCATTCTTTGGCATTGCCTTTCTTTGGAATTGGAATGAAAACTGACCTTTTCCAGCCCTGTGGCCACTGCTGAGTTTTCCAAATTTGCTGGCATATTGAGTGCAGCACTTTCACAGCATCATCTTCTAAGATTTGAAACAGCTCAATGGGAATTCCATCACCTCCACCAGCTTTGTTCTTAGTGATGCTTTCTAAGGCCCACTTGACTTCACATTCCAAGATGTCTGGCTCTAGCTTAGTGATCACATCCTCATGATTATCTGGGTCATGAAGATCTTTTCTGTACAATTCTTCTGTGTATTCTTGCCACCTCTTCTTAATATCTTCTGCTTCTGTTAGGTCCATACCATTTCTATCCTTTATCGAGCCCATCTTTGCATGAAATATTCCCTTGGTATCTCCAATTCTCTTGAAGAGATCTCTAGTCTTTCCCATTCTGTTGTTTTCCTCTATCTCTTTGCATTGATTGCTGAAGAAGGCTTTCTTATCTCTTCTTGCTATTCTTTGGAACTCTGCATTCAGATGCTTATATCTTTTCTTTTCTCCTTTGCTTTTCGCCTCTCTTCTTTTCAGTGCTATTTGTAAGGCTTCTCCAGACAGCCATTTTGCTTTTTTGCATTTCTTTTCCATGGGGATGGTCTTGATCCCTGTCTCCTGTACAATGTCACGAACCTCATTCCATAGTTCATCAGGNCCTCTATCTCTTTGCATTGATTGCTGAAGAAGGCTTTCTTATCTCTTCTTGCTATTCTTTGGAACTCTGCATTCAGATGCTTATATCTTTTCTTTTCTCCTTTGCTTTTTGCCTCTCTTCTTTTCAGTGCTATTTGTAAGGCTTCTCCAGACAGCCATTTTGCTTTTTTGCATTTCTTTTCCATGGGGATGGTCTCAATCCCTGGCTCCTGTATAATGTCACAAACCTCATTTCATAGTTCATCAGGAACTCTGTCTATCAGATCTAGGCCCTTAAATCTATTTCTCACTTCCACTGTATAATCATAAGGGATTTGATTTTGGCCACCTCATGCGAAGAGCTGACTCATTGGAAAAGACTCTGATGCTGGGAGGGATTGGGGGCAGGAGGAGAAGGGGACGACCGAGGATGAGATGGCTGGATGGCATCATGGGCTCGATGGACGTGAGTCTGAGTGAACTCCGGGAGATGGTGATGGACAGGGAGGCCTGGCGTGCTGCAATTCATGGGGTCGCAAAGAGTCGGACACGACTGAGCGACTGAACTGAACTGAACTGATATCTGAATTGAAGAATGCATGCCAAACAAAACAATTTTAACCCTTGGGGAGATAACTGAGTTTGAAAAGTTTATGACTCATATAGTTTTAAAATAAAAACTAACAGAATTTTTTTGTAAAGCAATTATCTGCCAATTAAAAAATAATAAAATAAAATGAAAAAATTTAGTTGAAAAATAATGAGCTGATTTGAAGGCTCGTCCCTCCCCAAGTCACATATGCTCTTCATTTGGTTTGGTCCATGTTATAGTTAAAGGATCCATATTAAGATTCAAAAATCTAATATCTAGGAAGTTAATGATCCAGCATATGAGAGGAAAGGATAATTCTTAAAATCTGCATTATCATTGGGGATTAAGTCAAAGGATTCTAAGTTTTCTTAATTCTTGTAAGGAGGGTGCTGGTGGCTACTCTAAGTCATGGGAAATTCTTGAACCTCTGGATATCAAGGCTGGAGTCAGAGTGCCTGGTCTGTCTCTTTACTACCTTCTCTACTACCTACACTGCTGCATTTTTGAGACCAACATTGAAAGTTCAGTTTCCCAAATATATTGACTAATTTGTATAGGAACCATTGGACTGGCCTGTATGAGGAATGGAAATCACTCAAGACTCAGTTCATCACCTGCATATGTCAGTACTTTCTGTTGTTGAAATAAAATTTCCTTGTATAGGTATCCATTGTATGGATGACCCATTTTCAGGGATTTTTTAAATCCATCTATCTTTGGGTATGGTGTGAAAGAATGATATAATTTCATATTTTTATATGTACCTGTTCAGTTTTCCCAGCACCATTTGTTGAAGAGACAGTTTTTTCAACATTGTGTAGTCTTGCCTACTTTGTCATAAATTAATTGGCAATAGGCTCATGGGTTTATTTCTGGGTTTTCTACCCTGTTCCATTGATCTATATTTCTAGTTTTGTGCCAGCATCATACTGTTTTGATGACTGTAGCTTTGTAATACAGTCTGAAGTCAGAGAGCCTGATTCCTCCAGCTCCGTTTTTCTTTCTCAAGATTTTTTTGGCTTTTTGGGGTCTTTTGTGTCTCCATAAAATTTTGAGATTTTTTGTTGTTGTTGTTCTAGTCAGTGAAAAATTGCCATTGGTAATTTGACAGAGATTGCATTGAACCTGTAGGTTGCCTTGGGTAGTATAATCATTTTGATAATATTGATTTTTCCAATCCACGAACATGGCATATCTTTCTATCCATTTATGTCATCTTTGATTTCTTTCAATGATGTCATAGTTTTCAGAGAGGTCTTTTGTCTCCTTAGGTGGGTTTATGCCTAGTTATTTGGTTTCTTTGATGTGAGGGTAAGTAGAATTGTTTATTGAATTTCTCTTTCTTATCTTTCATTGTAGTGTATAGAAATGCAACAGATTTCTGATCATTCTTTAACATCATACACAAAAATAAGTTCAAAATAGATTAATACCTGTATATGAGACCAGACACTATAAAATTCCTGGAGGACAACATAGGCAGAAGAACACTCTCTGACATAAATCACAGTAATATCTTTTTGATCCATTTCACATAAAAATGGAAATAAAAACAAAAATAAACAAATGAGCTACCATCAGTTCCCTGCAATTACACTCTAGGGTATATATCCAGATAAAAACATGATATGAAAGGATATATGCATCCCAAAGTTTATTGCAGCACTGTTTACAATAGCCAAGACGTGAAGGCAACCTAAATGTCCATTGACAGAGGAATGGGTGAAGAGAATGGAGTGCATCTGAAATATGAAATATTACTCAGCCACAAAAAAGAATGAAATAATGTCATTTGCAGCAACATAGATGGATCTAGAGACTGTCGTGCTGAGTGAAGTCAGTCAGTTAGAGAAGGAAAAAATATCATATGGTAGCCCTTATATGTGGAATCTAAAACTAAATGATATAGATGAGCTTTTAAAACAGAAAGAGACTCACTGGCTTAGAGAATGAACTTATGATTGCTGGTGGGAGGGATGGGGAAGGGATAGTTAGGGAGTTTCAGATAGACATATGCACTCTGCAATATTTAAAATGGATAATCAGTAAAGATCTACTGTGTAGCACATGGAACTCTGCTCAGTGTTATATGGGGTAGCCTGGGTGGGAGGGGAGTTTAGGTGAGAATATATACATGTATATGTATGACTGAGTCCCTTCACTGTTCACCTGAAACTATCACAAAATAGTTAATAAGCTATACCCCAATACAAAATAAAACATTTAAAATAAATATATTTTTCAAAACTGGAAAAATCCACTTACCAGTTGATGGACATTTAGATTGCTTGCTCTATTGGCTATTAGGATGAATGCTACAGGGAGCAATCATGTACAAGTATTTAGGGGGCCATGTGTTTTCATTTCTCTTGCATAGATGTCTAAGGACGGAATTGCCGGATCTATAGGAAATCTATGTTTAACCTTTTAAGGAACTATTTGCCAAAGTGCTTTCTGACGTGGCCACCCTAATTTACATTCCCATAAATAATGTGTGAGGATTTCAGTTTTCCCACAAAGTCCTTTAATTCATTTATTTGTTATGTCTGACTTGCATAGGATTGAATATCTCTGTTATAAAACTAAGTAGATGCATTTCTACCTTAGAATCCCTGACACAGTTCCTTCTGTCCCTTATCAGTTTTCATACTCTCACTGCTACTGCTATTGCTACTGCTGATCACAGCTAACATTTGTTGAGGGCTTACAATACTCCAGGCACTATTTCAGTGTCTTACGTATATTAACATACATTTAATCCTCCCAGCAACAATTTAAGATAACTAACCCAGCTGAGAAATAATGGTAGCTTGTATTGGAAGAACAGTTGAGAAAACAGTAAGAAGTGAATAGATGGAGTCACTTATTTATTCATTTAATCCACAAATATCTATTGAACATTCACTCTCTACAAGCACCATGTGATGTACTGAGTTTACTGCTGTGAGCAAAAGAGAATTTGTCTCTGCCCTCACAGAACTTAAAATCTGTTTATTTGAGAGATATTTAAGCATTAAAATCAAGATACCTTGCTGGTTAATTTGATGCAGAAAGGAATTCAGGGGAAGGGTTCACACTTTGGCAAGTAGAGAACAGCTTGCCATCTCTTGAGATAAGGACCATGGAGGTTTGAGAGCTGGAAAAGGTAGGCAAAAGATGGAAAAAGATGACTTCAGTTATGAGCATGTTGATCCACAGGGATCTGCAAGACATGTAATGAACAGTCGAGCATGTGAATCTGAAGTTTAGAACAGAGATCTGAACTAGATATATAAATTGGGGATGGTCGCATAGATGATCGGGGAAGGCAATGGCACCCCACCCCAGTACTCTTGCCTGGAAAATCCAATGGACGGAGTAGCCTGGTGGGCTGCAGTCCATGGGGTCGCTAACAATCGGACAGACTGAGCGACTTCACTTTCACTTTTCTCTTTCATGCATTGGAGAAGGAAATGGCAACCCACTCCAGTATTCTTGCCTGGAGAATCCCAGGGATGGGGGAGCCTGGTGGGCTGCCGTCTATGGGGTCACACAGAGTCGGACACGACTGAAGTGACTTAGCAGCAGCAGCAGCAGCATAGATGATAATTAAAATCGTGGGCGTTGCCTAGGGGTGGAGTAAAAGCGACATGAAGAGGACCCTAGGGCTGGGGCTGGACCTTGAGGAATTTTAACTTTGAGAGACAGAAAAGCAGAGATGAGACTGCAAAGAAGCTGCCAAGTAAATAATAAGAAAACCAGGGGTGTATGAAGTTCCTGAAGCCAAAAGTGCATTTCAAGGAAGGGAGCTGTCAACAGTTCTGAATGCCACACAGAAGTCAAGGAGAGTGAAGGCGCTTTGGATCGAGAGTCTCAGAAGTCCCTGGTGACCTTCTGGAAAGTTCTGTGGTGCAGCCATGTGGCGGGGCCCAACAGCCTGTGGAAAATGATGGGATGGAGGCGAAAGGGTCTGACCCTGTAAGGCTGTGCAGAGCACACTCCTGAGCAGGGCTGTAATAAGCCAGGAAAGGGCACGTTTGACAGGTGCTATTTTGTCTTTGATAGGAAAACTTGACGCATATGTAGGTACTGTTGGTATGAATCAGGGTAATGACTTATGCCCTAAGGTCAGTCATAATTTAATCATTTTCCCTATACTCTCTATATGCAGATTTAAGCAACATGTTGAAAGCTTTACTAAGCCTCGTGTAACAGAAAATCATGAGCTCCATTCTGGACCTGTCACTTCTAGATGAAGTTCTTTAATCATTTTAAACTTCATTTTCCTCATCTTAGTTGTCAACATTGTGGCAAGTACAAGAAACACCATATAGAAAGAAATCATCAACTCACTTGGCATTCAGTCAGCTCCCCCCAAAAAGGTAGCACTTATTGTTTGAATCCACACAACCAGGCAGTGTGTATTAGCCAAATCCTTCTTTCTTATGTTTTAACTGCTGGCAGGGATGTTGTGCCCATTCATTTAAGCTCACACAGCTACCCGGGTTTCCTATCCCTAAGTCTAATTCTCAAACGACGCTGCATTATTCCATCATCAACATGGACTCTTTCTTTCAACACAGGTTTTCCATCTCTATCACCCTACTCAGCTATATTTTAATCACCTAGTGTTGTCATCGCTGAAATGATCATTCCAGAAAAGGGAGTTCCCTGGCATCAACCTGCCATTCACAGCCTTGGGTTTACTCTGTTTGACAGTCTCTTAATGTTTCACTACACCCTGTTCTTCCATAACCAAATTCCCCATCCCCTTAAGCCCGTTTGAACTTGACTCATCACATTTTCTTCCTGGTGTTGACTCTGCTTCTTATTACAATACTTCTATCAGAATGGCCACTGGTAATCTTGGGATATTTCATTCCCAACTAACTATAGCACTTAGGACCCTCCTATCCCAGGAAATAGTCTCCCGTAGTTACCCTAGCTCTGTCAGGGTATACTTAGACTGACATGAAAAGAAAAGCAGAAAGCTAACATGAAATGAATAATCGACCCTAACAGAGAATTTCCTGGAATATACTACTTGTTTCACAATTCCAACTTCTTAACACCTCGAAAGAGGATTACACCATCACACTGAATTCAGATTTGTGTATGAAGTCGCTAGTATCAGGCTCCCTTTCTGCAATATTTTGTTCTTCTCTGGATACTACTTATTCTTCCAGTCCCCCACACTCAGAAGTATAGTATTTATAGTATTTTCTTTATTCCTGCAACCTTACTCCATCCTACTCCATCTACTATTTTCCATTTAGACATTCATCCATGGCTCTTTTGGTTTATCTCTTTCTCTCTTTTTCCCCTGACATTTTAACTGACACCCCTGCCCCCTCTAGTTCCTTTGACATAAAACTTAGTATTATATTTTTCTTAGAACTTCATTTTGACTATATTCCTGCTGCTGCTGCTGCTAAGTCACTTCAGTCATGTCTGACTCTGTGCGACCCCATAGACAGCAGCCCACCAGACTCCCCCATCCCTGGGATTCTCCAGGCAAGAATACTGGAGTGGGTTGCCATTTCCTTCTCCAATGCATGAAAGAGAAAAGTGAAAGTGAAGTCGCTCAGTCTGTCTGACTGTTAGTGACCCCATGGACTGCAGCCCACCAGGCTACTCCGTCCATTGGATTTTCCAGGCAAGAGTACTGGGGTGGGGTGCCATTGCCTTCCCCGGACTATATCCCTACCCAGTTAAAAATCTTTGTGACTCCACATTGCAAAATCATGTCTAGACCCTCACCCTACCCCACCCCTTCACCTTCTCAATCTCTCTTTAGTTCCTTAAAGAAGATCTTATTCCATTGTGCTTGACTCACTCTTCCCTAAAGTCATTCTGAGGATGTCCTTGCTTTCTCTCTCTTGCTCATGTAGTTTCCTCCACCTCTAATCATTTTTCTCTGCTCCTCCTCAATATTCTCAAACAACCTCCAGAATCGGCACCCTAGATGTTAACAATTCCCACTCCCATGAGCTGCTGCTGCTGCTGCTGCTGCTAAATCACTTCAGTCATGTCTGACTCTGTCCGACCCCATAGATGGCAGCCCACAAGGCTCCCCTATCCCTGGGATTCTCCAGGCAAGAACACTGGAGTGGGTTGCCATTTCCTTTTCCAATGCATGAAAGTGAAAAGTGAAAGGGAAGTTGCTCAGTCGTGCCCGACTCTTAGTGACCTCATGGATTGCAGCCCACCAGGCTCCTCCATCCATGGGATTTTCCAGGCAAGAATACTGGAGTGGGGTGCCACTGCCTTCTCCATCCCATGAGCTAAGAGTGCACAATCACTTAATCTTGAACTGGACATTCATCGTGTAATGCCTTGTGTTTTGGCTCTCTTTGGGTTCTTGGAATTTTATATCTAATAAGCTTTTTAGGGGTGATATTATCTGTGACTACACCGCTAGAGGTAAAGGATCCACTACAAGGGCAAGGGGATTTCTCCTCTATTCTGTGCAATTCAACTTCCACCAGGAATATCACACCAAAGCTGAAGAGTGGCCAAATGCAACACATTCAGAAGGAGAGTGTCAAGAGAGAGAGAGAATGGGAATATTCAGAGTCAGTAGATTGGAGAGCTGTCCTCAAAATACACAAAGATCCTTACGTTTTGCCAGTTTAGTCCAGAGAATAAAAGGTAAAGAGATCCTTCATAGGAGTCATATAAGTTATATCACTTATAGAGAGATGTATTTTTTAGTAAAATAAAATCTTAATTTTAAAATATTTTAAAATAAAATCTTAATACAACTAAGAGCTGTCTCCTGAGAGAATAAGTGTCCTGTCTCTGGAGATCTGTCAACCCCTGATATGTCATTATTTTCTGACAGAAAATAATATTGGTATAGAAGACCTCTATGGTCCCTGCCAGGGGCTTCCCAGGTGGCACTAGTGGTAAAGAACTCACCTCCCAATGCAGGAGAAGTAAGAGATGTGGGTTCGATCCCTGGGTCAGGACGATCCCCTGGAGGAGGGCGTGGCAAGCCACTTCAGTATTCTTGCCTGGAGAATCCCATAGATAGAGGAACCTGAGGGGCTACAGTCCATAGAGTCGCAAAGAGTCAGACAGAAGTGACCTAGCACGCACACACACACATGGTCCCTTTCAAGCTTGAAAGTCTGTAATTTTACTACAGTCCTATATTCTCATCTAGTACAAGAGGAAACTAACGCTCAGGAAGCAGAGGTGGGTGCGATCGCTTTGTTCGATCGCTTTGTTCTTGCCCCTTGACTTCCACGTGGTAGGTTTTTTTTTGTTTTTTTGTTTTTTTTTTCTGTGAATGTTTGTCATTGTTCCCAAGTGTAGTTTTCTTCCTCCCCTCCCTCCAAGGACTGGAAGCGCACTGTGCCCACAGCAGGGACTCAGCAAACAGATGATGGGCGAATGGCTAAATTGTTCACCCCTGCCTGCATCTCAAACTCAGGATCCGGAGAGAAAAACCTAAGGCAGGCCCTCCTCTTCCCTCTGCTTCAGGCTATTGGAACTCACCACTGCTTCCTCCTTCCCTGACCAAATGCTAATGGAGGTGCTAATGAGGCCCTCTGGCCATCAGAAAGAAAGAAAAAGAAAATCAAACAGTCTAATTAATCCACAAATTACAGTCGCTGAAAAAAAGTGGTCATATTTCCTATAGAAAGCCAAACGGGGACTAATGGGCACGAAAGCATTGCTCTTGGCTCCTCGGGGTGTGTAGTTTGGAGGTTACCTGTTGTTTTTTCAGGGATTATGAGGCACCACTTGGCTTCCATTTGGGTGGAGCTCACCAGAACTCGGTTCCAAGTCTGAGCTGTCTGTTTGCTTATTAAATGGGAAAAGGAGGGCAGAGAGTAACCTCTTTGTATAAGGTGAGTCTTAATATTAATAGCAAACATTTATTGAGTACTCATAATATGCCAGGCACTATACTACCCATGTTGCTTGGATGATATCACTGAAGCCTGTATAATTATTTCCCCACTTTATACAGAGGGAAACTGAGGCTTGGGTTGGACAGGTTACTTACTCAAGAACACATCAGGGAGATTCTTTACCAGCTGAGCCACCAGGGAAGCCAAGATCACCTAGTAAGTGGCTAAATACGAGGTCCAAGGCATGTAAGCCCATGCTAAATCCACCAGCCGCATGCTGTCGCCCGTGCCTACCTCTCTCTCCCTGCTCGGTGTGGCCCGGGGTGGCTGCATTGCACATCAGTGAAGCCTGCAAGTACAGCACAGCTTCCACTTTGAGCACCTTTGGAGGACTGGAGCTGACCTTACACAAAGTGGACTTTAACGGCTCGGTTTGCTGATGATTTGGGATCAGAGGTGTTGGGGCCATGTGCCAGAAACGTCGGATGGGCCGGAGCAGAAAGTGCGGGAGGATGCTTGGTGACTGTGTTCTCTGGTCCAAGCAGAGCCCCCGCCCCAGGCCTCCCACCAGGACACAAGGGGTTTTCACTCCACCCGGAGTGTGGGCCTTTATCCAGAGAGAGGCAGGACAGCCGTGTTGAAATGTTCCCAGCACAGCGGGTGGAAAGCACATTTGAAACTGTGAAATGGCAAGGTGTGCTCGGATGGAAACCAACAGAATGAGGCAAAAAGTAGGAGTCATTAGACGTAAAGAGAGATCCCTCACTGCTCGAGAAGGCCCGACGTGCATCACATGTGAGTATGTGTGTGGCACCGGGCACTGGGCAAGCTCTACAGGAATTTATGTTCAGACCCACTAAGCAGAGAAGGTACTGGCAACCCACTCCAGTACTCTTGCCTGGAAAATCCCATGGATGGAGGAGCCTGGTAGGCTGCAGTCCGTGGGGTCGCTAAGAGTCAGACACTCCTGAGCGACTTCCCTTTCACTTTTCGCTTTCATGCATTGGAGAAAGAAATGTCAACCCACCCCAGTGTTCTTGCCTGGAGAATCCCAGGGACGGCGGAGCCTCATGGGCTGCCCTCTATGGGGTCGCACAGAGTCGGACACAACTGAAGCGACTTAGCAGCAGCAGCAGACCCACTAAGACCTGGAACCAGTAAGAACCCCTCTGAAAGCATCTCTTCTGCTCTGAATCTTGGCTGAGTTAGTCACACCTGGTGACCAGTAGGCTAGAGGCATGCAACTCTGAGCACCTACTAACCTAGTCCAGTGTTTCACAAACTCTCAGGTGCATAGGTGAGGCTTCCCAGGCAGTGCTAGTGGTAAAGAACCTGCCTGCCAGTGCAGGAAACACAAGAGACATGGGTTCAATGCCTGGGTCAAGAAGATCCCCTGGAGGAGGGCATGGCAATCCACTCCAGTATTCTTGCCTGGATAATCTCCTGGAGAGAGGAGCCTGGAAGGCTACAGTATATAGGGCTGCAGAGTCAGACACAACTGAAGAACCTTAGCACGCATGCATGCACGGTGCATAGGAGTCACCTGGGGGTCCACTTAAAATTCAGTTTCTGAAGCTGTAGGTCAGGAGTAGGGCCTGAGGCCGTTTCTAGCGGGTCCCCAGGTGATGCCAATACTGCTGGTCTGTGGATCGCACTTTAGACCCTTTACGTAATTATCTCTTTCGATCCGAATATAATGTACGTGAGTTGACATGTCTGACAGCTGAAAGCACTGAGGACGGTCTGCTCCGTCACAGTGCTTATTAGCTCTGAATCTAGGTCTGATGGCTCCAAAACCCATGCTTCCCTGATTGGCATCACTGTAGTCCACACACACATTCAAGCAGCCGGTGCCCAGAGACTCAACATGGTGGCCTACAAGCGTGGTCCCTGGCGCTGGGTCCCATCCGAGCCCTCAAAGATCCGGCTTACTCAGTCCACTACCTTCCTTCCAAGGCCCCTAGGGCTGGAGTTTTAAACCCACCCTAACTCTCTTCAGGATCTCTGCCAGTTCCTGACCCACTTCTATTTTTCCAGAGGCTTGGGAGAACTCTCTCTACTTCTCCTGCACTAGCCACTCAAAAATATGCATCCCCTCGGGTTGGATGTCATGGATTAGAATATCACCTGGAATGTACAGAGCCTTCCCCTGGGAGTAATGGCTTACTCTGTCTGACCGCGCCTAGCCTCAAGGACCCATCATCCCTTTTCTCCCCATCCTGTCAGTCTCTCAAGCCTTTACTCCTTTCCCCTTCATAGCCGGGCCACAACCACTTAACACAGCGGCCCCTAATGTTTTTGGCACCAGGGACTGGTTTCGTGGAAGACACTTTTTCCATGGATGGGTGGCAGGGTAGTTGAGGCAGTAATGCCACCGATGGGGAGTGATTAGACGAAGCTTCGCTCACTGGCTTACACAGCTCCTTCTGTGTGGCCGGGTTCCTAACAGGCCTCAGACCTCTACTGGCCCGAGGCCAGGGGTGGGGACCCCTGCCTAGTGATGACTGCACTTCTGAAATGGTCTCTGGCTTCCAGCAGCTCACAGCTGAGTTGGAGTGACAGAGGCAGATAGCCAGCCACCAGTCTACCTTACCCCTCTCCCATCTCCTCCCCACCTCTAAGCACTCCGAGCCTGAAGGAGCCACTGAAAGCGCCATCTTTTCCAAAAGCCATTTGCTGCTCACCCCAAATTATACTGACCTCTCCTTCCTCTAGACCCCTTTAAAACCCAATAAAAACTTTTTTGTCTCATAGCATTTGTCTCCTATATGTCATGGTCTTCCCAGGTGGTGTGAATGGTTAAGAATCCGCCTGCAATGCGGGAGACCCAGGTTCCATCCCTGGGTTGGGAAGATCCCCTGGAGAAGGGAATGGCTACCCACTTCAGTATTCTTGCCTGGAGAATTCCATGGGCAGAGGAGTCTGTTGGGCTACAGTCGATGGGGTCACAAAGAGTCAGACCTGACTGAGCTACTAACATTTTCACTTTTTCACCTTCATAGCATTTAGCACTTTCAGCCTTGCACTGTGGTCGACCATGGCCAGGCCTTCCCTTGTATCTTTGCCTCCTTGGAAGGAGGTCCTATGCCTGGCCCATCTTTGTGTCTCCAGTAAAGGGCTTTGCACATTGGATGCACCTAATAAATGGCTATTCAGTGCAGGAAGTGATTTCAAGTCAGATTAATAAATAGCAGTTCAGTTCAGTTGCTCAGTCGTGTCCGACTCTTTGCGACCCCATGATTCGCAGCACACCAGGCCTCCCTGTTCATCACCATCTCCCGGAGTTCACTCAGACTCACATCCATTGAGTCTGTGATGCCATCCAGCCATCTCATCCTTGGTCGTCCCCTTCCCCTCCCACCCCCAATCCCTCCCAGCATCAGAGACTTTTCCAATGAGTCAACTCTTCACATGAGGTGGCCAAAGTACTTGAGTTTCAGCTTTAGCATCATTCCTTCCAAAGAAA
>SJYX01015659.1:3768-19902 GCA_006410675.1 Oreotragus oreotragus
GATCATGGCATGTGGTTCCATCACTTCATGGCAAATAGATGAGAAAAAATGGATACAGTGACAGATTTTATTTCTTGGGCTCCAAAATCACTGCAGCTGGTGACTGAAGCCTTGAAATTTTTTAAAGACACTTGCTCCTTGGGAGGAAAGCTATGACAGACCTAAACAGTGTGTTAAAAAGCAGAGACGTTATTTTGCCGACAAAGGTCCAAATAGTCAAAGCTGTGATTTTTCCATCAGTCATATATGGATGTAAGAGTTGGACCATAAAGAAGCCTGAGCACCAGAGAATTTTGCTTTTGAGTGGTGGTGGTAGAGAAGACTCTGGAGAGTCCCTTGCACTGCAAGGAGATCAAACCAGTCAATCCTAAAGGAAATCAATCCTGAATATTCACTGGGAAAGATTAAGGGCAGGAGGAGACGGGGACGACAGAGGATGAGATGGTTGGATGGCATCACTGACTCAATGAACATGAGTTTGAGCATACTCCAGGAGCTAGCAAAGGACAAGGAAGCCTAGTTTGCTGCAATCCATTGGGTCACAAAGGGTCAGACACGACTTAGTGACTGAACAATAGCAAACTTTCTCAAGAGAGGACCCTTGTTTCCCTTAGCAGATAGAGTGGAAGATGAACACCTTTATCTAGTCAGGCACAGTGTTATGTTGAATCAATACTAGTTGAAGCCCTGATAGTAGTCTACCTCTGATTCACTCTGACCATCCAGGATTTTCAACTGAGAGGCCAGTTTGCCCTCTGTGGACCCTCCTCTTGATAGGTGCCAACAGTGTTTTCTTATCAGACTGCTAACATTTTGCCTTGCTTTTCAGAGGCTATCTGCTTAAGTGTTTAGTCTTCTGCTCATACAGCCCTAGAATTTGGCAGATGTCTTAGGGGAAAAACTGTCCATGTGTTTGAATTCTGGTTTCTCTATCACCCAACTTTAGCCTTCTACTGGTTCAAAGCCTGAGTTTTCACCTTTTACCACACCCAGAATTGATAAATACTCCCTCAGATGGTGAAGAGTCTGTCTACAATGCAGGAAACCGGGATTCGAGCCCTGGGTTGGGAAGATCCCCTGGAGAAGGAAATGGCAATCCACTCCAGTACTATTGCCTAGAAAATCCCATGGACAGAGGAGCCTGGTAGGCCCCAGTCTGTGGGGTCGCAAAGAGTCAGACACAACTGAGCGACTTCACTTCTTCACTTAGTGTAAAAGTGATTATGTACATCAACTCAAACCTTAACTGTTGTCTCTGGAGTCTTAGCACCTAACTGCTTCCAGTATTTTCAAACAGATAGTTTCGGTATTTCATCTGGCGTGTACTTATTCCTGGAAGAAACCCTGGACCGTCACAAACCCTTGTATGCCATCTGGATATGACAGTGCCTCAAAAGGTTCACCTACACATGTCATGTGTACTATCCATTTTAAGTGTACATTCAACCATTTTTAGTATATTCATGGAGTTGTGCAATCTTTATCCAATTTTAGAACACTTTCTTTCCCTCCCCTATCCAAAGTCATAGGCTGTTGCTACCTCCCTCCCCACCACATCCTTCCATTACCCCATTCCTGGGCAACCAGCAATCTTCTTACTGTCCTAATAGGTTTGCCTGTCCTGGACATCTCATGTAAATGGAATCGTATAATATGTGGTCTTTTGTGATTGGCTTATTTCACTTAGCATAATATTTTCAAAATTCATTCACAGTGTAGCATAAATCAGTATTTCATTCCTCTCTATGGATGAATAATTTCTTTTATGAATATGCCACATTTTGAAATTCATCATTGGCTGATACCCTGGGTTGTTTCTGTTTTTGACTATTAAGAATAATGCTACTATGAACATTTCTATATAAGTTTTATGTGAATGAATGTTTTGATTTCTCTTGGGTATATACCTAGAAGTGGAACCATTAGCTCATATTACTCCTTTTGAGGAAGTGCCAGACTGTTTAGATTCCCACCTTTACTATATGAGGGTTCCAATTTCTCTACTTCCCCACTGGCACTTGATATTATGTGTCCTTTTTTTTATTATTATTATTATAGCCATCCTAGTAGGTGCACTTTCCTGATGACTAATGATTGGAGCATTTTTTAAATTTCAGAATTCAAGATTTAATTGCATGTATTATTTTGCTACAAAAATAATAAAAATACAAATACACACAAGCAGAGCATTTTTTATTTTATAATCATCTTTGTGAATTTGAAGGGGTATCTCTTTGAATTTTGATATCCCTTTTGACTATATTGACCTGTATTGAGAACCTTTCATGCTTCTTGGCCATTTGTATATCTTACTTGGATATATGTATATTCTTCTTGGTCCATTTGTTTATTTGACTGTGCCAGGTCTTAGCTGTGGCATGAGGGATGTTCGAGCTTTGTAGCAGAATCCAGGATCTTTTGTTATAGCATGTGGAATCTAGCTCCCTGACCAGGGATCAAACCCAGGCCCCCTGCATTGGGAGCATGGAGTTCTAGCCACTGGACCACCAGGGAAGTCCCCTTGGTCCTTTTTTAATTGCATCATTTACCTTTTTATTGAGTTGTAAGAGTTCTTTATATATTCTTTACACAAGTCCTTTATCAGATATATAATTGCAGACATTTCCCCATAATCTTTGAGTTTTTACTTTAAGTAAACACTTTGTTCTGTTTGTTGTTTCTTTTTCATTTTGGGCCATTGGGTATATATAGCATGGGAATCTTAGTTCCCCTCCCAGGCGTTGAACCCATGCCCCCTGAGGTGGTGGTGCAGAGACCTAACACTGGACTGCCAGCAAATTCTCTTATCACTTTCTTAATGGTATCCTTTTTAGCACAAAGTTTTAAATTTTGATAAATTCAAATTCATCTATTTTTTCTTTGGTTGCTTGTGCTTCTGATTTTATATCTGAAAAAATCATTGCTTTTCTAACTGAAGTGTTAATGAATTATGGCATACATGGAAAAGAATGCAGAAATCAGATTTACAGCTTGATGAGTTTTCAGTTTATTCTTTTGTAACCAGCACACAGATAAAAACAAAACCTCAGAATGTTATTAGAGCCACAGAAAGAATGACCTAATACTTTCAATATTTATTTTTCCCTTGAAATAATAATGTCAAATTTAGGTATTTAGTGAGAATCTTATATGTTGTATCATGTTAAAAGTTATTAAAAATAAGTTCATAAATATCTTGCTCTTATCCTACAGTCCTGATGCTTTTCATTGAATAAACATGTTTTTCAGGGATCAGTGTCTTTCAAAGATATATCTGTAGACTTCAGCAGGGAGGAGTGGCAACAATTGGACCTTGCTCAGAAAAGTCTATACAGGGATGTAATGCTGGAAAACTATTTCAACTTGATCTCAGTGGGTAAGCACAGCTCTGCTGGGTAAGGCTGTACCTAACTGAGTGGTTTTTTTTTTTTTTCCTTAGTGGAATTTCTGAAATTTGGTGTTTCTAAGGTATGTGGGACTTCTAAAGACTGTAGGACATCTAAAGTGTGTAATAGTTTTGTCCTTATTTTGTTCTATGTTCTTAACAATCTCTTTTGGACATTAAGAATATACTTCTGTTCCCCATGAACTTTTCTGAAAAGTAAATGGAGGGCTTTGTTGTTTCCTATCATCAGGGTGTCAGGTTCCCAAAGCAGAAGTCATTTTCAACTTGGAGTGGGGAGAAGAACCATTTATGTGGAATGGCAAAATCTCAAGCCAGAGCTGTCTAGGTGAGTAGGAACCAAAAGCATAGGATATTGTATAACCAAATCACGTTTTACTGGCAGAGTTTGGCAACTTTGAAGTGCTTTTAATATGATATTTCTCTAACATTCTGAATTTTTGAAACTGCATGGATAGAGCTGATATTGGTCTCTTAGACATCTAAAAGCCATTCCCACTTAAGGCCCCTTCTAATATCAGTGTCTTCTTTGCTTGACTCTTTAAGAGGGATATGCTACAGTTACTGGTACATTGGCTGTAGGATCCTGCTGTTTTGCTTTTGCTCCCTTTTTATAGCATTAAAAAAAATTTTTTTTTTAAATCTCTGTCGATGTCTTAAATCCTTTCCTTACACATTCAGGTACTCATAAAATTGCCTTTTAAAAAAATTACTTTGGGTCACTCACCTGCTTATTTCTCTTCATTTTCTTTCTTTTCCCTTAAGGTGCTTCAGAATTGTCATCTAGAGATGGCCATATTATATCACCTCCCACGCCTCTCCCTGAACTGTTGGCTTTGAGATTTCCATTACTTACATTTGGGGATAGCTTCTTATTTTAAGTCTTTATAATTTTGGGGGACCACACCCTACAGCATGTGGGATCTTAGTTCCTCTGGCCAGGGATTGAACCTGCATGCCCTGCAGTGGAAACTCAGAGTCCTAACCAGTGGATAGCCAGGGAATCCCCTATTTTATAATTTTTTAAAAAGTTTTTATTTTTTATTTATCCCTTTTAATCCTCACTCCCTACTTCATTTTTATTCTTCCCAGAGGCAGTTGCTCTACTGTATTTTATGTTTGCTTGCAGTTTATTCTTGAATTTGTCAGGTATTTGTAAAATTTAAATTGTTGGTCATATTAATTTCTAAAAATGGTACTGTGCTGTGAAAGTGAAAGTGAAAATGAAGTCACTCAGTCGTGTCCGACTCTGCGACCTGTGGACTGTAGCCCACCAAGCTCCTCCGTCCATGGGATTCTCCAGGCAAGAATACTGGAGTGGGTTGCCATTTCCTTCTCCAGGGGATCTTCCCGACCCAGGGATTGAACCCAGGTCTCCCACATTGCAGGCAGACGCTTTAACCTCTGCACCACCAGGGAAGCCCCACTGTGCTATATATCCTACTCAGTTTATTTTTTTCCTCTCAGCACTCAATTGGTTCATGTTACAGTTTTTCTAGCTCATTGCTTCTAATTGATGCATACATTCCATAGTATATATATATGCCAGATTTACTTGTCCAGCTTTCTAGCTACTATAGCAAGTACTATAATAAATTTCTTCAAGAACTGTTCTTTTAGGAAGCAAGAATTTCTTGAGGAAGAGTAGTGGGAGTGTTTTATTAATGAATATACTAATGCTTTATTTCACTAAGTATAACCATATTGTTTTTCAGATTGGATGTATTGGTCTATAGTCCTCTAAACATACAAAGGCATCAGTTTCTCCACACCCCTGCCCATATTTCTAATAATTTCTCATAATCTAGTGGATTTTAATTTCTATTTGTTTTAATTTGTGTTTTTCTAATAACAAAATGTTTTGAACATCTTATCATGTATCTTGTAATAGATTCTGATTTCATTTTTGGTATTTGACTACTGACACCTTCCAAACGTCACCACTTTCTCTTCATCTTCTGCCCCACATCTGGGCAAACTACAAGAAAACCCAGATGCTCTTTCCCTTGGTGCTAGTGGCAAGTTGCTCTGTACCAGTCAGCTTAGCACCATCCCCCAACTACTATAAAAAACCCAAGCCAGTTTCCTTTTCTCACTGTTAAGCCACTTTTAGACCTGCTTGGGAGCTTTCCCTTCAAAAGCCTCATTAAATGAGTAATGAACTTTTTCATATCTTATTGGTTGTGTGTCAAATCATCACTCTTGACATCTGAACCAAATTTGGTGTAGGAGTCCATTGCTTCTCTGCAGGTGACTTAACAGTTTATGTAGTAAGCAGGATCTTTGGATGATGACCACCACCACGGGGGCTTTCTTCTCTTGTTCTCTGGATTTACTGCCTGCTGCTGAGTACATACTTTGAGCTGTGCTACTTTACGCTGCATTTGCTGACTCCCACAAGTCTGTGTCATATATTTAACAAATTGAAGTTGGACGTTATAGTTGGTATTCTGGGACAGATGTAAGGGAGTAGGCCCTCCTTAAAGTGGCTTAAGACCTATGTATGTGTCTCAAATTGAATCATTTGTCTCAATTCTGGCATAAGCCATGAATGACGCCAGAATTAAGGAAACAGATCAGATTGGCTCTCATTGTATAAAGCTTTCGGGGGAACAATTGATACCTTATGCATGTAGGGGCCCATCAGGCAGCTACTTGTGTGAAGGAAGGGCAGTTACAGTGCAGCATGTAAAGCAAGTGGCACACCTTTCTAAATGTTGTCATATTTTATTGTTGTTTATTGTTTTAATGTTGTCATATTTTATTGTTGTTTATTGTTTTAATGTTGTCATATTTTATTGTTGTTTATTGTTTTAATGTTGTCATATTTTATTGTTGTTTATTGTTTTAATGTTGTCATATTTTATTGTTGTTTATTGTTTTAATGTTGTCATATTTTATTGTTGTTTATTGTTTTAATGTTGTCATATTTTATTGTTGTTTATTGTTTTAATGTTGTCATATTTTATTGTTGTTTATTGTTTTAATGTTGTCATATTTTATTGTTGTTTATTGTTTTAATGTTGTCATATTTTATTGTTGTTTATTGTTTTAATGTTGTCATATTTTATTGTTGTTTATTGTTTTAATGTTGTCATATTTTATTGTTGTTTATTGTTTTAATGTTGTCATATTTTATTGTTGTTTATTGTTTTAATGTTGTCATATTTTATTGTTGTTTATTGTTTTAATGTTGTCATATTTTATTGTTGTTTATTGTTTTAATGTTGTCATATTTTATTGTTGTTTATTGTTTTAATGTTGTCATATTTTATTGTTGTTTATTGTTTTAATGTTGTCATATTTTATTGTTGTTTATTGTTTTAATGTTGTCATATTTTATTGTTGTTTATTGTTTTAATGTTGTCATATTTTATTGTTGTTTATTGTTTTAATGTTGTCATATTTTATTGTTGTTTATTGTTTTAATGTTGTCATATTTTATTGTTGTTTATTGTTTTAATGTTGTCATATTTTATTGTTGTTTATTGTTTTAATGTTGTCATATTTTATTGTTGTTTATTGTTTTAATGTTGTCATATTTTTGCGTTTCCCTGTGACTCATCCTCTCAAACAATTCTTCATGCCCTTTCTACTAATTTTTCTCTTTTAGAAAGTATCATTTAGATGCCCTCCTCCTTTTACTTTCCAGTGAAAAGTAAAACCTAAAACCATGTCTATATTCACTTATGCTTGAATTACTCTAACCCTGTTTTGATATTTAAAAAAATTTTTTTCCTAGGTGCTGCTGGTTAAAATATACTTATCTTGTCATAGCTATACGATGCAAAATATTACCTAATATATGAGAAATTCTTCTCTCAATGGCTTAATAAACATGCCTCATATTTGCAATTTCACATTTTTCTTTGTTTAGTTTCCATAATCATGTTTGCTTCATTTTAACATTTTCTTTCATTATTCCCCTGTATCTGACCCTTTATTTTCTGATCTGTCTGCCTTTTCAGATAATCTACATACTTATACTTTGCTCTCATGTTTCACTTACTTCTTTTATTGGATGTATTACGGTATACATTGCTTTTTCCCTTTTCTAATTCTCTGACCCACAAAAACTCAGAGAAAATGACATTAATATGAATGACAACTGAGTCTTTTACCTACTTCAAAAATGTTTCTCTAGAGAATATTTAGTGAAATTAAATTCTTTAGGTGANTCCCTCCCCATCCCACTCCTGATACAGAACCCCTGTTTGAGTTTCCTGAGCCGTATAGCAAATTCCCATTGGCTATCTATTTTACACATGGTAATGTAAGTTTCCATGTTACTCTTTCCATACATCTCACCCTCTCCTCCCCTCTCCCTGTGTCCATAAGTTTATTCTCTATGTCTGTTTCTCCATTGTTGCCCTATAAATAAATTCTTCAGAACCATTTTTCTAGATTCTGTATATATGCATTAGAATACGATATTTATCTTTCTCTAACTCACTTCACTCTGTATAATAGGTTCTAGGTTCATCCACCTCATCAGAACTGACTCTGCTATGTCTTATACACTGTTCCACAGTTGGGGATATTAGTGATTCTTATTGTAGGTAAGAATGGTATATTGGAGTAAAACCCACCTCCTGTCATTGATAGAACCCAAGAAACAGTGACTTAGAGAACATAAACATTAACCTGGCCTGGATTTAGCCTGAGGGCTGTAGTTTTCTGATCTCTTGTCTCAGGCATCATCAGCAACATAGAACTGAGCTATCAAGTCTGTAATATAGCCAGTGGGAAGAGTTATGGGAGACACACTTACTTCCTTAAAACATTGACCTGATTACAACAAATATAATTCATACTCTTATTTGAATGGTGATAGGTGAGTTACCTGGATTTACCTACAAATGAGGCTGTATATGCCTGTTGTTTTGAGACAGACACATGCTTGGCTACAAGCTTAACACTGTTGAAGGAAGGGGACAGCTTTTAATGAACAACTTCTATCTCTGCTTCAGAGTTGGCCCTTTTTGCTATTATATTCTTCCTTATTAAGTGTGTATATCTGCACCCCAAAACCAGGCATAAAGAATTGAATCATAGATATATATTTACTGTTTGTAATGGTAAAGCTAATTCAGGATGACTGAGGCTACAATATATTTCTGTACATAAATAAATTTATATTTAGGGCACAGTGGTTAATAGGGAACAGAGAAAGCAGAGAGATTAAGATTTATAGATGAAGGATAATAAGAATCTAGACTCAGAAATATTTTTTAGCCACATGGTTTGTCACTTTGTTCTTCTAACGCCTGTTTCGTAGTTCTGCTACATGCTCTGCTGCTGCTGCTGCTGCTAAGTCGCTTCAGTCATGTCCGACTCTGTGCGACCCCATAGACGCTCCATGTTCAGAAAGCATATTTCAGTTGGAATCTCATCTTCCCCAATTACTAAGCGTTTGATTTGGGCACATTATTTAACTCTTCTGTGGCTCAGTTTCCTCATCTGTAAAGTAGGGACAATAATAACATTAATAGCAAAAGGGTATGTTGATGTTTAAATGAGTTAGAACAATGCCTGAGACATCTAAATTCTATTGTTTATCAGACAGTAAATGTAATGTAAGGGCTTATTATTGCATATTATTTCATATAAAGAGATTATTATATATATTTATTCTTATTTTATATATTTATCTGTATTTATTATTACATTTATATAGAACCTCTCCCATTTCTCTGTGTTCACCTTGTATCCACTCTGTCATCCCTTCTGTGTTTTGCTAACTGTTCTTTGTGTATTTTATTTTCTAGATCAGCATATTGGTTTTGAAACATCAAAACAGGGAATATCTGAAGATGTTTCAGTCTGGTTTGAGGGAATTCATCTCTTCCCAAGAGATGACCTGTATTCCATTTTAGAAAAATTTTGGCAAGATGATAAACAGACAGGAAGAGATAAGGAAAACCAGAACAAACATTTAAGTCCTATCATCTTCACCAACAAGGATACACTAGCTGATAAGGCAAACTGTGACTATAATAAAGATATTGGGAAAAAATTTCATGTAAACACAAACCTTGTTCCTTCAAGAAAAAGACTCCATAACTATGACTCATTTCAAAAGAGTTTGAAGCCTATTGTAAGCTTATGTAATTGGATTAGAAACAATGCAACAGAAAATTTTGATAAGGTTATTGGATATGGTAATACTTTTACTCATATGAATTCTTGTACAGAAATGAATGCTTGTGAATATAATCAATGTAAGAAACTTCGGAGTAAGCAAGCTCTCATTCAGCATCAAAAACATCATAGTGGGGAGGACTTCCATTTATTTTCTGATTGTGTAAAACTCTCCACCCATAAGACACACCTTTTTGCACATCAAAGGATTTATACTGAAGAGAAACATCATGAGTGCACCAAATGTGACATGATCTTCACTCAGAAGTCCCAATTTGCTGTGCCTCTGGTTTATACAAGAGAAAAATCCTATGTAAGCACTGAATATGGGAAGAAATTTTCCCTCAACTCAAACCATGAGAAAACTCCTCACAGTGAGGAGACTGAGTATAAATGCAGTGCACATGGGAAAGCCTTTTTCAAGAAGTTAGATCTGTTCAGACTCCAGAGGATTCCTACTGGAGGAGAAAACCCCTATGATTACAGTGAATGTGGAAAAAACGTCTCTCGCAATTCAAATCTCAGTATGCACACAAAAGCTCCTACTGGCAAGAAACACTTTGAATGTATTGAGTGTGGAAAATCTTTCACAAGAAAATCAACACTAAGTATGCATCAGAAAATTCACACAGGAGAAAAACCATATGTGTGTACTGAATGTGGGAAAGCCTTTATCCGAAAGTCACATTTTATTACACATGAGAGAATTCATACTGGAGAGAAACCTTATGAATGCAATGCCTGTGGGAAGTCCTTTATAAAGAAGTCACAACTTCATGTGCATCAGCGAATTCACACAGGGGAGAATCCCTTCATATGTTCAGAATGTGGGAAGATCTTCACTCACAGGACAAATCTCATTATACACCAGAAAATTCATACTGGTGAGAGACCCTATATATGTACTGAATGTGGGAAGGCCTTTACTGACAGGTCTAATCTCATTAAACATCAAAAAATTCATACTGGAGAGAAACCCTATAAATGCAGTGACTGTGGGAAATCATTCACCTGGAAGTCACGGCTCAGGATACATCAGAAATGTCACACTGGAGAGAGACATTATGAGTGCAATGAATGTGGGAAAGCGTTTATTCAGAAGTCAACACTAAGTATGCACCAGAGAATTCATAAAGGAGAAAAGCCCTATGTTTGCACTGAATGCGGGAAGGCCTTCTTCCACAAGTCACATTTTATTACCCATGAGAGAATTCATACTGGAGAGAAACCTTACGAATGCAGTGACTGTGGGAAGTCTTTCACAAAGAAGTCACAACTTCACGTACATCAGCAAATTCACACAGGAGAGAAACCCTACAGATGTGCTGAATGTGGAAAGGCTTTCACGGACAGATCAAATCTCTTTACACACCAGAAAATTCATACTGGCGAGAAACCCTATAAATGTGATGACTGTGGAAAAGCCTTCACTCGAAAGTCAGGCCTCCACATACATCAGCAGTCTCATACTGGAGAAAGACATTATGAGTGTAGTGAATGTGGGAAAGCCTTTGCACGAAAGTCAACACTCATTATGCATCAGAGAATCCATACAGGAGAGAAACCTTACATTTGTACTGAATGTGGGAAGTCGTTCATCCAGAAGTCACATTTAAATCGACATAGGAGAATTCATACCGGAGAGAAACCCTATAAATGCAGCGACTGTGGGAAGGCTTTTATTAAGAAGTCACAACTCCTTGAACATCACCGAATTCACACAGGAGAGAAACCTTATATGTGTACTGAATGTGGAAAGGCCTTCTCCATCAGATCAAATCTTAGTAAACACCAGAAAATTCATACTAAACAGAAACCTTATAAATCTAGTGACTTTAGGAAAGACTTCAACTGGAAAGCACAATTCAGTGTACATCAGAAATCTAATACTGAGGAAGTAGAATGCCCAGTGCCGCAATCATGGGGTAGGGATACAAAGTTGTGAGGAGCTATAGCTTGACTAAGAAGCAAGGGGTAACCCAAGACAATTTTCCTCTATCTAGTCAGAAGTATGATTATCTGGGTCTCATAGCTTATGTCCAATTTTATACATATGGGCAGACACTTTGGAGAAACTGTTTAAGCAGTGATCAATGGCAGGATTGTTTACATGACAGATGCTGGGATTTTTAAACACCTGCAAATAATAGTACATGTGCAAGGAGATGACTTGCCGATAGTTCTTATTTCACGTTTTGGATAAGCAGCTTTATAAATCAGGGCTGTTGAGTTGTTCATGCCCTGTATAGCAAAAATATCCAATGTTGACCAAAGGAATTTCTTGAGTAGATTTCCAGGAAAATTTTTCATTGTCCAAGCACTCTATGGACACTGAAATCAAGGCAACAGTATAGACAATTCAGATGTATGATAAAAAGAATCTAGAAGTTTTTGTGAAAATTAACATTAAAGATAGAAAGATGGACTCTACTTTTTTCTTTTCTTTGGGATGTCACTATTATTTATAGCTTACAATGTTTATTAGTGTGTGGAAATTTGGATTAATAAGTTTAAAATTTATAATTTGACTTCAAGATTGGCAAAAACCACAGACTTATTTGAATATTCACAGGCATCTTTAGGTAACTAACATGTTTCCTTGTTTATTAATTCCCTACCATGGCAGCAGGTAACTCATGCCCAAGAGATATATAGTGCTCCCAGGCTATATCTCAGAAGTGGTCAATGATGTAAGCAGCAGCCCCAAAGATTACCTGTTACACTATAGCTGGTTCTGAGATCATGAAAGTTAGCCACAGGTTACAGGTTTGACACTCTGGATTCTCATTGTCTTTTACAGAAACCTCTACTTTTTGAATGATTCCTTTTTCTAAAGAGACAAATTAAGAAAGTGAGTTTTAAAACCTAGAATTCTTTCCTTCCAATATTGTTAATGCATCTTATTTATTACATACTAAGTTTGTTGTGGCTGTTGTTCAGTCATGTCCCACTCTCTGCAACTCCATGGACTATAGCACACCAGGCTCCACTCTCTCCCATTATCTCCCAGAATTGGCTAAAATTCATGTCCATTGAGTTGGTGATGCTAGCTAACCATCTCTGTCAACCTATTCTCCTTTTGCCTTCAATCTTTCCAGCATCAGGGTCTTTTCCAGTGAGTCAGCTCTTCATATCAAGTGACCAAAGTACTAGAACTTCAACTTCAGCATCAGTCCTTCCAATGAATCTTCAGGGTTGGTTTTCTTTAGGATTGACTGGTTCGATCTCCTTGCTGTCCAAGGGACTGTCAAGATTGAGTCTTCTCCAGCACCACAGTTCCAGCACCAACATCAATTCTTTGGCGCTCAGCCTTATTTATGGTTCAGCTCTTCGTATGTGTACATGACTACTGGAAAAACCATAGCTTTAACTAAGCAGACCTTTGTTGGCAAAGTGGTGTCTCTGCTTTTTAATATGCTGTCTAGGTTTGTCATAGCTTTCTTTCCAGGAGCAAGTGTCTTTTAATTTCATGGTTGCAGTCACTGTCTGCAGTTATTCAGGAGCCCAAGAAAATAGAATCTGTTATTGCTTCCATTTTATCCTCTTCTAATTGCCATGAAATGATGGGACAAGATACCATGATGTTAGTTTTTTGAATGTTGAGTTCAGGCTGGCTTGAAACCTCTTTCACCCTCATCAAGAGGCTCTTTAGTTTCTCTTCATTTTCTGTCATTAGAGTGGTATCATCTGCACATCTGAGATTGTTGGTATTTCTCCAGCCAGTCTTGATTCCAGCTTGTGATTCATCCTGTCTGGCATTTCACATCATGTACCTTGCATGCATGAGTTAAATAAGCGGGGTCACAGTATACAACCTTGTCATACTCTTTTCTGAATTTTGAACCAGTTATTCCATGTCTGTTTCTAACTGTTGCTTCCTGGGCCACATACAGGTTTCTCAGGAGACAGGTAAGGTGGTCAGGAAATCCCATCTCTTTAAGAATTTTCCAGTGTGTTGTGTTGTTATCCACACAAACAAAGGCTTTAGTGTAGTCCATAAAGCAGAAGTAGATGTTTTTCTGGAACTCTCTTCCTTTTTCGGCCATCCAAGTCACATAAATTTGTCAGAAGGCTGTGTTAATCTTCTGTTGTCCAATATTTGCTTTAAGAATTAACAGACACCTCTTTTTTTAAAAAAGAGTTCCAAATTCCAGAGGTTATGTCTCATCTCAGGGCTTTTCAAGTGGTGCTGGTGGTAAAGAACCCACCTGTCAATGCAGTAAATGCAGGAGATGAGGGTTCGACCCCTGGGTCAGGAAGATCCCCTGGAGAAGGAAATGGCAACCCACTCCAGTATTCTTGCCTGTAGAATCCCATGGACAGAGGAGCCTGGCAGGCTATGGTCCACAGGGTTGCAAAGAGTCGGACACAATTGAAGTGACGTAGCACACACACACATCGTATCTCTAATTCCTGCAATTTCTCACTNAAGGAAATGGCAACCCACTCCAGTATTCTTGCCTGTAGAATCCCATGGACAGAGGAGCCTGGCAGGCTATGGTCCACAGGGTTGCAAAGAGTCGGACACAATTGAAGTGACGTAGCACACACACACATCGTATCTCTAATTCCTGCAATTTCTCACTTCCTTTGTAGCTCTCCAATACTATCACAAAATTAAACATTTAATATTTTCTTCTACCTTTTTTAATTCACAGAGGGAGTGCTACAGACTACCTACACTGCCATTAGCAGGAAATTTCCATTTATTGAGATAGCTGTTCCTGGAATGCAGAGTCCAGAAATATATATATTTAATTATCAAAACTTTCCAACTAACATAAAAATGAAAGTGCTGTGATTTGTAACATGACTTTACTCCCCAATTTTTGTTGCTAGAAGTTGTCATTCACTTTTGTGTTAATACTTTATAAACTAATATGAGAAAATTTCTGGTGGTATAAAATTTTATTATAGTAATTGTCAAACTTTAGCAAAAGGAGAAGATTGGCAAGGAGTCTCTTAGATTTCTTTTTTGAGAGTATGTTTTTACTTTCTTTGGATGATTAATAGAAAAGTTAAAGAAAACTGGTGTTGAAGTCAGTGACTTAAAAATATTGAGTTGGCCAAAATGTTTGTTTTTCCATGCGATAGTATGGAATAATGCAAATGAACTTTCTTTTTATTTTCAGATACATTAAAAATAACAATTTATATGACTAAGACCCTCAACCCCAAAAAAGAGACACTTTTCTTTTTATAAACATACTGTTAATTCCTAGGACAAAGAAAGACTGTTTTGTGGGCCTCCCTGTATCTCGAGGAATACTTGGGAATTAACTGAGGAATGGATGATGGAAAATTATCAGTGGAATATGAGAACTAAATCTTAAGTAGGTAAATCCCAAGGTCAGTATAAACTGATTGAGGGAAATGTAGGGTACAGACTTGACTAGGGAAAGTAGTGTGAGTTAGCCATATCTTCTTATGACAGTACTGAAATACAATTCATTTGTATTTACAGCAAAACTATTTTAAGACAACTTAAAATATAAAATTTTAAAGTGCAGTTTATGTTAATTTTTCAAAAAAGAATCTTGTTCTGTGAATTCAGTAAGTATAGAAAGCTTTCACTCAAATCAATATTTATGCATCTGATAATTCATAGGGGAGAGAACTTTGTCTGATTAAATTTGAGTAGAAGTGCATTCACAAATTATACTTCATTGGAGAAACTCATTTTGGAAGGAAAAACATATAAAAGCAATATCTAGAGAACTCCACAGTTGAAAGTTATCAGAAAATTTCTGTTAGAGAATGCGCTAAATGGAATATTTTCTTTCATAAATCAGTTTTCAGTGTTCTGTGTTTATACACAAGTAAAATTGTAAGGCTTCCCTGGTAGCTCAGATAGTTAAGAATCCACCTGCAATGCCGGAGACCTGGGTTGGGAAGACCCCCTGGAGGAGAGCATGGCAACCCACTCCAGTATTCTTGCCCAGAGAATCCCTATGGACAGAAGAGCCTGGTGGGCTACTCCATGGGGATGCAAAGAGTTGGACATAACTGAGTGACTAAGCACACACAATAGAGAGGCCCTATGATTATTGTAACTTGTATATGTCTTTGTCCATGAGTTACACCTTACTGACAACAGGTAAATAACCAAGAAAAGTAAATCTTCCAAGGATATATCATTTTCTTAAAATGCCACAAAATTAATACTAGGAGGAAACTATATATTTGATACAGTGGAAGAAGTCTTCTTCTAGAAGCAATTTTTCATCTTGTTTATTGCTTTGATTTCATGCTCATGTCTGTAGAACAAGTGAGGATAAATAGGCCAGTCCAAAAGTTGCCTCTCTTAATTAACACACATGCATGTGCATACATGCAAAACTTAATATTAAGCGTGACATATTTTGTCTCTTGAGTTGTATACTTTCTTCATTCTCAGTAACTCCAGCCATCAACAGTCTGTCAACAGGTAAGCAATGTTGATGAGCTTCTTATAGTTTTCTTTTTACACATGATCACATATGGACACATTAATATGTTATTTGTGCACACATATGTGTGTTTTCTGGAGAAGGAAATGGTAACCCACTCCAGTATTCTTGCCTGGAGAATCCCATGGATGGAGAAGCCTG
>SJYX01015660.1:8600-64301 GCA_006410675.1 Oreotragus oreotragus
CGACCCCATGGACTGCAGCCCACCAGGCTCCTCCATCCATGGGATTTTCCAGGCAAGAGTACTGGAGTGGGGTGCCATTGCCTTCTCCGATTTCATCTCTAGCTCTCCTTTTTTCTATGGAGTGTTTTCAAATAGAAGATATCATGTAATTTCACCTATAAATAGTGTGTATTCCTAAGGCATACTGAACAAAAATCCACTACAATGCTATTATCACACTCAGAAAATTGATATCTTTAAATATAATTTATGATAAAATCCAGTCTATTTTTACATTTCCCTGATTTTCTCAAGAATGTCTTTTTAAAGTTGTTTTGTTTAAATTAGGAGCCAAATCAAGTCCACATATGGCATTCATTAAAACTTTTAAATTTTAATAATTCTCTTCCTGTTTAAAAAAATAATTCTCTTCCTTATTCATCTAAGAAACTAAGTTATTTATCCTAATTTATTTTACCCCACCATCTGGATTTGACTGTTCCCTCTAGGTGTTGTTCAACTTGTTCCTCTATCCCTGTATTTGGGCTTAATTGTATTCAAATTGAATATTTTTGGCAAGAATCCTTCCTGGGTGGTGCCTGCTGTGTTCTGCTGTGCGGATACATCAGCTTAGGAGGCTTATAGGCCTCACTTTTCACTTAGAGTAATTCAGAAATTTAGCAGAGGATTCGGGTGGTGTCGGTCTGATCTGCCTATTGTAAAGTTTCCCATCAACATTTTATCTAATGTTTTTGGCATCCTGTGATTATTACTGCCTCAGTCTCAGACATGACTGAAGTGACTTAGCAGCAGCAGCAGTCTGTTATTCCATTAAGGTGGCAAAATGATTTTCTAGTTCTTCCATTCCTTTTTTGCATCGATTGCCTGCAAGTGTGTACAAAAATATTTCCCATATCAACTTTTTGATTAATCTAAATACAGTTGGCTTATTCTTTTGAAGACCATATGGCATTTTGTTGTTGTTCAGTTGCTAAGTTGTGTCTGACTCTTTGCACCCCCATGGATTGCAGCATACCAGGCTTCCCTGTCCTTCACTGTCTCTCACAGTTTGCTCAAGCTCATGTCTGTTGAGTTGATGATGCCATCCAGCCATCTGATTCTCTATCACCCACTTCTCCTGCCTCAAACTTTCCCAGCATCAGGGTCTTTTTCACTGAGTCGGCTCTTTGCATCTCGTGGCTAAAACATTGGAGCTTCAGCCTCAGCATCAGTCCTTCCAGTGAATATTCAGGGTTGATTTCCTTTAGGATTGACTGGTTGATCTCCTTGCTATTCAAGGGATTCTCAAGAGTCTTCTCCAACACCACAGTTCGAAAGCATCAATTCTTCAATGCTCAGCCTTCTTTATGGTCCAACTCTTGTCTCACTAAGACCTCATCTNTCAGCATCAGTCCTTCCAGTGAATATTCAGGGTTGATTTCCTTTAGGATTGACTGGTTGATCTCCTTGCTATTCAAGGGATTCTCAAGAGTCTTCTCCAACACCACAGTTCGAAAGCATCAATTCTTCAATGCTCAGCCTTCTTTATGGTCCAACTCTTGTCTCACTAAGACCTCATCTTGTGAGGTCTTCATCTTAGATTTGTGCCTCCATTTACTGCTATCAAATCATGGCCCCTTTTTCTCTCTCACCGCTATGGACTTTGGCTTCTAGCAGCTCCTCTCCTTACTTTCTGATCTATCTTTCATTCTCAGAAGCACGAATGTTGGTGAAGTAAGGAGACATTTTGCAGTACTCCTTTGTCCCTGTTACTGGATAAAACTGGCCTTTCTCAGCATTACCTCATTTCTTTTCTCCCATGTTCCTATATAATAGCTGACAAGCGCTTTTCTTTCACTGGCCCCAGGTTTTTCAGATATACAGTGTACAGGAAGGTTAAGTGATTTGAAATGATATGTTGAAGATAATAACGGAGTCAGCACTGCAGACTGGAAAAGAACAGTTGGCTCCCTGATGCTTGATCAGGCCGTTTTCAATGAAATCTGCTGAAGGGGCATACTCATATTTTAGTAACAGTCTGGAAAACAAGAGGTACTTTTGGTAATTCTAGTGATACTCTATCTGCTTTGCAGAAACATACCATGAACATGTGCTGAGTCTTTAAAAAGTGGTGAGGCTAAATATTTTGACAAATTTAAATGACTTTTAAGTATTGAAAAGTGGTTTTGGTTAAGATGAATGGTGTATTAATGAGATTTGGAGCAATCACAAACTCTCACAGAATGGTTTTGTTACTTAAATGAAAAATAAAATATAAAGCAGAGGAAAAAGATCAGGAACACGGAGGCTGCTTATTTTTTCAGTCAGTTATCCATGACAAGTTAGTTGAGATGCCAGTGACCAACGTTAAATAATAATGACCCATCTCTGCTCTTTGGGGAAACAGTGGAAACAGTGTCAGACTTTATTTTGGGGGGCTCCAAAATCACTGCAGATGGTGACTGCAGCCATGAAATTAGAAGACGCTTACTCCTTGGAAGAAAAGTTATGACCAACCTAGATAGTATATTCAAAAGCAGAGACATTACTTTGCTGACTAAGGTCCATTTAGTCAAGGCTATGGTTTTTCCTGTGGTCATGTGTGGATGTGAGAGTTGGACTGTGAAGAAAGCTGCTGCTGCTGCTGCTAAGTCACTTCAGTCGTGTCCGACTCTGTGTGACCCCATAGACGGCAGCCCACCAGGCTCCCCCATCCCTGGGATTCTCCAGGCAAGAATACTGGAGTGGGTTGTCATTTCCTTCTCCAATGCATGAAAGAGAAAAGTGAAAGTGAAGTCGCTCAGTCTGCCCAACTGTTAGCGACCCCATGGACTGCAGCCCACCAGGCTACTCCGTCCATTGGATTTTCCAGGCAAGAGTACTGGGGTGGGGTGCCATTGCCTTCCCCAGAAGAAAGCTGAGCGCCGAAGAATTGGTGCTTTTGAACTGTGATGTTGGAGAAGACTCTTGAGTCCCTTGGACTGCAAGGAGATCCAACCAGTCCATTCTGAAGGAGATCAGCCCTGGGATTTCATGGGAAGGAATGATGCTAAAGCTGAAACNGGGATTCTCCAGGCAAGAATACTGGAGTGGGTTGTCATTTCCTTCTCCAATGCATGAAAGAGAAAAGTGAAAGTGAAGTCGCTCAGTCTGTCCGACTGTTAGCGACCCCATGGACTGCAGCCCACCAGACTCCTCCGTCTATTGGATTTTCCAGGCAAGAGTACTGGGGTGGGGTGCCGTTGCCTTCCCCGGAAGAAAGCTGAGTGCTGAAGAATTGATGCTTTTGAACTGTGGTGTTGGAGAAGACTCTTGAGAGTCCCTTGGACTGCAAGGAGATCCAACCAGTCCATCCTAAAGGAGATCAGTCCTGGGTGTTCTTTGGAAGGACTGATGCTAAAGCTGAAACTCCAATACTTTGGGCACTTGATGTGACGAACTGACTCTTTGGAAAAGACCCTGCTGCTGGAAAAGACTGAAGGCAGGAGAAGGGGACAGCAGAGGATGAGATGGCTCCATGGCAACACTGACTCGATGGACATGAGTTTGAGTGAACTCCGGGAGTTGGTGATGGACAGGAAGGACTGGTGTGCTGCAACTCATGGGTTTGCAAAGAGTCGGACACAACTGAGCGACTGAACTGTACTGCTTTTGTGGGCAACTGCTTCCTGGCATTTCCTTTACTTGAGTTTCCTGCCATTCCTAAGCAGGAGCCCTGTGCTCTGTGCAGCTGTGCCTTCTGCGGCAGCACAACGGCTGTATAGAAACTTCCCTGAAATGTTGTAGCTCCCTGAAGAGAGCACGGCACACCTCCACAAAGGTCTTCAGTAATAATAGGAATGAGTGCAGAGTCAGGAGGAAAAGTAAAGGTTGTCTTTGTACTTCGCATTCTCACACTCAGAGTACCTAGGCCTTCCACAGGTTGTGGGGTGAGGGTGTGTGCAGGGAAGTGTTTCAGCTCCCTGGAGCTGTAAGTGAGCACACATGAGGAGTGGCTCCTTGCACATGTCAGCTCCGTAGATCTGGGACACACTGCTTGAAGCCCAGACGTGCCATGTCCTGGTGGTGGACTCTCCGGGTTGTGGCCAGCAGCTGCTGGCTATGGATCACTGGACGGATTAATGTCTCTGAGCTTCTAGTCCTGTAAAACACGGTCAGTGCCCATTACCTACAGTGTTGTATGAATGCTGTGAGTGCTAAGCTACACCTGAGGTCTAAGGCTTGTCCTTGGTGCACGTGGTCTCAAATCTGAATATCCAAGGGATTTTTTCACCTATCAGATAAGGGTTATGCTAGGTATTCTCACTGGTTCTCTTTCCTTCCTCTGGTCTGTGGCACAAGCAGCACAAGACGGAGAGAGTTCCATTAAGCTCTGCCATTAGACACAGGAAGCTTTGGGGAGCAGCTGTGTTTGTGTTGGGCTCCGGTATTTACAGAGCCATCTGGTACTTGTGTTTCATTTCCTCCCGCAGTCGCTCTGTGAGATGAAAGGAAATGATACTCTGCCCTCCACTTTAGCAGAGAAGGAAACTGAGGCCTGGGCACCTGGAGCAAGGCTCAAAGGTTCCTCTGAGGCTGTCAGCTCCAGTCTCCCTGATCTCAGCATCCAGATGACTAGCGGCTGTTTTCCCTGCAAGGCAGTTTGTATTGATGGTTGCTTGTCACCTGGTTAATTCATGTTCTGTGATTCAGGTTCAGGACCTGTGCCATCTCTGAGTTGATCTTTACCCTTTACTTCACCGTGTTTCATCCCCATCAGCTCACATTTCTGCACATTCTTCCCCAGTGGCTGGTGAAGCGAGCTATAGAAACAAAAGAAGAGATGGGTGACTACATCCGCTCCTACTCTATATCCCAGTTCCAGAAAACCTACAGTCTGCCTGAGGTCAGTGTTCTGCTCTTTTCTTGTCCAGCTGAGAACCCTGAGTGCACTGTTAGGGACCCCCTGGAAGAAGCAGAGTAAGCTCAGGCTCCCCTGTGCTCCTACCCAACTGTATGGCATCTCTGCGCCCACCTGGTCAGCGCTGAAACTGCACCTCCTGGTTCATTTGAATTGCCCTCTTTGAATGGGCACTGAGTGCCAAGCTCTATAATTTTACCCTTTTCTCTCAATTTTGGTACTTGATCCAGACCTTTTATTAAATTACAAGAACATGAGCATATTTCTGTGTAATTGTATGAAGCTTTTCAAGAGACTGTCTGCTTAGGATGACACACCTGTAGTAGCAGTTGAGTAATATGACAGCAACAATAACTGCTGATTTCTGTCAGATACCTGCTACATTCCAGTCCCAGAGCACTATATGCATTCTGCTTCTTGATCCTTATGATCGCTCCTGCCCCTGGAGAAGCTCAGGCTTAGAGGTGAAGTAACTTGCTGAGGTCTCAGAACTTAGAGGATTTGAACTGAGAACACTTGTCTTCTCCTCTACACTCTGTGGTCCCCTTTTTTCTTACCAGCCATAGGGATCTGTTTTGGAGCCCTTGACAGAGGCCCTCACTTTTTTCATGCTCAGTATATTCCAATTTGTTAGAAAATTGAGACTTTTTCAGACCAAGTTGTGATGAGAAGTCAGTTTATAAGACGGATTGCTGAGCAGTCTGATTGAGTTTCCGTCTGTACACAGGATTTGTTTCATTCCTGTGTACTCTTGTCTTGCAGGATGATGACTTCATCAAGAGGAAAGAAAAGGCCATCAGGACGGTTGTTGACCTCTCTGTGAGTTCCTTGCCCGAGTTCTCCTGTCAGGAAAGATCATAGAGTCATAGCTTCCAAGTAGCCCTTTGATTTAAATCGCAGAAGCCTCTGCTCCCACTCCCACCCCCCACCACCACTCCCTGAGGTTTCTGTCTATGGGGATTGCCCAGCAGCTGACCTCAATGTGTGAGGGAGGCCCTGCCTGCTGTGCGTGCCCAGTATCTAATGCCAGCGTTCAGGATAGAACGTGCCACAGCCGCTGCCCTGTGTTTTCCTTAGTTTCCAGACTCGGAGCCCTTCCTCATTTGTGCCAGTGGTGACTACAAACTTCAGGCTTCACATAGCTCCAGAGAACAGATGACGAGCTAAAAGTGATGCAGAGGTTATCACTGCCTTGGTGGCTTTGGAAAGGCAGCTTCGGAGCTTTGTGTGGGAAACTCCGAGATGACCTTTGTCCCATGTGCAGTGTGCCTCAACCACAGGGTCTGTATCCACATGCGCAGTTACCCAGCGGAAGGGCCAGAGGAGAGCTTTGGGCCTTCCCTAAACACTCAGGGCCAGAGCCCAGCAGAACCTAGTCAGCGCCACCCACTCCTCACCCCCAACCTTCTTACATGAGAATGAAGCCTCGATGTCTGGGTGTAAGTTCTCATTCTTTAGAAAATAATGTATTGAATTATTTTGCCTTTTTTTTTTTAGCTTTAAGAATAAATATGTAATCTCCCCAGGTGATTACTCTGAAAAGAGTAACAATAGTTTGATGATGAAAAACATGAAATGCTTATTTAAAAGTCTTGTCAGCTTATGGTTATAATTTGTATCTTCCCACAATTCCATTTGGGAAATGTGAGGTATGGAAAACCTTTAAGTTACATTCTGAAGCTGGATGTGGTTTTCAGATTTGGTGGCAGTATTAAGTGTTAATAATAAGAATATATGATAGAACAGTAGTTTTTTTTTTCCCGTGTTGTGAAATAGATGTTGAGTTTAGAACATCTTTAAAGTTTTCTCTGAAAAAGTTGATCAATCAGAGGAAAAAAGGTCAGCCTTAATCTAACAATACAGAAACAGCCACTTTTGGACGTATTTCTTCTGTGTTTCTAATGTGTATTTTTACAGTGAATTAGAATTATACTTTGAATATAAATTTGGTTTCCCCGCCCCCCACCAGTAGAGCATCGTGTGCTGTTAAAGATTCCTCCTGATCGCATTTTCATGACAGATAATAACCAGCTGGTTGGGTGTGCTATTGCTTTCCCTTGTTTTAAGTGATGCTTCATTTCTGGAAGGAACTGAGGATGAGATGACAGTGTTATCTCAGATACAGAGAGCTGGGGAGCCAGGAGCAGGAGAGGAAGGGAAATTCTCTTTTCCCCATAAACTCTGTCCTGTTTGAATTTTATACTAAACCTCTTATCACCTTTTCAAAAACAGTAAAATGAAAAATTTGTTGTTTAGTTGCTAAGTTGTGTCTGACTCTTTGCAACCCCATGGATTGTAGCCCACCAGGCTCCTCTGTCCATCAAACTTTCCAGACAAGAATACTGGCGTTGGTTGCGATTTCTTTCTCCAGGTGATCTCCTGACGCAAGGATCAAGTTCACATCTCCTGCATTTGCAAGCAGATTCTTTACCCCTGAGCCACCAGGAAAGCCCAAAAGTTAAAAAAAACAACAACAACAACAAAAAACCAGTTAATGTTTATTGAATATCTTCATGTGTAAATATCACTTGGAGCCCTTAAGAGAGAGAAACGTTATATGTTTTGACTGTGTCACCAAGAATAAAAAGGCCAGTGTAGCTGTTGATTATCCTGTCAATGAAACTGGGCCTGATATCCCTTTACCTGTTAAATATCTCAGTCCTCTAGAGACATATTATTTCCTCTTTTCATTTGTAATGGAGTTTTTAAAGAAAATTGTCTTCTGCTTAGCAACGTGACTTAAGTTCTTAAAGGAATTTAAGGAGATAATGACAAATATGTAGTGTCCAAAAGTTGTTCTAAACATTTGTGTGTAGCTTATCTGATCCTCACAACAACCCTATGAAGTAGTAATATTTTTTTTGACAGTTGACGAAACTAAGGCACAGATTGGTTATTTAGGTTGCCCAAGGTCACATTGGTGATGATGGAGCCAGGATGCAATAAAATGCTAGATAAAATGCTGTCTGCATCTCTTTAGAAAATCAAGATACAGGAAAGTGGAGAAAAAATTGGAGGTCTTTTTTGATTAATAGTTCAAATTGCTTAGTTTATTTCCTTTTTTAAATGTGTGAACTTACTCCTCAGTTGACTGCCAGTACATTTACTGTTGTTCAGTTCAGTTCAGTCGCTCAGTCGTGTCCAGCTCTTTGCATCCCCATGGACTGCAGCACGCCAGGCCTCCCTGTCCATCACCAACTCGTTGAGCTTACTCAAACTCGTGTCCATTGAGTCGGTGATGCCATCCAACCATCTCATCCTCTGTCATCCCCTTCTCCTGCCTTCAATCTTTCCCACCATCAGGGTCTTTTCAAATGAGTCACTTCTTCACATCAGGTAGCCAAAGTATTGGCGCTTCAGTTCTTCCAAAGAATATTCAGGACTGATTTCCTTTAGGATGGACTAGTTGGATCTCGTTGCTGTCCAAGGGATTCTCAAGAGTCTTCTCCAGCACCACAGTTCAGAAACATCAATTCTTCGGTGCTCAACTCTCACATCTGTACATGACTACTGGAAAAACCATAGCTTTGACTAGACGGACCTTTGTTGGCAAAGTAATATCTCTGCTTTTTAATATGCTGTCTAGGTTGGTCATAGCTTTTCTTCCAAGGAGCAAGTGTCTTTTAAAATTTCATGGCTACAGTCACCATCTGCAGTGATTTTCAGTTCAGTTCAGTCGCTCAGTCATGTCCAACTCTTTGAGACCCCATGAATTGCAGCATGTGAGGCCTCCCTGTCCATCACCAACTCCTGGAGTTCACTCAGACTCACATCCATCGAGTCAGTGATGCCATCCAGCCATCTCATCCTCTGTCGTCCCCTTCTCCTCCTGCCCCCAATCTCTCCCAGTATCAGAGTCTTTTCCAGTGAGTCAACTCTTCGCATGAGGTGGCCAAAGTACTGGAGTTTCAGCTTTAGCATCATTCCTTCCAAAGAAATCCCAGGGTTGATCTCCTTCAGAATGGACTGGTTGGATCTCCTTGCAGTCCAAGGGACTCTCAAGAGTCTTCTCCAACACCACAGTTCAAAAGCATCGATTCTTCGGCGCTCAGCTTTCTTCACAGTCCAACTTTCACATCCATACATGACCACAGGAAAAACCATAGCCTTGACTAGGCGGACCTTAGTCGGCAAAGTAATGTCTCTGCTTTTGAATATACTATCCAGGTTGGTCATAACTTTTCTTCCAAGGAGTAAGCGTCTTTTAATTTCATGGCTGCAGTCACCATCTGCAGTGATTTTGGAGCCCCAAAAAATAAAGTCTGACACTGTTTCCACTGTTTCCCCATCTATTTCCCATGAAGTGATGGGACCGGATGCCATGATCTTCGTTTTCTGAATGTTGAGCTTTAAGCCAACTTTTTCGCTCTCCTCCTTCACTTTCATCAAGAGGCTTTTTAGCTCCTCCTCACTTTCTGCCATAAGGGTGGTGTCATCTGCATATCTGAGGTTATTGATATTTCTCCCGGCAATCTTGATTCCAGCTTGTGTTTCTTCCAGTCCAGCGTTTCTCATGATGTACTCTGCATATAAGTTAAATAAGCAGGGTGACAATATACAGCCTTGACGTACTCCTTTTCCTATTTGGAACCAGTCTGTTGTTCCATGTGCAGTTCTAACTGTTGCTTCCTGACCTGCATACAGATTTCTCAAGAGGCAGGTCAGGTGGTCTGGTATTCCCATCTCTTTCAGAACTTTCCACAGTTTATTGTGATCCACACAGTCAAAGGCTTTGGCATAGTCAATAAAGCAGAAATAGATGTTTTTCTGGAACTCTCTTGCTTTTTCGAAGATCCAGCAGATGTTGGCTATTTGATCTCTGGTTCCTTTTCCTTTTCTAAAACCAGCTTGAACATCTGGAAGTTCATGGTTCATGTATTGCTGAAGCCTGGCTTGTAGAATTTTGAGCATTACTTTACTAGCATGTGAGATGAGTGCAGTTGTGCAGTAGTCTGAGCATTCTTTGGCATTGCCTTTCTTTGGGATTGGAATGAAAACTGACCTTTTCCAGTCCTGCGGCCACTGCTGAGTTTTCCAAATTTGCTGGCATATTGATCGCAGCACTTTCACAGCAGCATCTTTTAGGATTTGAAGTAGCTCAACTGGAATTCTATCACCTCTAGCTTTGTTCATAGTGATGCTTCCTAAGACCCACTTGACTTCACATTTCAGGATGTCTGGCTCTAGGTGAGTGATCACACCATCATGGTTATCTGGGTCATGAAGATCTTTTCTGTGTAGTTCTTCTGTGTATTCTTGCCACCTCTTCTTAATATCTTTAGCTTCTGTTAGGTCCATAACCATTTCTATCATTTATTGTGCCCAGCTTTTCATGAGATGTTCTGTTTGTTTCCCTAATTTTCTTGAAGAGATTTCCAGTTGTTCCCATTCTCTTGTTTTCCTCTGTTTCTTAGCATTGATCACTGAGGAAGGCTTTCTCATCTCTCCTTGCTATTTTTGGAAATCTGCATTCAAATGCATTTATCTTTCCTTTTCTCCTTTGCTTTTCGCTTCTCTTCTTTTTTTCAAAGCTATTTGCAAGGCCTACGCAGAGAACCATTGGTTTTTGCATTTCTTTTTCTTGATACCTGCCTCCTGTACAATGTCATGAACCTCCGTGCATAGTTCTTCAGGCACTCTGTCATATCTAATCCCTTGAATCTATTTGTCATGCTTAGTGTATAATCGTAAGGGATTTGGTTTAGGTCATACCTGAATGGTCTATTGGTTTTCCCTACTTCAATCTAAGTCCGAATTTGGCAATAAGGAGTTCTTGATCTGAGCCGCAGTCAGCTCCTGGTCTTGTTTTTGCTGACTGTATAGAGCTTCTCCATCTTTGGCTGCAAGGAATATAATCAGTCTGTTTTCTTTATTGACCACCTGTTGTTACATTACTGTTGTAATGATAAAGAATTTTTATGAATGGCCAGAGGTGGCCTTTGGGTTTTGTTTGTTTATATTCTTTATCTACTGAAAGTACTTCTTATTTCCAGATGCTGCCATCTTAGGTTTCTTAATTGAACCCTGTTGCCATTAATTTCCTTCCTGCTCACCCACAGCTCTGCATGCTTCTGGAGCCTTGGAGTGAGAGTCCCAGGAACTTGTCAGAGAGTCAAGTGTGCATCCCAGTTATCTTCTTGTGACCCCTGTAAGACATAGAACAGCTTGCTGGGTTTTGTTTCTAGTCACTCTCCTCACAGAGAGTCCCTCCCCTTGTAAAAGAAATGAGTGTGAAGTGTGAAAGTTGCTCAGTCGTGTCCACCTCTGTGATCCCAAGGACTGTAGCCTACCAGGCTCCTCTGTCCCTGGGATTCTCCAGGCAAGAATATTAGAATGGGTTGCCATGCCTTTCTCCAGGGGATCTTCCCAACCCAGGGATGGAACCCAGGTGTCCCACATTGCAGGCAGATTCTTTATTGTCTGAGCCACCAAGGAAGCAAGGAAAAGGAATGAAGTCTTTCCTGCATTACCAGGGTGTGGTTCTTTGCAAGTGTCAGGTTCTGAAAGATGTTTTCTTCTCTTCCCGAGTTCTGCCCTCGACATGGCTCATCACTGTTTCCTACCTGCTCCTTACAGGCCAGTCTATTCCGTAGAATCCCAAATTTAAATTCTGAATGATAAACTAAGGATTATAATTCAGTTTAACATATGGTGGCAGGTTTCTAGAGCCAGCCCTTTATAAAATACGAATGCAGCTACCATGTACTGATTGAATGCCTCCTGAGCGCTTGGCATGTAATTAGGTTTACAAACATTATCTCATTTAGTTCTCATCAACACTCAAGGACTTATGTGTTATTTTTCCATTTTATGAGAAGTTGAGCTGAGAAAAGCTGATAAAATCCCTACACAATTGCAGAGCTGAGGAGAGGCAGCCAGGTTTTGATTTTCCATCTGACCCCTCAGACGCGACAGGTGCTGGTGCTTCTCTAGTTTTCTCACTCTTCACCTGGTGTCTTATTTCTCACATGTCCCTGACCTAACTCTGCAGTAATGTTCCTGACTGACTTCAGGACCTTGGGATAGTAGTCATCAGGGTCCCTGAGAGTCAAATGCACGAAGAGTAGCTGGGTGCACTGCCTTTACGAGGGCATCTGCTGTGCCTGCCCCTCTGAAGACCATTTGTCTAGCTGGAGAGTGGATGCCAAGTGGAGACTGTTGTGTTGTGTTGTCTTTTTTCCCATCTGTTAACATGTTTCATTGTGCCTCAACAAGCAGACTTTACTCTTGCTTAGTTATAACATCCTTTCCAAAAAAAATATTAAACATTTTAATTTTTTCAAAAATTTTTAGCTTATTCTTGTCTTTATCCATCTTTGTAGGACTGTTCCAGTTTTCTGCCCTGTCCTTGGTTGTGTGGCTCATCTGTATTTTTTGGTGCATGATTTTTAATTTTACAAAAGGTTGTTTTTCTTATATACTAGTGCTGTAGTAATAATAAGGAAAAATTAGGAAATGGAGAAAGAGCACAAAGACTAAGTCACCCTGGTACCACCAGCCAGGGATAACCACTGATATTCCAAGTAGGGAATACAAGAGTTATGGATATTAATACAGAGAAATAGAGATTACCAAAAAAAAGCATGATACTGTATATTCTGTTTTATTGTGTACTTGTTTTGCTCAAGAATATAATCAAGGTTATATTTCCATGCCAGTAAATAAGCCCCCACAGCATTTTTAGTGGTTGAACATTACACATTGTGTGGTACTAATTTAACCAGCTTAGTTTGTTTTTTGGGGTTTTGTTTTGTTCTTTGTTTTTTGTTTTTTGTTTTCTGGCTATTATGTAGGACATCCCCAGAGCTAACTTTTTTTCATGTTTAATTATTTACTTGGGTTACATTTCCTTGAAGTGAGATTGGTTCAGAGGTTATGCCCCAGTCTGTAGGACCTCTTGCCAGATTGCCTGGCAGAAAGGCTGTTGTGTGAACTTTTAACTTCTGAGCTCCTTTTGTCTTGGCCTCATCTTACTTCCTCCTGGGGATTATTCCCAGTACTTCTGCTTTGCCTTTGAAATATATTCTTTTCTTGACTTCGCCATATCCCCGTTTTATAGAATAACTGACTGGTTTGTAGAAGGCCTGCTTGATGGGAGGTGATATTTTCAAAGGATGTGAAAAAATGAAATTGTTGCCACCCAGGACAGTCCTCCCCTTACCCCTTCCACTTCAGCATCATAATTGCTTATGTGTCTCACCTTATGTGCTGTTTTGCAGATTACTTCCTCCTTTTCTGAGCTGTCAGCCTTACATATTCATGAAGTACCTGGGACCTGTGCAGTGAGGTCTTTCGCTCCGTCTCAACCTTGAGTAAAGAGCAGCTGTGAAATTTTATCCAGAGCCCCCCAAAATATGTTTAGTTACTGTTTGTTGAGCATTTTTTGGTAATGTTTAGAATTTTATATGAGACCAGAGGGGACAGAATTAAAAAAAAAAAAAAAGACTTCTTATTGGTCCCCGAAAAGACTATGTAATTTAAAACTCCACTTAACACCATGAGAAGGGCCTTTCCACCTAGGACGTAAAATGTACATATGGCAACATAAGAAAAAATATGTATTGGTACATTTTATTAATAATAGCAAAAACACACACGTATGTATATCTTAACCCTTAATGTATGTCAGTTCAGTTCAGTCACTCATTGTGCCGACTCTGCGACCCCATGAACCACAGTACTCCAGGTCTCCCTGCCCATCACCAACTCCTGGAGTCCACCCAAACCCATGTCCATCGAGTCGGTGATGCCATCCAGCCATCTCATCCTCTGTCTTCCCCTTCTCCTCCTGCCCCGAATCTTTCCCAGCATCAGAGTCTTTTCAAGTGAGTCAGCTCTTCACATCAGGTGGCCACAGTATTGGAGTTTCAGCTTCAGCATCAGTCCTTCCAATGAACACCCAGGACTGATCTCCTTTAGGATGGACTGGTTGGATCTCCTTGTGTCAGATATGTTAAATAGATAGATTGACTAATCCTTATGTCTCTCTCCATATACCTGTTTCACAGATGGTAAACCTCAGGGGTTAATTTGCCCCAAACCAGACAGATAGNCAGAGCTGAGGAGAGGCAGCCAGGTTTTGATTTTCCATCTGACCCCTCAGACACGACAGGTGCTGGTGCTTCTCTAGTTTTCTCACTCTTCACCTGGTGTCTTATTTCTCACATGTCCCTGACCTAACTCTGCAGTAATGTTCCTGACTGACTTCAGGACCTTGGGATAGTAGTCATCAGGGTCCCTGAGAGTCAAATGCACGCAGAGTAGCTGGGTGCACTGCCTTTACGAGGGCATCTGCTGTGCCTGCCCCTCTGAAGACCATTTGTCTAGCTGGAGAGTGGATGCCAAGTGGAGACTGTTGTGTTGTGTTGTCTTTTTTCCCATCTGTTAACATGTTTCATTGTGCCTCAACAAGCAGACTTTACTCTTGCTTAGTTATAACATCCTTTCCAAAAAAAATATTAAACATTTTAATTTTTTCAAAAATTTTTAGCTTATTCTTGTCTTTATCCATCTTTGTAGGACTGTTCCAGTTTTCTGCCCTGTCCTTGGTTGTGTGGCTCATCTGTATTTTTTGGTGCATGATTTTTAATTTTACAAAAGGTTGTTTTTCTTATATACTAGTGCTGTAGTAATAATAAGGAAAAATTAGGAAATGGAGAAAGAGCACAAAGACTAAGTCACCCTGGTACCACCAGCCAGGGATAACCACTGATATTCCAAGTAGGGAATACAAGAGTTATGGATATTAATACAGAGAAATAGAGATTACCAAAAAAAAGCATGATACTGTATATTCTGTTTTATTGTGTACTTGTTTTGCTCAAGAATATAATCAAGGTTATATTTCCATGCCAGTAAATAAGCCCCCACAGCATTTTTAGTGGTTGAACATTACACATTGTGTGGTACTAATTTAACCAGCTTAGTTTGTTTTTTGGGGTTTTGTTTTGTTCTTTGTTTTTTGTTTTTTGTTTTCTGGCTATTATGTAGGACATCCCCAGAGCTAACTTTTTTTCATGTTTAATTATTTACTTGGGTTACATTTCCTTGAAGTGAGATTGGTTCAGAGGTTATGCCCCAGTCTGTAGGACCTCTTGCCAGATTGCCTGGCAGAAAGGCTGTTGTGTGAACTTTTAACTTCTGAGCTCCTTTTGTCTTGGCCTCATCTTACTTCCTCCTGGGGATTATTCCCAGTACTTCTGCTTTGCCTTTGAAATATATTCTTTTCTTGACTTCGCCATATCCCCGTTTTATAGAATAACTGACTGGTTTGTAGAAGGCCTGCTTGATGGGAGGTGATATTTTCAAAGGATGTGAAAAAATGAAATTGTTGCCACCCAGGACAGTCCTCCCCTTACCCCTTCCACTTCAGCATCATAATTGCTTATGTGTCTCACCTTATGTGCTGTTTTGCAGATTACTTCCTCCTTTTCTGAGCTGTCAGCCTTACATATTCATGAAGTACCTGGGACCTGTGCAGTGAGGTCTTTCGCTCCGTCTCAACCTTGAGTAAAGAGCAGCTGTGAAATTTTATCCAGAGCCCCCCAAAATATGTTTAGTTACTGTTTGTTGAGCATTTTTTGGTAATGTTTAGAATTTTATATGAGACCAGAGGGGACAGAATTAAAAAAAAAAAAAAAGACTTCTTATTGGTCCCCGAAAAGACTATGTAATTTAAAACTCCACTTAACACCATGAGAAGGGCCTTTCCACCTAGGACGTAAAATGTACATATGGCAACATAAGAAAAAATATGTATTGGTACATTTTATTAATAATAGCAAAAACACACACGTATGTATATCTTAACCCTTAATGTATGTCAGTTCAGTTCAGTCACTCATTGTGCCGACTCTGCGACCCCATGAACCACAGTACTCCAGGTCTCCCTGCCCATCACCAACTCCTGGAGTCCACCCAAACCCATGTCCATCGAGTCGGTGATGCCATCCAGCCATCTCATCCTCTGTCTTCCCCTTCTCCTCCTGCCCCGAATCTTTCCCAGCATCAGAGTCTTTTCAAGTGAGTCAGCTCTTCACATCAGGTGGCCACAGTATTGGAGTTTCAGCTTCAGCATCAGTCCTTCCAATGAACACCCAGGACTGATCTCCTTTAGGATGGACTGGTTGGATCTCCTTGTGTCAGATATGTTAAATAGATAGATTGACTAATCCTTATGTCTCTCTCCATATACCTGTTTCACAGATGGTAAACCTCAGGGGTTAATTTGCCCCAAACCAGACAGATAGAAAAGGGGCAAGGATTAAACCCTGTCTGTCTGACTCCATATCTTCATTCAGTAATAGTATTAATAACTAGGCATTCAGTGTGTGCCCAGCTGCATTCTAGAGTGTGGGGTGAAAGTAGGGACACTGCAGCTGTAAGGGATGCAGGGGACTTTGGGGCTCATCAGGGGGAAAGATGTGATGGGTCAGGGTCAGTAGCACCACAGGCTCTATTTAGGCAATGCTTTAAGAGGTTTGCCTGCAGGGTGGGGAGGCTCTCACAGTATGCAGCCATCCTGAGGCCTAGGCACAGGGGCCACAGTCCAGAAGGGGAGGAAAGAAAGCAGGGGAACCCAGGGCAGGGGTGGGGCAGGAAGCCCCTGGTGGTTTAGAGATGTTTGAAGGGCAGCTGCAGTCTGGGGTTTTTATAGTCTTGGACTTCTCCTATCTGTGGTTCAGAAATGATGGGGCAGTTTTGCAGAGCATGCAGTGTGGACAGGCTGTAAACGGCTAAAACTCTGCTTAGTGGGACATCTTGTGAATAATCGGGTGTGTAAAGAGTTGGAGGGTTTTGAGCAGTGGGTCTCAGCGTGCTGTGAAGAAATAAACCTAGGAGTCAATATACAGAAGCCATCTTGGCTCATGTATACAAAACAGCAGCCTCTTTCTTAGCCACCGAGTTAAGCTGTTTGATGCAGTTTGAAAGGGGTCTGAAGTGGGACTTAACGCTAGACCTCACAGAGCAGAACACAGACCTGCACAGCAGAGCTCTTGTAAGAGAGAATAGCGAACGAACAAGATTTAGGGGATGTCTGGAGAAACCCTTCCTCCCCAGCTAACTTTCCTACCCATAGACATGACTACCATCCATCCATCTCATCATTCCCTCCACTCAGTTCCCAGGGGCTTCGTTTTTGTGTGGTGGTAGTGGTGGTTTTATTAATGCGAAAATGAAGACAAACCTGTTTGTCTCAGCATAATTTTTTCTTGAGTGATGTTTTAGGGCTCTGTGCTTGCTGGTGGGGACATCAGCGGAGCCCCTTTAGGTGGAAGGCAGTGTTTATTCAGCGACTGGTGGGCAGAGTTATCTGTTAGAGTCAGGTTTGGGCTTCCAGGTGAGCTCTGGGAAAATGAGATGTGCTTCCTGCAGAGTATGGTGTGGTCCGGCCTCCTGGAGCTCTGGAGGGCAGTGGCTGTCGGTGGCTGTCTTGCTGCCCACTGGTTATTTCATGAAGGGGTTGCCTGCCGTAGCTGAGGGTCAGTGACTGGGGCGTTGTTGCGGACACAGTTGTGGAGCTGAACTCTTCCCACCCCTTCCCCACCATTTGGAATGTGACCCAGAGGAATGGCTCTGATGGGTGAACCTGACTTGTAGCCAGTCCTGCGAAGTGGAGAGCTGGGCCACTCACTGTACGCAAGTCTCTGCTTTACAGAGGAGTCACCTTAGCTTTTTAACCCCAACGACACTCATGTTTCCTTTGCCATATGCTGAGCAGATGATCAGGGCCCAGCATGAAGGGTGATCATAGTTGAGGTAGGACACATCATGCAGGTGCTTGAGAGGCTCAGTTCTGAAGTCTTCTCTCCCATTTATTGCGTTTGTAACCATAGGCAAGCTGTTTAACCTCCATGCTTGTTCATCATCTGCATACATAAGACAAAGATAACTGCCCTCATGGGTGTAAAGGTCAAGTGGGTAGCGCATATAGAGCAGTATATGCCTGACAGATACCACATATTCAATAAGTGATAACAATTACTATTACTACCAAGCTGAGCACCGAAGAATTGATGCTTCTGAACTGTGATGTTGGAGAAGACGCTTGAGAGTCCCTTGGACTGCAGGGAGATCCAACCAGTCCATTCTAAAGGAGATCCGTCCTGGGTGTTCTTTGGAAGGAATGATGCTAAAGCTGAAACTCCAGTACTTTGGCCACCTCATGCAAAGAGTTGACTCATTGGAAAAGACCCTGATGCTGGGAGGGATTGAGGGCAGGAGGAGAAGGGGATGACAGAGGGTGAGATGGCTGGATGGCATCACCAACTTGATGGACGTGAGTTTGAGTGAACTCCGGGAGTTGGTGATGGACAGGGAGGCCTGGCGTGCTGCAATTCATGGGGTCTCAAAGAGTCGACACGACTGAGCAACTGAACTGAACTGAACTGAACTGAACTGAACTGAATGGCCAAAGAGAAATTGATGTCATTTTTTTTAGAAAGAATAGTTAAAAAATAACCTCTGACTTTAAATTACTGATGGACTTATGCTACCAACTCATCTTTTCGAGGTTAAAAGAACACAAAGAATGAGAGACTAAGAGTCTCCTTCAAAATCTGTTAGTCCACCCCTCATTGTGCAAATATGGAAAAAGGTCCATTGAGGGAAACTGGGTCCCAGGGTCATACAGCTTGTTAATGACAGAGACAGGACTAGACATCAGTGTTCCTGACTCATTTCTTTAAAGGGTGACTTAGTAATAGTTCTTTATACTTGGCCTGGGAACATTTAGGTCCTTTACTTAAGCAAACCATTGTAGTGATCCACGTGGCCACTTCATATTGTATAGTCTCGTGAGATGGCTCAGCTGAAGTGACTGGTGGCTGAGGCAAGTTAGTATAGTAGGAAACCTTGGCACTAGCAACCTGGGTACCTATCCGAGCAATCCTGGACAAATTATATGTTCTCTGCTTCTTTAGTAGCAAGGTGGAGGTAATAGCATCTACCGTGCTTCTGCCCACAGTGTAGTTATAAAATGCAAAAAGTGAGATGTGTATGAGGTGCTTTAAAGTATAAGGAATAATTGCACAAAGGCCAACATTGTCATTGTTTGGCTAAATAAAAGGTCCTTGTGCTGTTGGTTTCAAGTATGCTATTGTTTTGGAGTCAGTTCTTTTTTAGAAGAGCCCAACTTCCTGTCTGGGTCATTGATTCTATGAATGGTAACTAAGGAAGGTAGCAGTTAAGCTCAATTATATAGTGCTGCTGTAATAGTAGAGCTCCCTGGAAATTAAATCGTACACAGTAACTGATGTCATACCAGTTTATTATGGTTTTCATTTCCCCATAAATCTGATTTGTTATTTATAGCTTCCTATTCATGTTCATGTAAGCACCAGCAGCAAACAGGAATACTTCTGGCAGCGAGTTATAACAACCCTCCAGGATCATCCCAGAACCTGTTTCATTTCTTTTTCACAAAATAGTTGAAATTATAGATGTTACAGAAAGGATGTTTTTCTGTATGCTTGAAACTTTTCTTAATAAAAAGTGAGATGATAACAAAGTTAACCAGAATTATCAAGAGGGGAACCATTTTGATTAGCCTAAAAATACCACGGTCTGGAGAAACTGGATAGTAGCGCTTGTCCTGCTGATNGTGGTGGTAGTGGTGGTTTTATTAATGCGAAAATGAAGACAAACCTGTTTGTCTCAGCATAATTTTTTCTTGAGTGATGTTTTAGGGCTCTGTGCTTGCTGGTGGGGACATCAGCGGAGCCCCTTTAGGTGGAAGGCAGTGTTTATTCAGCGACTGGTGGGCAGAGTTATCTGTTAGAGTCAGGTTTGGGCTTCCAGGTGAGCTCTGGGAAAATGAGATGTGCTTCCTGCAGAGTATGGTGTGGTCCGGCCTCCTGGAGCTCTGGAGGGCAGTGGCTGTCGGTGGCTGTCTTGCTGCCCACTGGTTATTTCATGAAGGGGTTGCCTGCCGTAGCTGAGGGTCAGTGACTGGGGCGTTGTTGCGGACACAGTTGTGGAGCTGAACTCTTCCCACCCCTTCCCCACCATTTGGAATGTGACCCAGAGGAATGGCTCTGATGGGTGAACCTGACTTGTAGCCAGTCCTGCGAAGTGGAGAGCTGGGCCACTCACTGTACGCAAGTCTCTGCTTTACAGAGGAGTCACCTTAGCTTTTTAACCCCAACGACACTCATGTTTCCTTTGCCATATGCTGAGCAGATGATCAGGGCCCAGCATGAAGGGTGATCATAGTTGAGGTAGGACACATCATGCAGGTGCTTGAGAGGCTCAGTTCTGAAGGCTTCTCTCCCATTTATTGCGTTTGTAACCATAGGCAAGCTGTTTAACCTCCATGCTTGTTCATCATCTGCATACATAAGACAAAGATAACTGCCCTCATGGGTGTAAAGGTCAAGTGGGTAGCGCATATAGAGCAGTATATGCCTGACAGATACCACATATTCAATAAGTGATAACAATTACTATTACTACCAAGCTGAGCACCGAAGAATTGATGCTTCTGAACTGTGATGTTGGAGAAGACGCTTGAGAGTCCCTTGGACTGCAGGGAGATCCAACCAGTCCATTCTAAAGGAGATCCGTCCTGGGTGTTCTTTGGAAGGAATGATGCTAAAGCTGAAACTCCAGTACTTTGGCCACCTCATGCAAAGAGTTGACTCATTGGAAAAGACCCTGATGCTGGGAGGGATTGAGGGCAGGAGGAGAAGGGGATGACAGAGGGTGAGATGGCTGGATGGCATCACCAACTTGATGGACGTGAGTTTGAGTGAACTCCGGGAGTTGGTGATGGACAGGGAGGCCTGGCGTGCTGCAATTCATGGGGTCTCAAAGAGTCGACAAGACTGAGCAACTGAACTGAACTGAACTGAACTGAATGGCCAAAGAGAAATTGATGTCATTTTTTTTAGAAAGAATAGTTAAAAAATAACCTCTGACTTTAAATTACTGATGGACTTATGCTACCAACTCATCTTTTCGAGGTTAAAAGAACACAAAGAATGAGAGACTAAGAGTCTCCTTCAAAATCTGTTAGTCCACCCCTCATTGTGCAGATATGGAAAAAGGTCCATTGAGGGAAACTGGGTCCCAGGGTCATACAGCTTGTTAATGACAGAGACAGGACTAGACATCAGTGTTCCTGACTCATTTCTTTAAAGGGTGACTTAGTAATAGTTCTTTATACTTGGCCTGGGAACATTTAGGTCCTTTACTTAAGCAAACCATTGTAGTGATCCACGTGGCCACTTCATATTGTATAGTCTCGTGAGATGGCTCAGCTGAAGTGACTGGTGGCTGAGGCAAGTTAGTATAGTAGGAAACCTTGGCACTAGCAACCTGGGTACCTATCCGAGCAATCCTGGACAAATTATATGTTCTCTGCTTCTTTAGTAGCAAGGTGGAGGTAATAGCATCTACCGTGCTTCTGCCCACAGTGTAGTTATAAAATGCAAAAAGTGAGATGTGTATGAGGTGCTTTAAAGTATAAGGAATAATTGCACAAAGGCCAACATTGTCATTGTTTGGCTAAATAAAAGGTCCTTGTGCTGTTGGTTTCAAGTATGCTATTGTTTTGGAGTCAGTTCTTTTTTAGAAGAGCCCAACTTCCTGTCTGGGTCATTGATTCTATGAATGGTAACTAAGGAAGGTAGCAGTTAAGCTCAATTATATAGTGCTGCTGTAATAGTAGAGCTCCCTGGAAATTAAATCGTACACAGTAACTGATGTCATACCAGTTTATTATGGTTTTCATTTCCCCATAAATCTGATTTGTTATTTATAGCTTCCTATTCATGTTCATGTAAGCACCAGCAGCAAACAGGAATACTTCTGGCAGCGAGTTATAACAACCCTCCAGGATCATCCCAGAACCTGTTTCATTTCTTTTTCACAAAATAGTTGAAATTATAGATGTTACAGAAAGGATGTTTTTCTGTATGCTTGAAACTTTTCTTAATAAAAAGTGAGATGATAACAAAGTTAACCAGAATTATCAAGAGGGGAACCATTTTGATTAGCCTAAAAATACCATGGTCTGGAGAAACTGGATAGTAGCGCTTGTCCTGCTGATGTCCAAGTGGAGATTTTATGTATGTGTATGTGCTGAGTCGCTTCAGTCATGTCCAACTGTTTGTGACCCCATGGACTGTAGCCCACCAGGCTCCTCTGTCCGTGGGATTTCCCAGACTAGAATACTGAAGTGGGTGGCCATTACCTTCCCCAGGGAATCTTCCTGACCCAGGGATCAAACCTGAATCTCCCACATTGCAGGTAGAGTCTTTACCATCTGAGCCAACTCTGCCAGTGGGAAAGAAAAGATGCAGGGGCAAACTGAAATACCATGCACAAACAGCTGCCTACTTGTACCTAGAGCCCTGAACAAATATTATTAAGGTATTGTTTGATGCCAGTTGGCAGTCAGGAAGGATGTATATTTGGGGTAGAATGGTAAACCAGGTCATCTCAGGGTGACGACCTAAATTAATTGAGCACCTACTACATGCCATATACTTTGTTTAGAAAATATATATATGTGCAGTTTTAGCATGTGTCCTATGCAAGATAGATCTATATTTATTTCTATATTTATAACTAAATGATACTCTAATAATTTAAAAGTCATTGGAAGTTTATAATGCATTTTGTGTTTTATAAGTTTTTTTTTTTTTGAGGATAAACCTCAAACACTTCTGTAAAAATAGATATATCTCTGAAGGGTTTATATCCACTTTCCTTTTTTGGTATTAGAGTTTAAGAATTTGAGATTTCTTTTGCCATAAAGAATTTTTTTTTTTTTTAAGAATACCAGGTTAACATCTATATTGATGATTGTTGCAGTTTATGTCTCTGGGTGGTAGAAAGGTCTGGATACGTAGTGACTGTGAAAAATTTGTATTTCTTTCTGGAAAATTTTATTAAGGGATGAAACAGATTTGACTAGAGATAAATCTTGCTTTTCAAGGCAAGAATCAGTATAATAGAGATGTCGGATCTTCCCAAAGTTATCTACAAATTTGGTGTGGTTCTAATCCAAGCTCAACAGTTTTTCATAATGAACTTGACAAACTGATACTGCGATTCATTTGGAAGAGAAAATGCGTAAGAATGTCCAGGAAATTTGAAAAAGAACAATGGATACAGGATACTCATTAAACAAGAGGCGCAGAGGATAATATTGGTACATGTTTTATATGTGTGTATGTTTGCCATTTTAAATCAAGGAAAGGACAGACTATTACATTTATGATGTTAGGATTCTTAATTTTCCATTCAGAGAAAAATATATCTATACATACCAACTTTTCACTATATTAAAAGACTAAATATAATCTATAAAAGTAACACATAAAACAGTCCCTGTGTTAGGAAAAAAGATGATTGATGAATTTGATGGCATGAAATATTAAAGCGTCATAGGATAGAAAAAGCCCCAGCCAAGATAAAATTGACAACAATGGCTTGAGTGGAATTATTTGCTACAACATAAAATAAAGGGCAGACTCCTTGAAGGCAGCCACCCCAGCCGGCTGTTTACCTGCAGAGGGGCTGTACACCCACCACCACGGGGAGGAAGGGCCCGCCCCTGACAGGCCAGACCCGCCTCTTCACCCTCAGTAATTCTCCACCTCATCCGCTTCTTAGGATGCTTACAAACCTCGTCGGAAATACAAACGCCAGCAGGGAGCAGAGGAGCTGCTAGATGAAGAGTCGCGGATCCATGCCACGCTTTTGGAATATGGCCGGTAACGAAGGGGACCCTGTCTATAAGTGTCCGTTTGATAAAGCCATTGAAAAGAAAAGCTCATTTAAATCACTTCATTGGGATGAACTTGGTTGGTTTTCACCTGGTCAAGTTTACAATTTGGGGCCCGAGATTTCTGACACGGAGTACTTTTCCCTCCGGTGTTGAATGAGTCCAGTTTCTGTGGGTAGCTTCCCTGATGGTGGTAGAAGCCTAATCTCTGAAGTTCCTCCTTCACCCCAGCTCTGCCCTCCTTGGGGAGTCAGGGCATGTGGGGGTGTTCACGGAGGCTTGGGTGGGCTGCCCTCCTTGCCCCTGCCGTTTGTAAACATCTTCAGGGAAACTGCAGTTAAAGCAGCTTTACTTTGTGTTAGATACTAGTTTTGGTTTCCTGTGAAGAATTGTCCTGACCAGAAAAATGAAGAATTTAGAAGTTGTTTTGTCACTTCTTAAAAATATCTCTAATTAAAAAAAAATTCTTCTGGCCTCAGTTTTCACTTAAACACACAGAAGTGCCTCTCCTCGTTGAATTTTTTTTGCTTGACTCTGAGTATTAACCTTCCTTTATGTCCTGCATTTTCTACTCAGGGTCACTGATTCCTTGACGTGAGTACCTCTCCTGGTGCTTTCCTCCCCTCTCATCTGAGTGGTTGCCCTGTCTTGCTCTGCTCATAACCCAGCCCCGTCACCGGGGGGCTGGAGCTAACGGCACTGCCGCTAGCATCTCCGAATGAACATCTGTGGCTTCTCCCTTTAGGATGCTGGAGACAACCAGCAGGAAATTAAGGGTTAATTGCCTTACTAATTCCATCTCTCAAATGGAATTGCAATTGCTACCTTTTGTTTGTTTCTGAGAGAGTAATGCCGCCTCTTAAGAATGAAATCTAGTCCGTTTCATTAAAAGGAAGTTGTTCGTTCTGGCCCTTATCTAGATGTGAGGGCTGCCCCATGCGCACCATTTGCTGCTGTGAATTGAACTCCTCTTCTGAATCAGGCACCTCAGGAACAGCTCCATAATTTGCAGGAGCCAATATAAAATGAATGCAGGGTCCCATATTAAGAGTTGTGAGTAATGATTAATCATTAAGAATTTCATGACAGCAACAACAACCAAGTGTGGGGTCCTTTGGGGTGTGGGACCTTGGGCAACTGGACACTGGGATGGGGGCTTCCTCGCCACCCCCCAGCTGCAAGAGGGCAGACAAGGCTGTGCTGGCCACATGGGCCAGAGCTGGGGAGACAGCCTCTGTGAGTCTCACATGTCCTGGAGCCAAAAACAGCTCAGGGAAAGTTTCTATGGTTCATACCTTCATTTTTTCCAATATCCAGTATGTGTCTCAGTACTCACCTTAGTTCTTGTTGGTGGGGTCATGCTGGCTTCTGGTTTCTAAGCCTGGGGTAGCTGCTTGGTGAAGGCATTTTTTTTTGTTTTTTAGGAGATGGGTTCTTTTTCTTTTTTTCTTTTTTTAGCTTTTCTGATAAGGGGAGGGTGAATTTGTGAAGGTGGGGAATTCTGGTGGCTTATTCAGTTCATTCCCCTTTTTGAGAATGATGAAGACAGCATTCACAGAGGTTAAAAAGTAACCTGCCCAAGGTCAACTGTTAACTAGTGAGAGCCTCAAACTGGGACTTGAGCTCGGGTCTGTTGGACTCCAGAAGCATGCCATCCTCATTATCTAAAAGTGTTGTCTGAGCCTCTGGCGAGAATTTCGTTCTTGGTCGTAGGAAGACAGGCCCCGTCTTCTTTCTTTGCACCGAGACTGAAGAACTAAAGAGTTACTACAACTGACAGAGCAAACTGGACAAAACTTAGAGCCCAGAGAAGCGGTTCATTTATTCCCCTTCCTTAGGAAGGCCCCTGTCCTCCTCTCGGCTCTTAGACTCTTCTCTTAGGGTTCTGGTCAGTGCTCCCCACTGCATGGAGACCTTTCCCATTGGATGAGGGTCATATAACAGTGTCTTTATGAGGGACTTTGACAGTCTGTTCCTTGTAGAAAATAGTCAGTGTCAACTATTAGATGCTACCACCACCACCGTCTTCATTATCCTTAGCAGCAGCAGATTTGGGTTCTCAGATGCTCATAAATACGGCTTTTGGATTCAAATGAGAATCCTCTCCTGAGCCTCTCCTTTTCAGTTTCCCGTGCCCCTATGTTCTCATTCCCCCCAGTTCTGGCCCTCCCTCCAGCCCATTTAAGAGAAGCCTTACCCTCTTTGCTTCCCTTCCTCATTGGGCAAGGCTGGCCCGCTGCTGGTTCTGGGCCCCGCTGTGCTCCTCCCAGCCCCTTCCTCCCCATTGTGGCATCCTTAGTTGCTCCTCCCCACCTAGGACTCTAAATCCCTCATTTGTTGTCAGTGCTTGCCTTCCTCTTCATTTCTCCTCTTGATGAGAGGGAAAATATTTTGACTGCGAAGTAAGAAGATCTGAAACAGTGTATCCTCTTTGCAGTTAAAGGTCACTCAGCCTAGGTCCACAAAACATCTGGCTTTGAGGCCAGCATCCCAGTTTCTCCTCCCTTTTTTGACTTTCAGTTGCTCAAGGGTAGATTTTTGAGCCTGGACAACTATGCTGAGGGCCTTAAGGACTGTATGTCTTGTTAAAAACATGTTTAGGTATATTTCTTTAAATACTATGTTGTTGGAAAACCAAGACTCATAGTTTTGGTTTTAGACTGAAACACAATGTTATCTTTATAATATTTCAGTTATATTATGGGTTCAGTCAACTTTTAGGAGCTAACTTACACACCTAACCACACTATGAAACTGCCAGTGTGAGAAAGTGCATTTTAAGTGCATGTAACATATCTCTCTTAACCTATGTCCCTTCTGAAGGCCCATGACATGTTCACAGAAGGTGTTTAGTAAATGCTCATTCAGTGAGCAAAGAACAAAATCCATTGCCTTTAGTATTTAGGGGTTTTTATGTCCTGATTTGTTCTGGGTTCCAGATAATTTGATATCTGTCTTAATGTGCCCCAGGGAAGAAGACTAGAATATTTGTTTTCTAGAATGATGATGTCCAAAGTAGTGGTCACTAGCCATCTGTGACTGTTGAACACTTACAGTGTGACTAGTGTGGCTTAGAAACAGAATCTTAATAATGAAGTTAAATTTTTAAATACATGCTTTAGTTATTTGAGTATGTTTAAATATATTTGGAATAACTTGGGTAGGTGAATACTAAAGTTATATGTGCAGCGCAGCAATGGTTACACAAAGTAGTGAATACGCTAAAAACTGCTGCAATATGCATTTTAAAATGGTGCATTTTATGTTGTATGAATTAAACCTCAACTTCAAAAGTATAGAGAAAAAAAGTGAGTGGAGAAGATTTCCTCCCCTCCAGGGCTCAACAGACAGAGTGCATATGATACAGAATAGTTGTGCCCTGTGGGCTGAGTGCAGGTGCTTTTTTGGTGTCAACACAGAAGCACATGTCCACCGCCCAAATCCTGTACAATACCTTACTTAGTCAACACCCAGCATCTTTTCCATACTGTGCAGGCCAGAAAGCAAGCAACTCTATCTTCCATATTCCCTTGCACCTAGAGTTGTTAATACTATTTAGGTTCTGCCCTTGAGATGCATTTTCTGGAGTTTTGAAAGTGCAGCAGTTAGAGGAGGAGACAGTGAGAGCATACGGGTGAACAGGCACAGAAAAGACTTCCTCAGCTTCTGTCTTTAAAGAGAAGTAGCTTGGACCTGGGAATTGAATTTACTCATATTTAGTTGTTTACTTCTTTATTTGGAAAATCCATAAAGTTCCCTGATCTTGATAAGGCCTGCCTGTCTGAGGGTATGTCTTCTGCCCTTAAAGGTCTCCAGAGACTGAAGGCTTGGGAAACAAAAGAATACCCGGGGTGCAAGGACAGTTCAAGGAGTGGGAAACTTTGGAGAGACCCTCTGTTGGTCAGCTGGTTTGAGTCCCTGGTTTAGGACTCAGCACCCGCCCACTAGTTCCAGCAGAAGGGATTGATTACAGGGGTGGATGGGAAGAGTTAAGGCATGTGATCTGGACTGAGCAGGGTTACTGCCCAAGCATCACAGTAGCTTTGGGCTGCCCAGGATGCTGCTGCTGCCTCTGTGGTCAAGAAGCTGGCAGATAGCCTGTGGTTCTGGGAAGCTGGTACCACAGCTGCTGGCGAAAGAGCCACCCGCTTTTTCCAAGATCAGAAAACCACTGTCACGGCTTCTGGCCCAGAATCAGGTCACTTCTGCTGTGAACCCGTTATGCTCTCAAGTTTCCTGCTCTAACTGTTGCACATTCAAAACTCCAGCAAATACGTCTCAGTGATGAAACTTAAATAGTATTCAGAGCTCTGGGTACAAGGGAATGTGGAAAATAGAGCTGTTGGTTTTCTGGCCTGTACAGTGTAGAAAGATGACTAAGCCAGTTCACAGAATCTGCCGTAAGGTCTTGTACAGGATTTGGGTGGACACTCAGAATTGAACTTTGATCTCCTCACTATGGGCCTGTCGATCTGTGGATGGGCACAGTGTACCCGGCAATGACTTCTGGTCTCTCCAGTTATAAGACAGCCTATTGCAAGGACAGGCAATACATTTGGGTTCTTGATTTCTGCATTTTCTTTGAGAAGGATGCAGATGTGCAAACAGGCAGTTGGACATGATTGCTGATCAGAAAGTAGGGGAACACGTTCAGGCGCAGGGATAGATCCGCCAGGGCAGAGAGCTGGTGTAGTTTAAAGTGTCCAACCCAAACTACACAGCCTGTAGTTTGTATCTCCTTCTAACCCTCCTATACCGTCACTGGTAATTTATAGAAATCATATGGAAGGTGTTTAAACAGGGCTTGAGATCATGTCTGTAATCCCATATCAGTGGTACAGGTATGGTGGTACAGATATCAGTGGTACAGATAAGCTCAGAAAGGTGAAGCAGTTTCCCACAGGTCACAGAGCTGGCTGTCGTCAGGGTGAAGAATCTAAACCCTGACCTTCTACTACCCAATCTACGCTGTACACTAGACCCATCTATAAACTAAGCCTGTGATTTGTCAGCCAAGTCCTGAGAAATCCTGTGCCCTAGTGTGTGTTTCCTTTCACACTCATCACATGTCTGGCAAAGCACTGGTCCTAGATTGAGATTTTCAGATTGACTGGAACTGAATTTTGGAAATAACCAAAAGCATCCAAAGTGAAGTCTGGGAATGCTTCAGAGGAAAACGTAGCTTTAGAGCTGAGATGTGAGGAGTGAATAGAAGGGTAGGAGGAGACAGGAAAACAGCACAGTATATGCAGAACTCTGCTCAGGGTGCTGATGCCCAGCAGCAGGGGAGGTGAGCTGCTGGGATGAGGCTCAGCGGTTGTTAGCTGGGTCCATGGGAAGGAGGCCCTAGTGACAGCGCCCACCAGGAGAGCTTCTGTTCCTGCCTTGCCAGATGCGTATAAGGCCAGTAGGAGATTGAATAAGGGATTGGGAGGGAGAGTGGAAGTGGAACCTGAGACAAAGGCAGAAGCCAGCATACAACCCAGCAAGTGGGGTGAACTGTGTGTGAGGGCAGAGCACGGTCCCTTAATTTGTTTTTCTTAAATGGTTGTGTGTGATTTTGTTTCCTGATAAACCATTTAAAGGTAAGTGAGTCTGGGTGTTTTGCATTATGGTTTTTGTTTTAGGTCGAATGGTTTTTGTATTGCTTTAAAAAAAAATAGATATTAATTAGAACCTGAAAATAAGCTAGTTTAAACTAAAGTGCATTTGTGAGTGTCTTTGAATTTAAGCTTGCGTGAAGTGAGCATACAACACTTTTGGCATTGTGCTTGGGTTGTGTTTGCGAATAAAAAATGGGCTGGATGTGAGGTTATGAAAGTAGTCATTAGAGAGCATGTTAAGCTTGAGCAAACACATTCACATATACAGATACTTTTAAGGCTTCTAACTTAAACTATGGATCGGTACAGTTCCCGATTCAAACAGTGGTAATCACACTTTAAGAGAATGCTGTGCTTTGCATGGAGAGTTCCCATTTATATTGATAGTATTTATGTGGCAAATTGAATGCTGGGCCCTTTATTCAAAAACAGTGAAATATGTTTGTGGTTTTGGCACTTGAAACATGTTCTCCAGTCACCAAATAGCCAAAATTCTCTTTGGTGCTTTTCATATAAAAGTGCAACTAAAATTCATTTGATCAACTTTTTTTTTGTTTTGGAGTAATAATTGAGCTCCTCTCTTCTGTGGCTTGCAGGAGATATGGATTTAGCCGCCAGAGCAAAGCAGAAAAGGTAAGAAATGCTTGGCTAATGGGAGAGCACATTTGAGATATGGAAGTATCCCTCTACTTTTCCTCTGTCTGACACTGACAGGCTCCCAAAAGGGATGGGACAACAAGGCTCTGGTCCTTGAGCAACCCCGGTCAGCAGGGGTGTACCAGCTGCTTTTGATCCCTGCATCTCCCTCCTGGTGTTCCCAATCTGCTGCCCCTGCAGGTTGGGGAACTGTGACAACTCCTCATCATGGTACTGGAAGTGAAGGGTGACTGAAAATCATGGCCCCAGGGTCAAACATGTGGGCTTTAATAACTCTAAAACAGGGGCCTGAGCATCCTCATCTGATGAGAGACACCCTAGATCGGTGTGAACAGCCTGCTGGCAGTGAGAGCATGGTGTACATTACAGGCTAGCTATGTACTAAGCCTGGAGTAGAAAAAACAGGAAGTAAGATGGTGTTTTATAACTTCATAAAGGCATCTCAAAGTTTTCCCTTCATTCATATATTTTTTTGTGTAGGAGGAGTGGTGTCTATTCATGATTCTTAATTGCCAGCAGCAGGGCAGGCATATAAATCTTATAGTGCTACCCTTTCCTGTGTCCAGGCCCTTTGTTCAGGCTAAACAACTCTGTGAGGAAGATACTCATTCCTGTTTTTCAGATCAAAAAGCTGAGGTTCAGAGAGGCTCAGTGATTTGTCTAAGATCGCACAGCTCCTAAAGTGCCATAAAGAGAATCTGAACCCAGGTCTGTGTGACAGCAAAACCTGTGTTCTTACCTACTGCCTTTTCAGTAATAACGTGCCGGCCAAAGTGGCTGGTGACCTCTTAAAGAGTCCACAGCTTGAGGTCCAGGAAACCTGTTCTCTCATCCCCTACCTGACCCCTAGATTTTCTTGAGTGAGACACCGCTCCTCCTACAATTCTCCCGCCGCCCCTCCTCTGTCTAGACCCCATTCCCAGTGCTTCCTGGAAGCCTTCCCTGACTCCAGCCTCCCTCTACTTCCTGTGGTCGTTGTTTCAGTCCTCAGAGGGCACTGAGGTGCATATGTTCTAAAGCCAGACTGGCTGGTTTCAAATGCTAGTTCCTCCCCTTCACTGCGTGATTTACGTCAGTACGCTTAATTGTTGCGCCTCAGTTTATGGCATCTGTAAAATGGGGTCAGAAGTTGTACCATCTCACAACACTTGTGAAGATTAAAATGTAAAAGATGTAGAATAATCCAACTCATAGTGCACATTTACTAAGTGTAAACTGTCATCATCATTATCATTAATAATTTATGCATTGATTATGACATCTTTTTTGGTTTTCTCATTTCCGCATTTGTGTTTTCACTCAACCAAACAGCCATTTCCTCCAAAGCAAGGCTTTTCTGGATTAGAGTGTCATAGGGTAACTGTATTGTATATAAGAATTTGATGTGTATGTGTAATATATAGTTTTAGGTCTGAAAAGAATGTCTGTGTATATAACAGTATTCTAAAATAAGGCAATTTGATTATGGTTGGAAAAATTATGAGATGTCCATGCTCACATTGGCCTTGACTTATGATTCTCGTGTTAGATGGTACATTTGAACTGGAAGTCTTATCCCCTGCAGATATACACAAGTGCTCAGGCCAGCTCTTGGAGCCAGTCATATGCTTGTTATTGAAGCACATCCCAGAATTGGGATGGTCTCAGAGGGGTATCTGAGGCCAATCCTCTCATTCAACCCCAAGAGATCCTAATATCCAGAGAAGGTAAATCTGCGGTCAACAGCTTGTGAATGGCAAAGATGGAGCTAAAACCAAGAACTCTAGACTCACAACGCAGGCTTGGGGAGCAGCCATGATTCCAGGTGTCCTGAGTGTGGTACATTTTGAGCCTGAACTGGGTTTATAGCATGGAACTTGAGCATCAGGACAAGCAGCTTAGTCTTATCCTTTAAACCAGCAATTTTCAAACTTTGTTGACAGCTCTTGTTAGTAGGAGTTATTTTCATCATGGTTTAATAGACACACACACACACACACAACCCCGAAAACAAGTTTCACAAAGCAGTTTTCATCATGGTTTAGTAGACACATACACATACACACACACAACCCCAAAAGCAAGTTTCACAAAGCAGTACTCTTTACTGCCTCTAATGCACTCTGATATGTTCTGTTATTTCTATTTAGATGCCAGCCATACCTGCTAATTTTCCCCATCAGCTCTGCGATTCCATGCTTCCTGCTGGGTCTCTGTATCCCTGGGCTTCCCTTCCCTCACCCTTGTGCAGTGATCTGATGGCTGTATTCTGTATTCTGTCCCTCTGTTCTGCTCTGCCAGGAAAGAATGAAATTAGCAGTAGTTTTGGACAGGTCTTTTTCGAAGGATGTGTATAATTAAAAGACTTTCCTGGTGGCTCAGTGGTGAAGAATCCACCTGCCAATGGAGGAAACACAGGTGTAATCCCTGAATCAGGAAGATCCCCTGGTGTAGGAAATGGCAACCCACTCCAGTATTCTTGCCTAGGAAATTCCATGGAGAGAAGACTGTCAGGCTACAATCCATGGGATTGCAAAGAGTCAGATATGACGGAGCACACACTTATACATATAATTAAAACTTCTCATGGAATTGGAGTTCACCGGTTCATTGCTTGATAATGTTGTTTGTATTGGGTAGATCATATATCATTAAAGATGAGGGTTTTTGTAATTAAATTGACTTTAATCCTATTCCCGTATCACAGTTATTTCTTATTTGCATATTTAAATCCAGTATGTGTCCCAGATATCCATGGTGGCACCTAGTTGCAGCATCATGTGTGTGTAAAAGAGGTAAAACAGTGCAGTTACAAATACAGCATTTGAGTCCTATCTTGGTTCACGTCTGTCTCCTCAACTTCCCAGCTCTGTGACCTTGGCCACTTTTTTTAATCGCTTTGCCCTAGTATCTTCATCTATAAAATCAGAATAATATAACTCTCCTGGCAGGGTGGCAGGGTATTGTGAAGATTAAGTGAAATGTGATGAAAATGCCCAAAACAGTGCCTGCGGTAGCCATGCAGCTAATGGTAACCTTTATTTATACTTTTATAAATTTATAAATATTTATACTTTTAAAAAGTATAAAACGTGTGGTTAGACTTTTGTTTACCATTGTAGATAATTCTCTTGTAAAATCTGAACAAACGGTTTCTTTGGAAAGATTTCCTAGGAGTCTAAAGATTGGATTCTGACTCCTCTGTGTTGCTTTATAAATAAGTTGTAGCAATGTAAAATACTGCCTCCATGAAGGGGCTTCCAGGATGGTCCAAGCGTCTCCCCCTCTGTTCATTTGTCTGACTTGCTGCCTTGGTGGCTATAAAATGGTACCTCTTTGGACCACTGAGTGGCTTGGACATGATTGCATGTTTTTGTCTGCTCTGTTTTCTGCTTATTTGACTGATCCATTGAAGCCTTTACTCACTAGATGTGTATAAGAGACAGGTCACTAAGAGTTGGACACGACTGAGCGACTTCACTTTCACTTTTTACTTTCCTGCATTGGAGAAGGAAATGGCAACCGACTCCAGTATTCTTGCCTGGAGAATCCCAGGGATGGGGGAGCCTGGTGGGCTGCCGTCTATGGGGTCGCATAGAATCGGACACAACTGAAGCGACTTAGCAGCAGCAGCAGCATACCTGCTAAATTGCTTTCATATCCACTAATGCACCTCAGCTGAAAAAAAGGCAATGATCTAGTCTTAAAGAAATTAAAGTAGGGGAAGACCCAGTCACAGTGCATGAATAAGTCTGGCAAAGGTGTATGGCCTGATAGGAATTTAATCAGCGAGCAGTTCAGAGATGGAGGCAGGCACTGAGCAAGGCCCAAGACTCCACCTGCTTGGCATGTGGCTGGAGTGGAGGTTAAGGTTTCTGGAGTTTTGCGTCCTTTCCCAGGGGCTGGGTCATTTGTCCAGACCTGTGTGTTTTCCTTGACTTATGGCTCTTTGCAGTGTTACCCTTTCTCTACTGTCTCCACTGACAGTGCTCAGCTGCAGTTTTTGCATCTTCCTTTCCAGGCTGAGGACAAGAAAACAGCACTTCCAGCGGGGCCGTTGACTGCAGAAAAAGCTGATGCCCACGAGGAGGATGAGCTTCAAGCTGCTGAAGAGGTGAGTGATCCGTGTGGCCCTCTAGGGTTTCTGCATAAATCTTTTGGGGAGAAATGTCACTTTCATCTCCAGTTTCCCAGAATGGGCAGCTACCGTTGGCTATTTTTTCACTCTCTTTTCCGTCTCCTTCCATCACTTCTCGTGAGACTCACCATAAAATGAGACTGGGTTAAACAGCCCTTGGATTCCACTGAAAAGCCCTGTTTAGATACCCAGCTTAAGCTTTTTGTGGGCAGACCTGCTCACTGCTACTTCTCCCCATTCCTCTTTTAGCAGCGTATTCAGTCCCTGATGACCAAGATGACTGCCATGGCGCATGAGGAGGTGAGGCGGGCGTGGCCACTAGGGTGGGCGCGGTGTGGAGAGGGAGACTTGGAACCAACCTGCTCTGCCGTGGAGGGCTCTCTTTAGCACTCTGCTTCTTGTTTCCTGGGATCTTTCTCTGGGGAACTTTTTATACATGCGCAGTGTTGCCATTCACGGGAACCTCTCGGAGGGAGACCTAAAGGACCTTTGTGAAGACAGGATGTCCCAGCTGGATGGCATCACAGGACCCATGTGGGAGAGCTGTGGTTCAGCCCTGTTTGTCCACAACCACACGTGGCATTCAGGCCACAGGAGCCCCTGTCTCCTGTTTCTTCCCTATACCATCTGGGTAGATGGTAGGGCACCGAATTTATATTCCCTCTCCTCAGAGCTCACGACCTGTCCCAAAGGTTTATCCAGGTGCTTTGAAAGAGAGTCCCTCTTTACGGCAGGAAAGACCTGTGACAGTCAGGAGATAATTCAGGAATTCTGAGATCCCTTTTCCTCTCCCATTTGTACTTTCTTCCTCTGAGTCCTATGCCTGCCAAGTTTCCTTTAGGCTCTTTTTAGTGATCCTCAGCAACAAAAACCGTAGGATGAGGGGTAAATGGTGAAGAATGATTTTCTAGAGATACCCAGGGTCCGAGGAGAATCTTAACAGTTTGCTGAGTGATTCAGGAGGGAGTGAGGTGAGGTAACCTTTGTCCTGAGGCTTGTTTTCTCTTCCTTGTTGATGAACAAATGAAGAAAAGCCAAATTACTTTTCCCCCAGGAATGTTACCTGTTTTGCTGTAGTCATGCTCAGGGTTTCCAGTGTGTGAAAGCCAGTGCACGTCCTTGAGGGCACACCCTCCCTTGTGATTGCAGAGCCGGCTGACTGCAAGCTCCGTGGGCCAGATCGTGGGCCTATGCTCTGCCGAGATCAAGCAGATCGTTTCTGAGTATGCAGAAAAGGTAGGTGGGGACCCAGCTGAAGCCATCGCCTGGATAATGCCCAAGAATTTGTCCTTCTGCTTCCCTGCCCCTCTCAGCAGTGATGGAGGCAAGTTGTAATTCATCAGCCATGTTTGTCAGAATATCTGCCATGCAGTGCCGTCCACATTTGCCCATTAGCTAAATTCATTTTCTTCTGCAGTGACTATTTTTCTATAAATATAAAGAGAAAACCTGTCTCTTGGAGCAATTATTGCATCTGATAGATGGATGCCTTAGGGACAGCACCCACATGTTTCCTTCTCTAGCAGGCTTCCTATAACTTTGGCACGTTTTGGAGGATGAGGCTGAGGGATAAAGCTTTGCCACTTAGGAGATAAACCCCATAACTCAGCCAAGCCCAAGGCAAAATTTTGTGTCCTGCTTTATTAAAAGAGTATAGAATGAGCAAAAGCCTGAAAGTCATATTTCAGCATTAGATTTTTTTTTCCATCCTAAGAATAGGCAGCAAGACCTTGAATATTTCAGGGAGACAGTTATTAATCATTTTGCACATAACTGATTCTGGTCTGGCCGAGATGTAGTATCAGTAAAATCAGATTTACAGGGCCTTGTTTCACATCCTCCCTTCCCCAACCCTGCTCCCTCTGCCCCCCTAAAACGTTGATGTCTGTTCAAGCATCCACTTTGACGTTCCCTGTCTCAAAAGCCTTGGCAACAAATGAGCTCTGCCCTGACCCTCTGCACAATGGTCTTCTGAATAGATTGCACAGATGATGTAGTTGGACAGCGGATGTCACCTGTAATCTGGGAGCTATAATCAGCTCTAAGCACAACAGTGGTCATCTCACACAAACTGAGGGGCTTCCTGAGCAAGACTGAGTAAAGTGGTACAGAGTAGTGTTTAGCAGAGGGGAAGGGGACAGAGGGAGGGTGAAATGGGTAAAGGGAGTCAGTAGTATGGTGAAGGATGGAAACCAAACTTTTGTTAGTGAGCTCACTTCCAGAAATAAAAATAAAGTTGAAATAAAAATAAAAACTCATGTTACAAGTCAACTTAAGAAAAAACAGCATAGAATGTCTAGGGATGGGGTTATCTTGTTTTCCCCACCCCCAAGGTCTGTGCTTCTTAACATAGGTTTTCTGATCCAACTTTCATATTAGAATCCAAAGTGAAAGAAAGTGAAAATTGCTCAGTTGTGTCCAACTCTTTGTGACCCCATGGACTATACAGTCCATGGAATTCTCTAGGCCAGAATACTGGAGGGAGTAGCCTTTCTTTTCTCCAGGGGATCTTCCCAACCCAGGGATCGAACCCAGGTCTCCTGCATTGCTGGTGGATTCTTTACCAGCTGAGCCACAAGGGAAGCCCAGTAATACTGGAGTGAGTAACCTATCCCTCTCCAGGGCATCTTCCCGACCCAGGAATCGAACCGGGGTCTCCTTCATTGCAGGCAGATTCTTTACCAACTAAGCTATCAGGGAAGCTAATAGTATCCAAGAAAGTGAAGTTGCTCAGTCGTGTCCAACTCTTTGCGACCCCATGGACTGTAGCCTATCAGGATCCTCCGTCCATGGAATTTTCCAGGCCAGAATACTGGAGTGGATTGCCGTTTCCTTCTCCAGGGGATCTTCCCGACCCAGGGATCAAACCTGGGTCTCCTATATTGCGGGCAGATGCTTTACCCTCTGAGCCACCAGGAAAGCCCACTTATTTTAATTTACCACCTAGAAAAGGTGACAGTGGTTAGTGTCATCTGACATTTGACCAAGGATTTAGGTCATCCTGAAAGTACCAGTAGAATCAAAAGACTTGAAGACATAGTTGTGGAAAAGAGTGATTAATCCACTGCCCTGAGAAGAAGTGTCTTGCTTTGCTGACAGCACACACACACCTGGATGGCAAGGGGGTGAGCTTGTACCTGCCCTTAGATTGCCACATAGCATCACTGATTGAGTTTTTACAGAAAGACAAACATACGGGGTACTCACTGCTCTTCCTCCGGGGACTCTGACTTTTATCTTTATACCTGCCCACTTTAAGTAGATAGGAGCTTAGATTATTATAAGAGGGGAAGCAAGTAGGTCTCCTTAGTACACATGTCCTTGCCTGGTAGTCTTGAAGCTAACTTGTCTTCTCCATCAGCTCTGCGATTCCATGCTTCCTGCTGGGTCTCTGTATCCCTGGGCTTCCCTTCCCTCACCCTTGTGCAGTGATCTGATGGCTGTATTCTGTATTCTGTCCCTCTGTTCTGCTCTGCCAGGAAAGAATGAAATTAGCAGTAGTTTTGGACAGGTCTTTTTCGAAGGATGTGTATAATTAAAAGACTTTCCTGGTGGCTCAGTGGTGAAGAATCCACCTGCCAATGGAGGAAACACAGGTGTAATCCCTGAATCAGGAAGATCCCCTGGTGTAGGAAATGGCAACCCACTCCAGTATTCTTGCCTAGGAAATTCCATGGAGAGAAGACTGTCAGGCTACAATCCATGGGATTGCAAAGAGTCAGATATGACGGAGCACACACTTATACATATAATTAAAACTTCTCATGGAATTGGAGTTCACCAGTTCATTGCTTGATAATGTTGTTTGTATTGGGTAGATCATATATCATTAAAGATGAGGGGTTTTGTAATTAAATTGACTTTAATCCTATTCCCGTATCACAGTTATTTCTTATTTGCATATTTAAATCCAGTATGTGTCCCAGATATCCATGGTGGCACCTAGTTGCAGCATCATGTGTGTGTAAAAGAGGTAAAACAGTGCAGTTACAAATACAGCATTTGAGTCCTATCTTGGTTCACGTCTGTCTCCTCAACTTCCCAGCTCTGTGACCTTGGCCACTTTTTTTAATCGCTTTGCCCTAGTATCTTCATCTATAAAATCAGAATAATATAACTCTCCTGGCAGGGTGGCAGGGTATTGTGAAGATTAAGTGAAATGTGATGAAAATGCCCAAAACAGTGCCTGCGGTAGCCATGCAGCTAATGGTAACCTTTATTTATACTTTTATAAATTTATAAATATTTATACTTTTAAAAAGTATAAAACGTGTGGTTAGACTTTTGTTTACCATTGTAGATAATTCTCTTGTAAAATCTGAACAAACGATTTCTTTGGAAAGATTTCCTAGGAGTCTAAAGATTGGATTCTGACTCCTCTGTGTTGCTTTATAAATAAGTTGTAGCAATGTAAAATACTGCCTCCATGAAGGGGCTTCCAGGATGGTCCAAGCGTCTCCCCCTCTGTTCATTTGTCTGACTTGCTGCCTTGGTGGCTATAAAATGGTACCTCTTTGGACCACTGAGTGGCTTGGACATGATTGCATGTTTTTGTCTGCTCTGTTTTCTGCTTATTTGACTGATCCATTGAAGCCTTTACTCACTTACGCCTCAGGTATCTGATGTTTTCCTTGTAAATCTGATTAAAGTCTCTATTCTAGATTTAAATATTTTGTCATAGTGATGCACATATTTCTCAGGCTGTTCTTTGATTCGTGTATTGCTTTTCTTTTCATGCAAGGCGTTGGTACCCAAATTGATCAGTCTTTTTGTTTCAAAATGGCAGTATTCTTTTTACATTGATCTGATAAGTAATTCATTACATTTCAGCTCATAATTTTTTATTTATGTTTAATCCTTTATGGTTACATAGAGTTCATTCTTATTTAGTCCACAATCTGGATCCATCCTAGTTTTCCTGCTCCTATCCACTTACCTTAATACTATTTATCAAATAATTTCTTTATACTCATTTGGAGAATTTTTTTTAATCTAATTTAAGCTCTGTATTTTCTTGCTTTCTTGGTTTATGTTTCTGTTTTTATGCACATACCATGATAAAATCATGTTTGCTTTTTGTTTTTCTTAATTTGCTTTGTTAGCTGTTGTCAGTGTCCTCCAGCCACAGACCTCTGGGAACACACCCATAGTTAGACAAGTTGGGTTTATTGCTGGTTGTAGTGAAGGAGACCACACAGCTGTGGGGAATCATACGGCATCTCAGTAAGGAGGCCTTAGAAAAGACTTAAGGGATTCAGACTTCTTTTAGGTGATTTAGAGGAAGATTAGAGAAAGTAGAGCTTTGCTCTGTGTTAGATGCATTAAGGAGGGATAATTCGGTGAGTGAGTATCTAAGGAAATCTTCTTTATGGGCCAAGGGAAAAGAATCACAGTTAAAGCTCTATGTTCATATTAGCCAGTATAGGGGGATGTTTGATCAGTTAGGGAATTTGAATAGTGTTCATGTTTTTGCCCATATACAAACATTACACAGTGGTCATATTTTTTTTCCTTGATCCTTGTGACCCTGTCTGATGTTGATGTCCTCTGGAGTTATTTATATTTAACACAAAAGCCTAGTGTGAATGCAGCCCAGCTCCCAGCAACACCAGGGCCTTGCTGAGAGTACCAGATTGGCTCTCAAATGTCAGGGTTTGCTTTTCTCTTTCTCTGTGAATTTAGTATGTGTTGCTACGTAGCAATATTACACAAATTCAGTGGCCTAAAATAACATAGTGTATTATCTCATGGTTTCTGTGTTTGGCACAGTATAGCAGGGTCCTTTGTTTCAGACTCTTAAAAAGTTAGTGAAGGTGCTGGCTTGGGCAGTAGTCGCATCTGAGGCTTGACTGGGGAAGGATCCACTTCCAAGTTCACATGGTTCTTGGCAGCATTCAGTCCTTTGACACCTGTTGGGTGAGGCCAGCAGGTCTGGCTGTCAGCTAGAGGCTACCCTCAGTCCCTTGCCAGCTGTGCCTCTCCAACGTCACCACTTGTTTCAGCAAGTGAAGCCCCTCCACACATTACAGTTTTATGTCACGTACTGATGTGCATGCAGTCACATTCATCCCACCGTGTTTGCAGAGACTGTGGGGCTCTGTCAGAGTTGTCCACCATGGTGTGTTTGTTTTTCTCTTTAATCTTACTGCCATAAATTGGACTGAAGTAAGGCAATTCATCTAAAAATCCACACCCCTACCTTCAGGGCCTCAGTAATGAAATGCTTGAAAGTAAAGATGGAATTGAAGAATGCTCAGGAGGAAAGCCTTTTGGTGGAACTTGAAAGAAACTCAAATTGGGCTGAGATCAGGGTGAATTTTTGCTTAGTGAAGAAAAGGAACAATAATTTTTGGAAGATGAAAGTGTGAAAATGATTTTGTGCCTCAGAAATAAATCAAACAGCCTGCTTGGTGCAAGTCACTGGACGGTCAATAGGCACTGAAAAATAAAAATGAAGTGAAAAACATATGCAGGCTTCTCTTTCACTGGTAAAGTTCAGCAGTTCTTATAACAGTATAACATGGTACCCAATTCATGTGTTTCAAAGCAAGTCCCTGAGATGTGTAACTCAATTTAATATGGTTCCTGTAAAGCAATAGGGAAAAAGAACACAAAGAAGCTTCCATGTACGTAATTTATGAGTGTTGACAGAGTCCAGCCAGGAAGCTCCATCTCTGATTGTTTCCAGAAGGTGTACCCTTCCCAGAATGTGCTTGCTGAGTCATCACTGTGCCTTGTGGTACTGCTGTCTAACGTGCTCACTGCATCTTATCATTCACTGTTAGAGGGAAGAGGAATCTATAGTGTGGTTTGCAGAAAACTAAGGGTTTAGCTGTCCCCAGAGTACTTCCACTGTACTGTACCAGAAGGAAGGGGAAGGAAGCACAGCCAGGCACGGGCAGGAAGGGACTCTTACTCAATGCCACGTGTTAGCCAGCTGTACACCATTTTGACTCATGTGCAACTAAGTCTTTCCTGGTCAGAATCTCCCTGAGACAGGATATGAAAACATTTCGTAGATCACAGGTCTGTTGGGGAATCAGAAGAATTTACCCTGCCTTTTTTCTGTGTGGTTATTACTCTCGCAAACATGGTGAATGTTCCAAAAACCCACCGGACTTTCTGTAACAAGTGTGGGAAGCACCAGCCCCACAAAGTGACACAGTACAAGAAGGGCAAGGGTTCTCTGTATGCCCAGGGAAACTGCCGTCATGACAGGAAGCAGAGTGGGCATGGTGGGCAGAATGAGTTGGTTTTCCGGGAAAAGGCTAAAACTACAAAGAAGATTGTACTGAGTCTTGAATGCATTGAGCCCAGCTGCAGATCGAAGAGCATGCTGGCTATTAAGAGATGCAAGCATTTTGAGCTGGGAGGTGATAAAAAGAGAAGGGGCCAAGTGATCTAGTTTTGAGCTTCATATTTTGTTTTATTATAAAGACAATAAAAATTTGAGATTGTTTACTTCATTTAGTTTCAGTTGGTTTTTTTCGAAGGGAAATAAAAGTGCCATNGCAAGCATTTTGAGCTGGGAGGTGATAAAAAGAGAAGGGGCCAAGTGATCTAGTTTTGAGCTTCATATTTTGTTTTATTATAAAGACAATAAAAATTTGAGATTGTTTACTTCATTTAGTTTCAGTTGGTTTTTTTCGAAGGGAAATAAAAGTGCCATCAAAAAAAAAATAATCCATCCTAAGTTCCATATCATTGCCAGGTACTTTAAAAACACTTTAATAAATATAGTTGATTTACAATATTATATTACTACAGGTATACAGGGTAGTGATTCAATATTTTTATAGACTGCTCTCCTTTTAAAATTATTACAAAATAATGGCTGTAATGTATCCTTGATATGCAAGGTACCCTTGTTGCTTATTTATTTTAGACATACTATTAATAGTTTTGCCAAGAGAACACACTGGTCATAGCAAGCACCCTCTTGCAATAACACAAGAGAATTCTACACATGGACATCACCAAATGGTCAACACCAAAATCAGATTGATTATATTCTTTGCAGCCAAAGATGGAGAAGCTCTATACAGTCAGCAAAAACAAGACTGGGAGCTGACTGTGGCTCAGATCGTGAACTCCTTATTGCCAAATTCAGACTTAAATTGAAGAAAGTAGGGAAAAACCACTAGACCATTCAGATATGACCTAAATCGAATCCCTTATGGTTATACAGTGGAAGTGAGAAATAGATTTAAGGGACCAGATCTGATAGACAGGGTGCCTGATGAACTATGGATGGAGGTTTGTGACATTGTACAGGAGACAGGGATCAAGACCATCCCCAAGAAAAAGAAATGCAAAAAAGCAAAATGGCTATCTGAGGAGGCCTTACAAATAGCTCTGAAAAGAAGAGAAGCAGAAAGCAAAGGAGGAAAGGAAAGATATACCCATTTGAATGCAGAATTCCAAAGAATAGCGAGGAGGGATAAGAAAGCCTTCCTCAGCGATCAATGCAAAGAAATAGAGGGAAACAATAGAATAGGAAAGACTAGAGATCTTTTCAAGAAAATTAAAGATACCAAGGGAANGCTTTAACATTTTGGGATAGGTTTGGTATTGATTAACTCTGTTTTTGCTTGTCTGTGAAGTTCGTTATCTCTCTTTCAACTTCAATTCTAAATTATAAACTTGCTGGGTAGCATATCCTAAGTTGTAGGATTTTCTCTTTCAGCATTTTGAGTATATCATACTACTCCCTCTATCCTTATCCAGAAAACTCAGCAGATAGCCTTATGGAGGTTCCCTTGTGTATGACTCTGTTTTTCTCTTGCTGCCTTTAAAACTCTCTCTTTAGTTTTAACTGTTGCAGTTTTAATTATGCTATGTCTTTGATTGAGTTCGTCTTGTTTGGGACCCTCTGTGCTTCCTGTACCTTGATATGTTTCCTTCTTCAGCTTTGGGAATGTTTAGCTATAATTTAATCAATATATTTTTAGCTCCCTTTTCTCTCTTTTCTACTGAGGTCCCTGTAATGTCCATGTTGATAACCCCTGATGTTATCTCAGAGATCTTTTAAACTGCTCTCATTTTTCATATTTGGTTTCTTCTTTCTGCTGTTCTAACTGGATGATTTCCATAATTCTGTCTTCCAGATCACTTCTGTGTTCTTCCTTATCACTTAGTCTGCTTTCATTCTTTTTGGTGTGTTTTTCATTTGCTACCATATTTTTCATTTCTGATTCATTCTTCTTTATATTTTCTAGTTCCTGGTTAAAATTTTCACTGTATTAATCTATTCTTTTCCATAATTCAGTCAGCATTTTTATTACTAATGCTTTGGATTCTTTATCTGGTAATTTGTTTATTTGTATTTCTTTTTTCCCAGGGATTTTTTTTTTTTGCTCTCTCAATTGAGACCAGCTCCTCTGCCTTCTCGTTTTACTTAAGTTTCTCTTCTTCTATGAATTTACATGAAACAGTTAACCTGTTGCCGTCGTGAAGGGTGTCTTTATGTGTGTGTCCCTATACAGACTGCATGTGCCTACTGCCTTTGGTGGGAGAGCTGGATATGACATCAGAGCAAGTCTTGTCTTTCCTCAGAGATATACTGGCAGCTCTCACCTTGGCAGAAGGTGGGGAGGTAGATGGAGGGGCTTGAGTTGGAGCCAGTTGTAAGCTAAAGCTTCCCATCTGCTCAGTGCCCATTACTGTTGTGTCAGGAACAGGGATAGATCCCCAGTTGCTGAAACAGAAGCTCTGAGGGCTGACTCCAAGCTAACTGTTCCCTTTAAGTGTGTGCTTTCCCCTTTCTTGGTGCTGAGACCCATGCTCCTGACAGGGGAGCAGTGCTGGAGCAAGAGGAGCCTCTGTGGGCTCTCAGCTCAAGATAGGTTGCAGGCTGTGGTGAGCCAGCCATAGACAGAGGCCAGGGCTGCCTCCCAAGTGCCACCTGTGCAAGCACCACCAAAGGCTGCCCCCACCCTATTCAGACAGCTTTGGGTCCAAGCCTTCTGTTGTCCCTCGTAGCCAATCACTGCCCTCAGCCTCTGCCTCCCCTGCCATGTCATAGAGCCATGTCAGAGGACAGAGGGGGACCTGCGTGGGTTCTTGGTCTTGATCAGACTGCAGGCTGTGGGGCCTGGGTGCCATCAGGGATTGGGGCTGCTTCTGATGCGCTGCCTGAGTGAGTGCCAGCAGTGGCTGGACTCTCACCTCAGTCATGACAACCCTCAGCCCCTATGGAGCTGTAACATGAAATGAGTGAGGCTGGGGCGTTTGCTTCTCTCAGGCTGGGGCATATGCCAGGGCGGTTGTAGGAAACTGGGCTGCCACTGGAGCAGTCCTCAGTCCGCCCTCCACTCTGCCCTGAGAGCAAGCAGAGGTGCTTCTCACAAGCACAGTCTAGGCTTGCCACGGCCCTCCTGTTAGTCCCACTGGCCCTCCAGTCAGCTCAGGGGGCTCCTCCTCCCTGTGCTGGACCCCAGACCATGAGGAACCCAACATGAGCCTGAAGTGCTCACTCCCTGGGACGGAGCTGCACTGTGTGATCTCCCTTTTCCTCTACCTTCCCTTCTAGGGGACCTGACCTGGTCACTTTTCTTCCCTTCCTACCTGATTTGTTGTTGTTTAGTCACTAAGTTGTATCCAACTCTTTTGTGACCCCATGGACTGTAACCTGCCAGGCTCCTCTGTCCATGGGATTCTCTAGGCAAAAATACTGAAGTATGTTGCCGTTTCCTTCTCCAGAGGATTTTCCTGACTCAGGGATCGAATCTGCATCTCCTGCATCGGCAGGTGGATTCTTTACCACTGAGCCACCAAGGAACCCCTCCTACCTGATTACATGTGGATTTTTCTTACAGACCTTGACTGTATAGGAGTCTTTCTTCCACTTCCCAGTTAGTTTTCAGTAGGAACTGTTCCATATATAAGTGTATTTTTGATGATTCATGGAGGAGGTAAATTCCATGTCTTTCTTCTCTACTGTCTTTATCAATTTCCATTCCAGATACTTTTTATACTGTTTTCTTATTTAATTTTCAAAAGAGCATGTTGTCTCTTTGCTTATAATCCTCTGCCTCCTTCCGTCATTATACTTTCTCAGTATGCAATTGAAGTTAACCTATTTATGTGTACATGGCTATCATTGTTTAGAGTCATGTCTCACTCTTTGCACCCCCATGGCCTGCAGCATGCCAGGCTCCTCTGTCCTCCTCATCTCCTGGAGTTTGCTTGAACTCATGTCCATTGAGTCAGTGATACTGTCACTGACTCATCCTCTGTCACCCACTTCTCCTCTTCCCTGGTGGCTCAAATGGTAAGGAATCCGCCTGCAATGCAGGAGACCAAGGTTGATCCCTGGGTCCAGAAGATCCCCTGAAGAAGAGAATGACAACCCACTCCAGTATGCTTGCCTGGGAAATCCCGTGGACAGAGGAGCCTGCTAGGCTAATGACTGAGTAAATAACACGTTCACTTTTACCTATGTAGATTGGACCACATTTTACCATTCTCTATAATGTTGGAGCCTCACCTGGCAGAGTTGGTACTCAGTACATAAGCATGTGACAATGTATCTATTTAGGAAATGAAACTAAGATCAGTGGAAATTTGTCCACTACCATGTAGCTAATAATAAGTCCCAAGTTTGCATACATGCCTGCTGACTTTGAAACCAGTCTCTGTGGCAGAATAGTGTGCTCAGAGGGCAGCGTGACAGCCTCCTTGGCCATCCTTAGTGCCTGCCTCCCAGGCTTTTTTCAGGGACAAAGCATCTTTAGACTCTCCCAGTGTCTAACCACCCACCTTGGGCTGAGTGGAGTGAGGCAGCCAGGTCATGTTGGAAACTAACCACAGAAACAAGTAAAAAGGAAAATGACACAGCCCAAGCACTCACACACAGTTGCACCTAAGCTACTGAAAACTGTGGAATTTTCTATTTGAAGTATGTGAGTGGTTTTTCATATCACTGGAAAATGCCACATTAAAATGTTCTCATCCAGCTCTCCAGAGTGTAATATCCTAGCCAGAAGACTGTCAATATCTCAATCTTACTTTAAGATGAGGCATTTTGGGTCATCAGGAGACTTATTTTTAGAAGGCATTCTTTTTATCGGTAGGTTTTGAAATTTTTTCCTGTCCAGTAATTAAGAAATTCTGACACAAATTACTTCTGACCTTTTGATTCTGAGAGCGATTCTCTGGCAGTTCATCAGAAGCCTGTATTCTGTCTTGAAATTTTATTTTTCAAGCGCATTTGGGGCATCTCTTTAGGTGATTAGGACCTGGGTGTAACCACAGAGAGGTAATGGCCAGGGTCTGGTCAGGGACGCATATATAAAAACCCAACGGAAGGAGAGTCTCCTCTAAAGAAAGCAGACTGCCGCATTGGTGGGTGTGGTCTGCGTTAGGGGAGGTTTTGTCCCCCCTCAACCGTGGTCACGTTCGCTCTAGATGGTACAACCAGCCAAGAGAAGTGCCAAAAGTTCTGTCACTCATTCACCTCAAGAGTAGCCTTCTAGGAGCCTTTGGTTGCAAGTGATAGAAACTCTGCCCGGAATGGTGGTATAAGCAACAGAGAACCTTTTCAGCTCTCATAACAGGAGGTGGGGGTATCCGTGAAGGCAGGGGTCCCAGGGACTCACCTGCCTTGTCATCTCTCTTTGCCCTTGAAAACTTGCTTCACTCTGCCTCCCTGTCACCTGGGGGACCTCACCACAGACTGTCTCAGTCTCCAGCACCCTCCCACATCTGTGTGTGAAGTCCTGAGAAAGGGTTCTCCTTTGTTGGTTACAGGCTTCCCTTGTGGCTGAGCTGGTAAAGAATCCGCCTGCAATGCAGGAGACCTGAGTTCGATCTCTGGGTTGGGAAGATCCCCTGGAGCAGGGAGAGGCTTCCCCACTCCAGTATCCTGGCCTGGAGCATCCCATGGACTGTATAGTCCATGGGGTTGCAAGGAGTCAGACACGACTGAGGGCCTTTCCCTTTCACTTGTTGGTTACAGGTCAGGTCACATACTCCTCAGCCAGTTGCTCTGGCCAGGAGGTGGGCTTGTTGATCAGCAGCCCCTCTGGAACAAGAGAGAGGATGGGAAACAGTGATTCCCCAAAGGTAGGGTGTCGCTGTTACTAAACCAGAGGGTGCTGGGTATTTGTGATGGCTGTACTACCATGAGCCTGTGTTCACAGAAGGTCCTTAGGGCTTCTGTCTAACTACACTGGATGGCACTGACCCGCAAGAATCAATGGCTAATATGTCATCTGCCCTCTTCATGCTCTTATTTCTCTGCTCTGGTGTTATATTTCTAATTAGTGTTGCAAAGTCTTCTTAAAATAAAGAAAGTTGCTATAATTTATAGGTATTTTAAGTCTTGATTTCTTTAAGCATGATTTCTTTCCTGCCAGACAGCTGACAGAATTAACCCCTTAGATGGAATGATCTTTTTCTTCAGCAAACATCTACTAAGCAGTACTGTGTCCCAGACAGTGTCAGGTAAAAGGACAGGGATAGAGTTATAAATTCTCACTGAGGCATGGTGCTCCCCTGAGGAGCCCCTGGGTAGGAGTCAATCAGCCTGTAAAAAGAAGAATTATGGAATAATGTAATTTATTTGTTTTCAAATGGATGCCATTTGCTACTTGATTGGTGTTGCCACTCGAAATGTCAGTATCTGCCCAAAGAGAAGTGACAGTTGGGTATTTTTGATACTGAACTTTTCTCCTGTTAATAGGCAGAATGGATGACTTTAAAATTATGCACAACTGAGGTGAAATGGAAAGTAATTGTTCAAGAGGGCTGGGGACTGGGTGAAGATACCAGTCCCCAGGACCTTGCTTGAGTCAGAAGGTCATGAGATGCTAAGCAACCAGGAGTCCCCGACTCTTCTAGACAGTCTGTCCTGAGCTAGAGCCAGTGTGATTTCTGATAAGCTTAGGTGTGAATGTTTCTAATCTCATCACCTATCCCCACCCAGAAAGAAAAACCATTTTTCTAGCAACATTGGCATGCAGGATACAGGAGAGGAGCTGCCCTCTTGGGGCCCTACTACTGCGCCACAGATAGAAAAACCCAGGTTGGAATCAGGGTGATGAGGGCTGGGGAGGGAGGGATTTTTTAAACCCTTTCCTCCTAGACTCCATTTCTTCACATAAGGTCACAGGTACCAGACAGGTCATATTCTAAATCTGTAAACTTCTGGAAGGCCAAGATTTCATCTTCCATCTCTCTGCTTCTGTTGCCTAACACATCATTTGTGTATGCTGTGCTGGGTCACATCCAACTCTCTGTGACTCCGTGAATCATAGCCCACCAGGCTCCTCTGTCCATGGAATTTTCCAGCCAAGAATACTGGAGTAGGTTGCCATTTCCTTCTCTAGGGGATGTTCCTAACCCAGGGATCAAGTCCACATCTCCTGCCTTACAGGCTGATTCTTAACCACTGTGCCACTTGGCAGATCATAACACTCAGCAGAAGCCTCTTCTGGTCGTCCATCAGCCTCGGTGTTGACTCACCCTTAGCCATTATGGGTAACTCTCCCTCCTATGGATCCTCTGATGTGTGGATCAGCCCCTGTTGTCTTCTTCGTAGCATTGCTCACAAGGCACTGTTTCATTTGTCTCTGCCTCTTTCCCGGGACTAGAATGCATACTGTCACGAAGAGCTGGGAGCATTGTATACCACCTTTGCCATAATGGGGTTTTCATAAACATTTGTTGGAGGAAAGAAAGGAAGGAAGGAAGAAGAAACCAGAAGACCATGCAGAACTCTCTCTTTCTCTGAAACAGTGAAGGCTTGGGGAAAAGGTGGCAGGTACAACACCTTTATTTATAAATGAGCAGGTATTACCTGACTAGACCGTGAGGGTCCAGAGATGAGGTTTGTGTCTTTTTCCACGTTCCCAATGCCTAACACTTTGTCCTACATGTAATAGGATCTTAGTAAAGGTTAGTTGATGAAACAAAGGAAAGTGGTGAGAGAAATTTAAACCAATCCGAATTTAGAGATGAAAAAATTTCCCAGGTGGCTCAGTGGTTAACACTCCACCTGCCAGTGCAGAAGATCCCTAGGTTGAGAAGATCTCCTGGAGAAGGAAAAGGTAACCCACTCTAGTATTCTTGCCTGGGAAATTCCATGGACAGGTTACAGTCCATGGGGTTGCAAAAGAGTCAGATACAACTTAGCAACTAAACAACAATCAAAAAAACCCCTGTACATCTGGAAAAAATGATGCTAATAATATGTTTGTGTCTCAGAACTTCTCCAGGATTTCTTAAATTCTGACTAAGTTATGCAATATGCAAAAACTAACAATGCAGAGAATGGTATTGTGGTATTAGCTAATGAATTGGTCTGATGGGATTGTCCCAAGCCACACAGCCTATATAGCTTATATCCTTTCGGGTTCTTTGGCAATTTGGATGAAGGCATAGGAATTAGCTTCATCCAATTTAAGTGTCATTTAAAGCTAGAAAAGAAAAGGTTGCTAATACATTAGAGAGTAGAATCAACATTCAAAAATATTTTAGATTGAAATTTTAAGCCCAAACTATTTTTATTTTTTTAAAAGTAAGCATGGAACTCTTTTATTTCAGAAAAACAAGTTTTGCCAATTCAGGATTTGATGAGCATGCCATCTGACCTGACATTAGCTTGTGTGGGTAAAAGTGGGATTTTGGGGGTTTTGTACATGCCTCTTCTCACCTTGGGGCCCAGACTTATGCTTCAAAAACTCACCAAGGCTGCATGAATATGGGTCTTTGAAATTCATGGGATTTCATTAGTGGGAGTCAAGAATTTTGAAAAGCACATTTATGTATGCTGTTTCATTAATAGGAGTAGAGTGTAGCTGAGGGAAAGTGGGTGGTCCCATCCCAGTCTGCCATGCTCAGATTCCATCAGGAATGCTTGAAGAGGATTATGAGCTAGGGTATGTCCAGGGGAGAGCAGCCAAGGTGGTGAAAGGAGCTGACATCTTCTTGTAAAGCTTGGAATGCTTCTGTATTAGAAAACTTGAACTGTTATATGAGAGTGATTATATTTTATCTCCGTGGCTTCAGGGAGAAATGAGCATGTATGTTTGAGTTTGCAGGTCTGTTTCTGCTCTTCGTTTCTGCTGACTTTTGCTCTTGAAATTGTGTGTGCTTTTGATTTTTGACTGTGAGTTCATTCTGCTTGGAAATTTCTCTTTTGAGACCTGGAATTGGAGCTCTTTTCTTCCAGAGAGGATTTTCTTTTGCTCCTATGTGCACATGGGCATACCCAGCTCAGGCCCATTGTGCATGTAGTAGGTTTTTGGTATCATCTAGGTAGTGTGTGCATTTAGGTTATAGAACTGCACAAGGGCAAATCCATTCTAACAAAATCTCATTGCAGACTTTTTTCCTTCCTACATCTGTGCCAAGGATTATGCAAAGCAGTTGTTGAATTCTAAAAATCAAAGCTTGAGATCAGTTGGTTTTGGCAAATACTCTCAAGAAAAAGGGCTTCCCTGGTGGCTCAGACGGTAAAGCATCTGCCTGAAATGTGGGAGACCTGGGTTTGATCCCTGGGTCAGGAAGATCCTCTAGAGAAGGAAATGACAACCAACGCCAGTACTCTTGCCTGGAAAATTCCATGGATGGAAGAGCCTGGTAGGCTACAGTCCATGGGATCCCAAAGAGTTAGACACAACTGAGCAACTTCCTGGATTGTCACTTTAACTTTTTGGCTTTCTAGGATTTCTTACATCCTTTCTAGCTCATAGATTTTTTTTAAGATTAAAAATAAATATTTTATATTGTCTGTTACATGTTTTCAGTGGGAGGGTTCATCAGGGTCCAACAACTGAAATTTGTCTGCTCAGTATGGAGAATTTGTGGCATCCTCTTGAAATAGAGACCCCTTATTTTTTTAGGGATCCCTTATTATTGACAGCTTTAGTGGCCATATTTTAATGGCAGGACATAGGAGAGATTCCTATATCAGGAAGGTTCTGTTCAGTTCAGTTGTTCAGTCGTGTCCGACTCTTTGCGACCCCATGGACTGCAGCACGCCAGGCCTCCCTGTCCATCACCAACTCCTGGAGTTTACTTAGGAAGGTAGATGTGTAGATATGACCCTTTGGGTGTCTTCCATTATGAAAGTATATAGTTTTAGCTAAAGTAATCATTTTTTGTTTCTCTTAGGAGTTTACTATGTTGAACTGGACTAATATTATTGAATGACATTTATATCTGATTCCCCTTAGAATAGAAGCTGCAAACATCTGTCGGTTATTAGAAAACATTGAATCTGCACTAGATGCCATCTTAATCCACCCTGTCATTTTGAAAGCACGTTCTTAATCTGAAATTGTTGAACAAAATTAGATTGGCATTTTAGCCCTTTCTCTAATGTAAACACAAATGGAATATTTATAGGTGGTTGGCATTCTTTGAGAGACATTGGGCTTTTCAAGTAGAAATCAGAACTTAATTTTTTTCTGTCAAGGATTTACTATAAAGCCCCTTCTATTCTCCATCTGTCCAATGTAGTCTCATCCTTTAAGATCCAACTTGGTCAGTTCCAGTTTTCTTCTGAGAAGACTCAGTGAACAGAATGTCAAATGAGCCATACTGTTTCAGAGACCTTGGTCTACTTCTTTTGGCTTTGAGGAGGGTATTTGAAAGAAATGAAAAATTTCAGTTACTTAACACAGAAAGTGTGTTTCAAATAGAGAACAATCAGCTTTCTGTTGACTAGATTAAGAACTCTCTTCAGTTCAGCTCTAGAATAAATGATTTTTTTCTGTTCTAAAACTAACTTCCTATTAAACAAAGAAGTTTGCATAGCACCATCTCTAGACTTAGGCAAATTGAGGAATTCACAAATTTATATGTACTGTGTGAGCTTGTTTATGTGCATATTGTTCATTTTAATTGCACTGGAGAAATGTCAGATGTGGAAATGGCACTTAATATCCTGACATGAATGCTCTGCAGATGCAAATTTAAGGGACTGCACAGAGCAACGAGAATTGCTACCTAGCAACAAGAGAAAGGATTTTGAAAGCCCATGTTTGCTTGGAACATATACTGTCGTGAGAGTTGTTTAATAGTAAGTTTATATGGAGACTTGAGCATCCTTTCTGTGAACTACAAATATTTTCTCTCTGGTTGGTTTGAAGCAGTTGTCTAGTAAAAGTGGAATCAGAAAACTATCCCCTCTTGGTGTTACGGATGGGCCCACTGCACTGGTAGAGCTGTGTTAGTGAGGCTGTCCCAGTCGGTAAGTTAGCTAGGCCTCTTAAAGTAACAGGGCTCAAAATTTTTAGTTTCAAGAGCTTGTACGAACTCTTAAAAATTACTGTGTGTTCATTCACTCAGTCGTGTCTGACTCTTTGTGACCCTATGAACTGTGACCCATCAGGCTTCACTGTCCATGGGATTTTCCAGGCAAGAATACTGGAGTGGGTTGCCATTTCCTACTCCAAGGAGTCTTTCTGACCCAGGGATCAAACCTGCATCTCCTGAGTCTACTGCATTAGTAGGAAGATTCTTTCCCACTGAACCACCTGGGAAGCTAAAAATTACTGAGGAGGTCTTAAAAGCTTACATATTAATTCACTTGCAAATAATAATGATAAATGTTTTACACATTAGCATCAGAGCAGTGATACCATCACATGTCATACAGCAGCTGGAAAATTTCAATGTATGAGCATGAGAGAATGAGAGAAAAAAAATTGTATCTTAGTATCATTGTGAAAAGGATTTTGATCTCAAAGAACCCTGAAAGGATGTTAAAGAACCATATGACTAAAAATTTAAAGTGAGAGAGAGCAGGAGAGCCAGTGAGCCTGGGAAGTCCTCTGTCCAGATAGCAGGATAGCTACTGATGTTCCTGTAAGAAAGTTTCTTGAAAGTGTCAAAGGCACAGTTTCCAACAAGGCTGTGTTTGTTGCCAGGTACACTGATAAGAGGGTGTGAAAGCTAGGTGGGAAGTGTAGTCAGGACCGTGGCCATAAAAGCAGTTTACCAGCAGGAAAGCATGCTGGGAGTTGAAAACATCATCCAACTCATGCCAGGTACAGAATAGCACTGAATGTGTACATCCCTAACCCCTCACCCCTGCAGCCTGGAGAAAGCCTTGCTGGGAGGTGACTGAGATGGGGATACCCTGCAGCCCACTTGCTCATAGCTTGGCCTGATTCAGAGGCAAAAGGACAGTCAGAGGTGTTCAGGACAGTCAAGACATCCTGATGTCAAACCTAGAGACACACCATGGGCGTAGTCCCTGTGTTGGGGAGTTAATTCCATTTCAGATATCAATTAACCATGAGATAGAAGGTTTGTGTAAATCTGCTAGTAAAGTACTGAATAAAATGCTCCGAGAATATGCCAGTGACAGTTTGGAAATCAGTATCGAGGAATCTAAGATGAAGGTTAAAACCCAAATCTGAAATTAACTATAAGAAGAAAGCTACTAAATACATAACAAGCTAAGTGGACAAATTGATAACTTAGTTCAGGATGATGCAGTCAAAGTGGAGGAGATATAACTGGTGAGATTGTATGTGTATATGCTCAGTTGCTCAGTCACGTCCGACTCTTTGTGACTCTATGGATGTAGCCCTTCAGGCTTTTCCATCCGTGAAATTTTCCAGGCAAGAACACTGGAGTGGGTTGCCAGTTCCTTCTCCAGGGAATCCCTGACCCAGGAATTGAACCCCTGATTCCTGCGTCTTCTGCTTTGTCAGATGGATTCTTTGCCACTGAGCCACCTGCAAAGCCCGATATAATTAATTATAATTATGTTTCTGACAAGTGGCTTGAAAATCAAGGAGTGCTCTTTCCTTTCCCCCTGTCCTTTTTTTATACTCTCAAATAATTTTCAGAAATAGTTCTTCCGTAGACTACAGGTGATAAATATCTTGATGTGCCCAATGTTACATTTTTAAAAGTTAACTGCAATTTGAAGAAATTCAGATAAGCTGGAGTGTGTTAGCTGACATTTTCCAAAAATTCCAGGTGTCAGGGCTAGCTGTGGTGTAATACCAAATGCTTATTTTTTCTGTTTCCTTTATGGCCTCCCTGCTCTCAAGATGGAAAATGATGTTTCTTGCCATTTTAGGCAGCCACATCCTGCTGGTTGTCTCCCACCTCCAGAGTCGTTAAGCAGCAAAAACACTCATCGTCTGTTAATGGTGCCTCTGAATTATTCAGGGAAATTCTTAACCAATATAAATGGTGACTATACTGTCCAGTTCCTCCTTTTCACATTTCTGTCTCTTCCCCATAACTTTCAAACTTATGATCACTGTTAAAACATGCACGGAGAATCAAATATTCAAATAGTTTTGTTGCACTTGAGCTTCAGACCAGTGATTAGCTTGGAATTGGGATGTTTCCAGTAAAGAAGGCAGTGCGGCTATAATGGGTGTTCATTGGCAAGTGAATGAAGCTGTCTATTCTGTGATCACCCGAGACAGGTTTTAAGGACTCCTCTTGAAACAGGGTCGTCTTTCTTGTTTCTTCTTCTTGGGGCTTCCCTCTGGTATCTTGAGCCAAGTGTTTGTTTTCGTCATCTGCGCCAAGCTGCCTCCAAGTGGCCATCTGCCTCCTTGTGTGCGTGGTTTCTTGGTATTGTTGCTATATTCATCTCATCACCCCAACCAGAACTCTCCCTTCCTCCCCTCCAGTCCTGACAGTCTCTATGTCCTGTCCAGCCCTTCTTCTTCAGCCCGTCATCATTTTACACAGTTTCAGGACCTTTATCCTGGTCTCTGTCAGCAACACCCACCCCTTTCAAATCCATCCTCTGTGAACACCAGAATGGAAATAATACATTGTCCCGTGGATGGGGGAATACTTTGAAATGCTGTTTCTTTTCATTAGAAGTGCTACTGAATGGTTAAACTCTTTAACCATATACTTATAATACTTTGATGAAAGTGAATCAGTTCATCATTTTTGATAGCTGCAGAATAATCTTAAGTAGATATTAAGGTGACTATGTTTTTCTTCATATTTGAGATCCTTATGTGATTATCAGCCTAACCCAGTATATATCCCTGTGCTTCTGCACATGCTGTTTGCTTTGCCAGAAATGTAGATTCTCTCCATGTGGCCTTTGGTCATTGTGTCACAGTCTTCTCTGGAGTGAGTTTTACAAAGGACCCCGGGGCCCCATGGGCTTGGTTGTGGCCACCTGCCCAGCAGTATTCCTCCCAGATGAGGCAGGCTGATTAGCCCACTGAGGAGAGCTAATTAAATCCTTTGGTTCTTCTGTTTGTTTCCCATAGCAGTCTGAACTGTCAGCTGAAGAAAGTCCAGAAAAGTTAGGAATCTCCCAACTACATCGGCGAAAAGTCATTTCCTTGAACAAGCAGATTCTGCAGAAGACCAAACAACTGGAAGAGGTTGGTGTTTTCTTTTCATAATTTCATTCTAGTAAAATAAAGCCATTCTTCCAGAAGGGAGAAACTAGCAAGGAGTCAAGATCTCTGTGTCAGAAAGATCAAAGGAAGCTATAGAACAGGGGTTTGATGTAATCTGGCCCTTGGGCAATCCAACCTCCACCTGTTTTTGTAATGCATGCATGCATGCATGCCAATCACTCAGTCATGTCCAACTCTTTGCAACCCCACGAATGGTAGTCTGCCAGTCTGCTCTGTCCATGGAATTTTCCAGGCAAGAATACTGGAATGGGTTGTTGCCATTTCCTACATCAGGGATCTTCCCAACTCAGGGATTGAACCTGTGTCTCTTGCATTGGCAGGCAAATTCTTTACCACTGAGC
>SJYX01015660.1:98802-115356 GCA_006410675.1 Oreotragus oreotragus
CTCATTGGAAAAGACTCTGATGCTGGGAGGGATTGGGGGCAGGAGGAGAAGGGGACAACCGAGGATGAGATGGCTGGATGGCATCACGGACTCGATGGACGTGAGTTTGAGTGAACTCCGGGAGTTGGTGATGGACAGGGTGGCCTGGCGTGCTGCACTTCATGAGGTCACAAAGAGTCTGACACGACTGAGCGACTGAACTGAACTTCATTCCTTAAGCAGTGCCTGTCACCATTCAAAATTTTTTTTTAATTGTTAATTTCAGTCACATTTTATTTATGAAAGTGTCTATTAGTAAGAAAATTATAGAGAGTGTTGGGGGGAAAACAGATTAATATTACTTATAAGACCAAGCTAATTTTCATGCCTTGCTCACAAACTAAAATCTCTGGCTGCCTGGGATCACAGGGCCCATGGGCCCTTCCCGCCTTGCAGCGGCCTGCCTGCCTCCTGGGGCATTATTTGGGCTGACTCCTCAAGTCTCTCCCCTTTTCTTGAATCCTGCTTGCTGGTCATACCTCTGCTGGTCTTTCTTTCAGAGCCATGGCCTCCTCTGCTTCCCGGGACCAGTTTTTACGTCAGATGGAACAGATTGTAGAAGGAATTAAGCAAAGTCGAATGAAGGTCAGATTGCTTTTTTTCTGTAATGTGGCCAGAGTTTTACACTGGTGATGAGAGAAGGCCCTGGAGAAAGCAGGTCTCTTCCAGTTGTCCTGGGGATATGCTCTCAGTTCTGAAGACACATCTTCAGTGTCTCTGCAAGGGGTCCCACTAAGGTCTCTGACCCTACAATGGGCAGGCCAGCTCCATAGGCTGCCTGCCTCAGTTGTTCAGACTCTTACCAACAGCTCTGTGGATGCCATACCTACCGAGTGTCAAGCACTGTGCTCATCCTCCCAGAAGCCCTCTTAAGTGAGTGTTCCCCCCGTTTCACAGATGAGGAAGCTGGCTTTCACCAGCAGGCCTTCTGTCTTGCCCAGAATCAAGTGCTCACTTGCTGTCCGGTTCCTGACATTCTACCATCAGGGATCCATTCCTTACACCTCAAGAGCATTTTAGTTTCCAGGAGTCCTCTATAAAAATGCAAGGAATTACTGAATTCTGCCAAAGTGAGAGGATACTGAGCCTCAGAAGAGAAAAGAGGAACTGAAAGGGATATGGGGGCTCCAGAGATAGCTTTGCAGAGAATCGTCCAGGCTAGGGGCAGCATGAGCATTTCTGCACTCTGTGGCTCCTCGCGTGCACACTTTGTCAGGAGAAAAGACTTGCTGATGGTCTGGAAGCCAGACGTGCAGCCATAGGCTCCCACTACTGCAGCAGACAAATCCTAACTAACACTTCGACTGTCTCTTGCTTTTGGTCCTGCTTTAGAACTGTGTCGCACACCTGGTCCTCGGGCATGGCAGTGAAACCTCCTGGGGACAAAGGGCATCTCCTTTCACAATCCTGGGGTGGAGTAGTCCAGAGAGCTTGGCCAGAATGAAAGAATTGCGTTAGGACCTGTCCTAAAAATCCACCCCTTCAAGCTGTCTGTAATCCCATCTCACCAGAGAGGGACTGCAGACAAAAGCTTGCTACGTCCCTTTCCCTCTAGCAGAATGTTCATCTCCTTATTAAGGATGTCAACAAAATCATGTAAAAAGAGAAAAAGTGTCACTGGTGACAAGACTATTCAGCCACAAAAATGAGGGCACAGTGAGACAGCAGCTGTCCATGTGTGGGGCCACTTCCCCAGGGCAGGCAGACTGTCTTGCAGGAGGGAGTGGAGTCCCTCCTTGATGATCGGGGGTTAGAGGGAGGTGGGGAGCAGAGAACCTGGCCAACCACAGGCCTGTAACAACACAGCCTCACTGCAGGGACTTTCCACTCACTATGCTCCTCCTCGAGGAGATGGTCTTTCTCAGAGTAAAGAACAAGAGGAAGTATTGGGTTTTTCCCCCTGCTTTGGCTTCCCTCTCTGTTGCTGTCTGAAGCATTCCCCAGGAACGAAATGGGCCTGACTCCTTCATTCCCTCCATTCTGCCCTAAGCTTCATGGTGAAGGGATCTTGGTACTGGCCAGCAGAGGAGGCTGCTGCTATGTCTGTACCCCCACGAGGTGGCTGGGTACCAGGAGGGTGCTCAGGTCCCTCAATGGGGAGGGCTGTCTCCTCTCACGTCTTTGTTGCTGGTGGCTGGCACAGCACCTGACCCGTGGTTGGCACCAACGAATTCTTTGTTGAACGAGTGAATTCACTGAGTCCAAAAGTAGTTCTCATTGAGGGTTCCAGGTAGACTTTGAATGTTGATTGGCACTGGAATGGATTAAGTCTTGTCTGCTCTGCAGAACAGCACTTATTTGAATGGATGTCTTTTGTTGTGTTTGTTTAAAAGAAACAAAAACACAGCCCCCTGTATCTGGGTACCATGATGGGTTCTGCTTAGATAGAGGTGGCAGGGGAGTGTCTGTGCCCCAGAGCACAGGTTCCCCCAGAACCAGCAGGTGCAGGGTGTACACAGGACAGACCAGCAGGGAGTGCAAGTCTTAGAATAGGTGTCTGTGGCCTGTGGAAAGGTTCCTGAGTAAAGAGGAAACTGCCTACCTGTTTCTTGTGAAATTGTACTCACACATAGACACACAAACACACACACACACAGAAAGAGTTAGATGAAGCAGTTAACGCCCAGTGATAGGAGAATTGCTGAACAGATTATAGTTCCTATGCCGTATCCTGCAGATAAATAAAAACAACCTCAGAAATGATGCATAGAAGGAAACTACTGGAAGGAAATCCATGAAAAGTTAGTTTCCTTCTGGACATTGTCGGCCACCCTTGGTCAGAACGTGGCTTTTCATCACTGTTTCCCAAAACGTTTCAACAGATGGAGAAGAAGAAGCAAGAAAACAAGATGAGAAGAGACCAGCTGAACGACCAGTACTTGGAATTGTTAGAAAAGCAGAGGCTGTACTTTAAGACCGTGAAAGAGTTCAAGGAGGTAAGGGGGCACGGGGCCCTTGAGGCTGGGCAAGATTCTTGTTCGACACCCAGATGAACCTCTGCAAACCAGAGCATTTCTTTGGTCTTCCACTGGTCTGAAATGGAAATAGCAGGTGGGCAGTTGACCGGACAGTAAAGTGTGCATCTAAGTAGGTCGCAATTGTGTTGTTTTGTGGCCCATCTTGAAGCTCTAACTGAACTTCAGTTCTAAGAAACATCACTTCATTTTCTTGACACTCTGTAGCCACATTAAACTCACAAGTAAAATGGCATCGCAGGGCCACCTGGAAACAGTATTTGTTATAGATTCAGTCTAGCATTTCCCTTCCTCCCAATCTTAAGCTGCGAGGAACCTTGAGAAGCCCTGTGTGAGAGGAGTGAACTGGGAGAGTGACAGGCTTGGGTTCACATCCTGCCACTGGCCTACCATGCACATCGGTAGGGACCAGCTGTGCACGTCTGGCACCTGTCACACCCACCCTCTGCCAAATGTTGTTTTCTCTTGCATTTGGGCAGGATTACTGTCCATCATTCCAGAAAGGAAAGTGCCCTTTTCTTAAGAGATTTTCCAGAAAGCAGACTTCATTCTGTCACTTGCCAAGATTTCATCAGCTTTATTTTCAGGGCTTCTTTCCCCCTTTCTAATATAAATCTGTGTGGTTTTAGTGAATTTAGAGATTGCTGAAGATACAGGGAAGCTAAAGGTAGTTGTATCCTGGCATGTGGTCAGTGGAATAAAAAATAGTCTTTCCATACCAATGTTTTTGTTCTTACATGTTTTCTGTGGCTCTTCTCTCTTCCTTCCTCCCTTCCCTCCTGTTTTCCTTCTCCGCTGCGTCTTCCCATTATTGTAACGGAACTTTTGAGAGCCACAGCTGCAGGCATTTCAGAATGTCTCAGCCTTTCAATAAACCAGTAATAACAAATCAGAGGTAATTCCAGCCTTTGCCTTGAGGGGACTAATGTAGCGGTGTGGTCAGGGAGGGCCTCTCCCCAGTGAGAACTCGGTCTTGCGCAAAGTGACCAGGCGAGCTGCTGAGCCTCTGGTCGGCAGGGGTTGGAGCCAAAGGGCCAGCAAGAGACCTACAGGAAGTAAACAGGGACCCGCCGCTCCCCACCTGAGCTCTTTTTCCCAGATGACACACAAAGAGAAAAGGCCCAGAGGAGAAGAATTACACTTAAACGTTGCTTGGACACACCAGCACTGCCATTTTGACAGCAGAAACAAAGAGCAAATGAGTTGGGAGGATAAGTATAAGCTGTCAAAATCAAAGCAAATAAAAGTGAGATGGAAAAGCTCGTTATTACACTGCACATTCTCGGAGTGAAGGCTGGGGGTCATCTCTGAAGGAAGCAGTTCCCTCAGATATGTTAAAAGACAAGATTTCCATGTTCCTGCCTCCTTGGCACAGCTACTGTCAGTCAGAGACGGGAGGTGGGTCCCTCAGAACCCATGAAGACCCCAAACCAAACCAGGTGCTGGCCTCAGTGTCCTTCAGTCCAAAGCAAGATGCAAGGAGAAAGACCTAATGGACTCTCTCTGTATTTGCTTTGAACAGACAGACAATATCATTCTGTCATCTCCTAAAAGGCTTCCAGGAGATTGCATGAATTAAGTACTGTTCACACACCAGGCATGACAGCCTGAAATGTCTTTACTGAAAACTTGAAGCTCGTCTCAGTGTGGTGTGATGAGAAGAATGACCCCTGCTGGGGATTTTTCCATAGCAGCAGTTTCGATGCTTCCGAGGTTTTTTGTTTTGGGGTTATTTTTTGTTTTTTCCTCCTTCATAAGGTGATGTGAATAGCAATTAAAACTTATTTATTCCTTGTTATATTGTTTTATCTTTTTCTTATGGAAATTTTCAAAAACACACAGAACTAGAGAAAGCAGTCTACCAGTGTAGTAGTATGCCTCTCTGCCAGTTTTATTCGTCTTTACTGCTCCCCATTTACGTTTTTTTGGTACTGGAGGCTTTTCCCCCAAGCAGATCTCAGTAACTCATTTTAAATAAGAAAACTTTCTTCTTAACTTCTCTAAGACAACAAATGTTACTCATCTTCACCTTCTTTCTCTTCCCACCCCCTAGAAGGTATCTCCCCCTCCAAAAAACATGTGCTTAAAAAATGTCAGAGTATCTTGCTTCTGGCAGAACAACTCAGCTTCACACCCACCCAGCCCTCCCCAGCTCTGAATGGAAGGTATACAGAAACCCTGAAGGTGAACCAGGGTCACTGCAGCCGAGAACAAAGGGCCTCCAGAGAAGTGGGAGCATCTGGCCAGGCCCAGGGAGGTGGAAACATCTTTGAGGACTTTGGGGGTCTTGGATGCAGAAAGGGCCAAGGGTGACCAAGTTTTTCTTCCACACTAAGTGGCAGCATGGTGACTGAAGGCTCGGGGTCGACCCCTTGAGGTCCTTCCCCTTTTGCGCTCACCTCTCACTGTAAACAGGGCTCCTTGAGGACCAGGGAGGAAGTGGACATGATGTGCTAGCAGACAGAAGTATCCTGAGCTATCAAGGCCACTGCAAACGGGGAGGAGGACGCACAGTGAGATGCTTTGGAAGAAGGGGATTCAAAACAACACAGCGATGGTCTTGTACCCTAGATGCCAGACTCTGCACACGGGATGAGGCCAGTGAGCTCGTCCACATCCTGCAGCACCCTCAGTGATGGGTTTCCTGCAGCTCACTTTATGGGAGAGGTGTCCCTCGATATGTTTCTCTCCCTCTGTCTGCTGTGGGTTTCTCTGTTAAAGCTGAGGGTATTCTTAACCTTCGCTCTTGTGGGGTAAGAGCTTTTCTACATGCTCCATCTGCTGTCTCTTAGGATTCCTTGGACCATGGTGTCTGGGACTCTCCCCTTCCTCACTGGAGGCGTCCAAGATCAGCAGAGAAGTGTCTGCTTTCTGCTTCTGCCCCTTGGGGATTGAAGTCATTGGGGATGACAGTGCCTAATCCTCTCCTGTCCTCAGTCTCACAGTCAGTCTTTGTGACCTTTGGGGCCTTGAAGGTCAGCGTGTGTCCAGGAACCTCCCCTACACTGGTGGCAGTGGAAAAGGAGGCCTGTCCACTGATCCACAGGCCTCTCCAGGGACAAGAAAGGATGCAGAGGTGGGCGCTAACACAGTCCTCACCTCTCTGCTCTCTCTTTCTGTTTCCCCTGCAGGAAGGCCGTAAGAACGAGATGTTGCTGTCCAAGGTGAAAGCCAAGGCCTCTTGAACATTCCCAGACATCATCGCACATCATTGATGTCTTCATTTAAACACCATGTATCAGCTCCGAGATGGTGAAATGGTTCTGGACACTACAGCAGAGATGTAGGTGTGATGATCTCAACATGGGATATTTCCTTCCTCCTGTTTGCTCACATTTCATCTCTATGGTGGTGGTTGTCCATGGGATCGGACAGGTGCAGACATTGTGGCTTGGATAACACCCATCCTCCAGTGAAGAAATGTGGGTAGTGTTTGTTCTCTGTGTTGATTCTACTTTTATTTCTCCAGTAACATTGCACATATGAAAGGACCTGTATTTGAATGGACTCTGAATAAAGTGGAATTCATTTGTTCAGTAATGTTAATTGAACAGCTGCTGAGGAGGAAACACTGAGTAGGGGGACACAGACCCTGTACAACCAGGCTTCCGGCACGTGGCCCCAGAGCTTGACCACGGGGACTTTTTTTTTTCTTAGTAAACAAGGCTTTTAGCTGAACAACCAGCCCATGTGAATACTGGCCACTTGGGCCTCTCACTTGCCATGATGCCTTTTCTTCCTGGTCCCTCAGGGGCCGGTCAACAACCTTAATGGTGTAACAACTAGAATGAAAACTCAGTGTCTGCCCTTGGCTTCATCACACTCACCCAAGTTCATCTCACCAAAAATTTTAAAAAAAACCTCAGCTTGACACATAAGATGACACCTCACTGTGCCCTGCTCTCCTGTGAATCTCAGCCAGTCTGTGGGTGGTCTTGTGCATCCCCCTCACTAGGAGTACATCACATGCTCCCTGCTGTGCACACGTCAGGGCTGGACCCAGAGACGGGCTCGCCCACAGTCACCCCCATCCAGGCCAGTGTGTAAATCCTGGAAGGACCGGCCTTGGGCAGGTGCCGAGGGTGTCCGAGCAGGAAGAGCAGCCAGGTGTGTGGAGATCCAGGGGTTTTCACGGAGATGGCTGGGTTGGGCTGGATTAGAAGGAGGAGTCACAGCTGAATAGAGATTAGTGGGAAAGCCATTTTGGATAAAGTACGGATGTGATTAAAAATCAAGAGTGCAGGGAGAGTACAAAGCATGCTTGTTGGGAGAGGTGTGGGTAGCCAGTCTCTGCAGGAGGCTTTAGAGACCTGTCCGGAAAGGTGGGCAGAGACTCACCCTTTGCAGAACCTTGAAGGAAAGACAGAGGGCTTTATGTTCTCACCTGGAAGGAGTCCGTCCAAACTGAGCCCCTCCTGCTCCAGCCCTCAGGAATCGTTCAGGATCAATGAACCCAGCACGAGCAAGGCTTGCACATCATTCCACACAAGCCTTGGAGGTACCAGTCAGCAGGTTTGGGGTATGAAACATAAGAGCTTAAATGTGCAGTGAGCATGCTACGTGCAGCTGCAGGGACATTGTGCTCGTTTTTAGTTCCCTATTGTGTGCTTAGCGTAAGCAGGGCTGGTGTCTACAGACTTAAAGAATCTCATGCTGGATCAATGGCCCTTGGCTTCTGTGCCAGTCTAGCGAGGCCTGCCCAGTGAGGAGGCTGCTCCCAGTGCCCCTGCATGCTGATGGCACTGTTCCTGGTCATGTGCTTCTCTGCCTGGGTGGGTGCTGGCAACCTGTGGATTTTGAAAGGACTCAGTGAGGCTGAAGCCAGTGGTTGCCAGAATGCAGGTAGAGCGCCAGGGGCAAGGGAAGGTGGGGGTGGTAGAACTAAACTGTCTCAGGTTCAGGAAAGCACCTTGGTGATCTTGCTGAGAAGCTCACAGGCCTAACAACTTGTGAGCAGGTAGACTATTCGTGTGTTGTTCCCAGGTGGTGGGAGGAGAAATGGGTTATCCTGGGGATCATGGTGGCCCTCCTCTCTGGATGACTGAAGAAGGTTGGGCATGGCTAATCCAGAGGAACTGATGTGTCTTCCGGAAGTGGGGGTGTTGACTTTGGGCTGTGTTTCCACAGTTTCATTCAGTTTTGGTATAGGGCAGTATCAGGATACGTTGTTTCCATTTTTCAGTCCCTTAAGACTAAGGGATAAGGCCTGAAAAAGATAATAAATCAGTTTCTGTTCCTTGACCACATCTTGAATTAAACTGCAGAAGCCAGTCTTGAGAATTCTGTTTGCTACAGATAACCCACAGTGCGATAGTGCCTTTGTGAGTAAAGAGGACATTAAATGTGCTTTATAGTCAGGCCTCAGAGGTCAGGGGGCCTCCCAGGACCCGTTCTGTATGCCCAGAGGATGGCTGGCTGCTCTGCTGAGGCCACAGGCTTTTCTAGAGATTAAAAATACATCACAGTTGTAAAACATGCTACCAGGAGAAGGTTTCCCCAGGAGCAGTCTGTCCTCCCTGTTCGGTCAGGGCAGTGAGCTTGCTGGCGGCCGGTGCCTGGTATTCTCAGGAAGCCCCTGGGCTGGGGCCCCATCCTGTGTGCACCTTAGGGAGTCAGAGCCGCTGTGAGCAGGACAGACTGACAACCTCCAGGCACCTGAGAAGACGGTTGCGTTTGTTACTGTCCTTGGTCTGGATTCAGGCTCCTGGGTCACCGCTGAGCTAATTGCTCCAAGGGAGGTGCCGAGGTTACTCGTCAGGGGCCTGAGTGGGCACAGCCCAAGTTCGTCAGGCCTAAGCTCTCATCCGAGCCTGCAGGGTGTGGTTTTAACTGGATTCATTGCCTGTGTTCTGTGGAGAACTGGGTGTCCTGCCAGCAAAACCAGAAGGCAGAGGGGCTGGTAGACAGGAGACCTTTCCCAGGCTGAGGATTCACTCCCTGACAATCCCTGCAGCCCCTGGGCCTCCTGAAGCCAGGCGCAGGAGGCGGGGTACCTCGGGCTGTCACATTGACCAGAGCAGTCCTGCCTGAGGGCATTTTGGGCCCATGGCCTGCAAACCTATGCCACCTGATCCCTGTCACCTCAGCACGGCCTCATGTTGCCCTCTCTGCAGGTGATCAGGGAAGTGGCCTTTTAGCAACAAGTTACCATGGCTGAGCCCGAGATGTTGTTAATTGACTTGAACGAAACTGAGGAAGGAAGTGCTCTGAGTCATTCGTGACCATTGGTGGCCTTAAACACGGCTGGCGCTGGCCAAGAGAAGGGCCTTGTGTGATGTGTCCTCAGAGTCCCCAGGCCTTCTCTTGGTCCTTCACCCCAGCCATGGCAGTTCTGTCTCATAGCACACGGTGATAGGCTAAAAATGCTATGTAAAAAATAATGTTACGGTCTCCCTGTTCTCACAGGAAATGTGTAGAAATGTTAGGGGGGATTTAGTAGCTGGTCTGAGGCCTCTTTGATGACATGGGGACTACAATGGACTCTCCATGTCAGCCTTTCGTCAGTTCCTCAGACGTGCCAGGCTCACACTGCTTTGCCTCTGCCTGGACCGCTCTCCCTCCAGGGCTTTCCCAGACACCTGACGCTCGCACAGATGCCTCGGTGTCAGCCTCCATCCCTGACCACACACTGCCCTCTCCGCTGCTCTCCACCTTGACAGCACACGTCACTGTTTGACAGCACACTCCCTTAGTCCTGTGCGACATCTGTTAGCTGCCCTCACTCTGGGGTGTAAGCGGCAAAAGCAGGGACATCACCTGTATTGTTCTCTGCAGTCTCCCTGGCATCTGACTAAAGTGGATGATTAGGAAACTCTGGCTGGATAAAATTGCTTCTCCAAACTGCAGCTATGTATCCTTGTATTAGCAGAGTTCAGATTGAACCTTTGATCTGATTTGTGCTTAGCTTGAGAATGAGGGGGTGATTTTATTCAGCCACTTTAGAGGGTCTCAGAGTGTTTGTTACACTGTAACCTTGATGGCTGAGATGAGAAGGGTGTCCAAGGTTTCAGACCTTTCAAGGGCATTACTTTTTGCAGATGGTTCCCCCTCCATGCAAATGGGGGGAGGAGGGGGGAAAGGGAGCGTATTATTTTCAGAGATTAGGTCAGGAGTATGTCTTGGCTCTAAGTACACCATGCATAAAGGTAACCTGGCTGGTTGAATGAGCCACATGAAACCAAGCAGTGGGAAGCACCCTGGGATACTGTGTTGGCAGAAGTATGCATGGTACAACCACATGGAGGACAGTCAGACAGTGTCTATCAAAAGTGCAAATGCACAAACCTTTCAGGGCGGCAATGCTACATCTAAGGATTTTTCCTGTATACAAGGATTTGCATTTCAGCGTTATTTGTAATAGCAAGAAGATGGAAACTGCCAACCAACACAGGGCAGTGGTTAAATATATTGTGGCAAATCCATACAATGGAATGATCCCTAAGGTGCATGGTTAAGTGGAGATAAAGACTTGGCTTACTAGTGTTTATTTCTGAAAATGAAGAGGGTGGGGAAAATGTGGCTATATATATAGGTCTGTGTGTGTGCGCATAGGTAGAGAAATCTCTAGGGGGATCCACAGGAACCTGACAGCTTCAGCTGCCTCTGGGATGAGGGGTGGGGGTTACTTTTCACGGTTTACGTTTTGTACCTTTTGAATTTTGTACCATGTACATGTATTATCTATTCAAAAAATAAAGGTTTTAAATTTTCACTTTGTTTACATTTTTTAAAAAAAGAAACAAGATGTCAGATTTTTGGTCAGTAAATCTGCTTTCCTTAGGAATTTAAAGTCCTTGAGCCCAAAGTAGTTGATCTCATTTTCTCAGGTCTTAGGGAAAACAGGAAAGTGCAGAGGGGGCCTCCTCTTCTGGAAGAACAACTCTGGGGAGACGAAGCAGTCGGGGTGGCTCTGCTCTCATTGTGTGGGTTGAGTGGCAGTGGGGGGAATGGGGGTGGGGCGGGATGGACGGTGAAGTGGCTGCATCCTGGGACAGACCACGGCTGCTGCACGGTCACCTCCGTCTCTTGAGGATCACAGCACAACCCCTGCTCCCCGGCTTTGGGCTTTAATAACTGAAGATGGCACCTCTGAGCCATGGTCCAAGGGGAGCCCCACCTGTCTCGCATGGAAACACTGTGGGTGATCCTTTCCCGTCCCTTTGTTTTCCAGATGGTTTTTACACTACCGATTTTGTTCAGCTCTAGGTGGCAATGTGTGCAGCCCCAGGAGAGGAATCATGACAGCTGTTTGAAAACAGTCATGAATTCTATTTGCCAAGAATTGGTTTACAGATGGGTGTCTAACCCAGTCATGGCCAGTACAGAGGAGACCTTCCCACTGATAATCAACTCGAGATGGCAGAGAAGAGCTTCTGTTCTGGCAGCTCATTTGGGGAAGGGAAAGGGGTTTGGAGCAGGCTTCACCATCTCGTGAACATCAGAAAGGACCTTCCAGCACCCTGAGCTCAGCAGAGTGAAAGGCTAAAAAGAGCCTGGCTCCCTGAAGGCATGACGCACTTCCAAACCAACCTGGGGACCACTTGCCGCCATATTTCTTGTTCTATGAGAAAAATCCCTGTTCACTCATTCATTCAACCAACAAACAATTGAGGTTCTGCTCTGGGTCAGGCCCTGGGAATAGATCCAAGCAGGCAAAGGAACTTATTTTCCTAGGGCTATATTCCTGTGGGGAAATCATCCAAACAGGTAACTCACACATTGTGTCACATGTTGCGTCAATGTGCTGACTCACTGACTCAGCAAGACGCAGATCAGGACTGTCCGGTATGGTGGTGATGGCTGCAACTTTATAATGAGTAGTCGGAGAATACAGCTTTACGTTCTCAACTGAAAACTGCCTCGGTTTATGTTCTGACGTTTATACCAGAGGGCCAGGTGATTGTGCCTATTAGAAATTCTCTGCTTTTATCCATCCCATCAGTGATTCTCGGTGTTCAGTCTCCTGTTTCCATCTAGGCTAGCACTAGACATCGCTTTAGCATTCTGCTTTGCAAAGTGTCTTCTGTCCCTAATTGCCTTGCTTTCACTTTTTAGACACACTGATTGTCTCTGAATTCTATAAACTGTTTACTTTTACTTGCTTTCATTTTATTTTTGTCACATATAAGCCGATACTTTTTTATGATTTAATGCTACGAGTACTATTTTTTGCATGATTTAAAATTACTCTCAAAGTTGATATTTTAGGTGTCGTCAAGTTAATTCAGGGCTTCCCTGGTGGCTCAGTTGGTAAAGAATGAGCCTGCAATGCAGGAGACCCAGGTTCAATCCTTGGGTCAAGAAGATCCCCTGGAGAAGGGAATGGCCACCCACTCCAGCATTCTTGACTGCAGAATTCCGTGGACAGATGAGCCTGGTGAGCTGTACAGTCAGTGGGGTCTCAGAGTCAGACATGACTGAGCAACTAACTTTCACTTCAGGTTAATTCAGGTAAGAGAAAAAGTATTTTGCATTTTTCTAGATTTGTGTGCTTTTCTGTTGTAGAGGTTTGACTCATGAATGTTTTCATTATGAAAATCCTATTTAGAAAAAATTACTGTTTCTTAATTGTCTGCCCCTTCTTGAGGATATCTCTGTTCTTACCACTAGGTTTTTACACTACCGATTTTGTTCAGCTCTAGGTGGCAATGTGTGCAGCCCCAGGAGAGGAATCATGACAGCTGTTTGAAAACAGTCATGAATTCTATTTGCCAAGAATTGGTTTACAGATGGGTGTCTAACCCAGTCATGGCCAGTACAGAGGAGACCTTCCCACTGATAATCAACTCGAGATGGCAGAGAAGAGCTTCTGTTCTGGCAGCTCATTTGGGGAAGGGCAAGGGGTTTGGAGCAGGCTTCACCATCTCGTGAACATCAGAAAGGACCTTCCAGCACCCTGAGCTCAGCAGAGTGAAAGGCTAAAAAGAGCCTGGCTCCCTGAAGGCATGACGCACTTCCAAACCAACCTGGGGACCACTTGCCGCCATATTTCTTGTTCTATGAGAAAAATCCCTGTTCACTCATTCATTCAACCAACAAACAATTGAGGTTCTGCTCTGGGTCAGGCCCTGGGAATAGATCCAAGCAGGCAAAGGAACTTATTTTCCTAGGGCTATATTCCTGTGGGGAAATCATCCAAACAGGTAACTCACACATTGTGTCACATGTTGCGTCAATGTGCTGACTCACTGACTCAGCAAGACGCAGATCAGGACTGTCCGGTATGGTGGTGATGGCTGCAACTTTATAATGAGTAGTCGGAGAATACAGCTTTACGTTCTCAACTGAAAACTGCCTCGGTTTATGTTCTGACGTTTATACCAGAGGGCCAGGTGATTGTGCCTATTAGAAATTCTCTGCTTTTATCCATCCCATCAGTGATTCTCGGTGTTCAGTCTCCTGTTTCCATCTAGGCTAGCACTAGACATCGCTTTAGCATTCTGCTTTGCAAAGTGTCTTCTGTCCCTAATTGCCTTGCTTTCACTTTTTAGACACACTGATTGTCTCTGAATTCTATAAACTGTTTACTTTTACTTGCTTTCATTTTATTTTTGTCACATATAAGCCGATACTTTTTTATGATTTAATGCTACGAGTACTATTTTTTGCATGATTTAAAATTACTCTCAAAGTTGATATTTTAGGTGTCGTCAAGTTAATTCAGGGCTTCCCTGGTGGCTCAGTTGGTAAAGAATGAGCCTGCAATGCAGGAGACCCAGGTTCAATCCTTGGGTCAAGAAGATCCCCTGGAGAAGGGAATGGCCACCCACTCCAGCATTCTTGACTGCAGAATTCCGTGGACAGATGAGCCTGGTGAGCTGTACAGTCAGTGGGGTCTCAGAGTCAGACATGACTGAGCAACTAACTTTCACTTCAGGTTAATTCAGGTAAGAGAAAAAGTATTTTGCATTTTTCTAGATTTGTGTGCTTTTCTGTTGTAGAGGTTTGACTCATGAATGTTTTCATTATGAAAATCCTATTTAGAAAAAATTACTGTTTCTTAATTGTCTGCCCCTTCTTGAGGATATCTCTGTTCTTACCACTGTTGCTGCTGCTAAGTCACTTCAGTCGTGTCTAACTCTGTGTGACCCCATAGACGGCAGCCCACCAGGCTCCCCTATCCCTGGGATTCTCCAGGCAAGAATACTGGAGTGGGTTGCCATTTCCTTCTCCAATGCATGTAAGAGAAAAGTGAAAGTGAAGTCGCTCAGTCTGTCCGACTGTTAGCGACCCCATGGACTGCAGCCCACCAGGCTACTCCGTCCATTGGATTTTCCAGGCAAGAGTACTGGGGTGGGGTGCCAGTGCCCTCCCCGGTTCTTACCACTAAATACATATTAATAAGTAAAACCTCACTACTAGTGAGGGAATGAGTCACATAGTTAGAGGCCCGTGTGAGGAGAGTTCCAGGCAGAGAGAGGAGCAGGTATCAAGGTGTAGGGAGGAGCACGCACAGCAGGTGAGTCTGGGGAGCGGGAAGGGGACCTGTGTGGGGAACCATGGGAGGGTTTTGACAAGATTTCAGTGAAGACACCTCTGGTGGTATGCTGACTCCAGGCTGCAGGGGAGGCAGGGACAGAAGCAGGGAGCCCAGCTAAGCAATGACTGATAATCTATATGCAACACACCTCAGACAAAAGTTTTAAGAGACAGTGCATACCCTTTCCATGCTACAGTCTAATGTTTTTCCTGTTCTACTTAATTTTTGAAACATGCTAACTACTGTACTGGATTCCATTCTTCACCCCCCAGAGCAGACACCCTTGTCATGGCACCCTGGCAGGTGGAGTGTGCTTCCTCACCCCTTGACTTCGGGCTCAGCCTGGTCTTGGGTTGTTAGCAGCCTTGACAGGAGCAAAGATTTGAGGACATGCTGTGTATTGGACTTGCCCTCTTGTAGTCTCTCTGGAGAAAAACTTACCCTGCTGGCCAGAGGAGGTTCAGACACACATGGAGCAGATGGAGACCAACCTGCAGCTTGAAGCTGAGCCCAGAAGAGCCCAGCCTGAACCAGGGAAATCCCAGTGACTCACAGACACTTCAGCAGAGGACGCTTGTTGCTATACACCACTCAGATTCTGCAGTGATTGTGTGCAGATGTTGAGAACATAGCTGACTGAGATGATTACCAACTGATTTCATAGCAACTTGACCTGGAGTCTAAAAGACACTCCTCTGTCCCATCCAGCTTCAGTGCAGAGGGAGCAGGTCAGGGGCCAAAGAGAAAGCTTCTAGGGTGGTACCCACACATGGAAGAGATGCTCACAGAGGACAGCAGTTGTGAACAGAATCCAGATTTCCCTCAGACATGACTGAAGAAACATGGAGGCCATGATAAAGAGGAGTAAAATAGCATGTTTATGCAGGACAAATTTATAAATTTATAAAATAAAACTACTAGGTTGGCCACATCCACCCTACAGGCCTGGAACTTCATGAAATTGGATTTGGACATGAAGACCCTTGAGTGATAACTTAATCAGCAAATAAATCGTGACAAGACTAATTCCAGTTACAGCTTCCTGGCCTTGTCTCCCTCATGTCCTACAGGCAGAGACATTTGAGGCAGAACAGACACTAGGCTTAAGGAAGTTCCTGCAATATTTACTGTAAATCTGATATTTTGTCAATAGATTCCTATTTCTGATACTCTGTATTAAAAGGAATTACATATGGATACATGGATATATATGGCTGAGTCCCTTTGCTGTTTCAGTTCAGTTCACTCAGTCGTGTATGACTCTGCGACCCCATGAATTGCAGCACGCCAGGCCTCCCTGTCCATTACCAACTCCTGGAGTTCACTCAAACTCACGTCCATCGAGTCGGTGATGCAATCCAGCAATCTCATCCTCTGTCGTCCCCTTCTCCTGCCCTCAATCCCTCCCAGCATCAGAGTCTTTTCCAATGAGTCAATTCTTCGCATGAAGTAGCCAAATAATGGAGTTTCAGCATTAGCATCACTCCTTCCAAAGAACACCCAGGACTGATCTCCTTTAGAATGGACTGGTTGGATCTACTTGCAGTCCAAAGGACTGTCAAGAGTCTTCTCCAACGCCACAGTTCAAAAGCATCAATTCTTCATCGCTCAGCTTTCTTCACAGTCCAACTCTCACATCCATACATGACTACTGGAAAAACCATAGTCTTGACTAGATGGACCTTTGTTGACAAAGTAATGTCTCTGCTTTTGAATATGCTATCTAGGTTGGTCATAACTTTCCTTCCAAGGAGTAAACGTCTTTTAATTTCATGGCTGCAATCACCATCTGCAGTGATTTTGGAGCCCCCCAAAATAAAGTCTTCCACTGTTTCCACTGTTTCCCCATCTATCTTACATGAAGTGATGGGACCAGATGCCATGATCTGGTTTTCTGAATGTTGAGCTTTAAGCCAACTTTTTCACTCTCCTCTTTCACTTTCAAGAGGCTTTTTAGTTCCTCCTCACTTTCTGCCATAAGGGTGGTGTCATCTGCATATCTGAGGTTATTGATATTTCTCCCAGCAATCTTGATTCCAGCTTGTGCTTCTTCCAGCCCAG
>SJYX01015660.1:118380-192053 GCA_006410675.1 Oreotragus oreotragus
TTTTCTAAAACCAGCTTGAACATCTGGAAGTTCATGGTTCACATATTGCTGAAGCCTGGCTTGGAGAATTTTGAGCATTACTTTACTAGCATGTGAGATGAGTGCAATTGTGTGGTAGTTTGAGCATTCTTTGGCATTGCCTTTCTTTGGGATTGGGATGAAAACAGACCTTTTCCAGTCCTGTGGCCACTGCTGAGTTTTCCAAATTGGTTGCCATATTGAGTGCAGCACTTTCACAGCATCATCTTTCAGGATTTGAAATAGCTCCACTGGAATTCCATCACCTCCATTAGCTTTGTTCGTAGTGATGCTTTCTAAGGCCCATTTGACTTCACATTCCAGGATGTCTGGCTCTAGGTGAGTGATCACACCATCGTGATTATCTTGGTCATGAAGATCTTTTTTGTATAGTTCTTCCGTGTATTCTTGCCACCTCTTCTTAATATCTTCTGCTTCTCTTAGGTCCATACCATTTCTGTCCTTTATCGAACCCATCTGCATGAAATGTTCCCTTGGTGTCTCTAATTTTCTTGAAGAGATCTCTAGTCTTTCCCATTCTGTTGTTTTCCTCTATTTCTTTGCATTGATTGCTGAGGAATGGTTTCTTATCTCATCTTGCTATTCTTTGGAACTCTGCATTCAGATGCTTAAATCTTTCCTTTTCTCCTTTGCTTTTTGCTTGTTTAACTGACGCTAAATCAAAACATTGATTGTTTTTGAACTTTTTATTAGGTTATAGCTGTATACCCCAATACAAAATAAAAGTTCAAAAATAAATAAAAGGAATTACAAGTACATCCTTAGATAAAGTTAATCATCAACTGATCTGTCTCAATAACCTCAGATATGCAGATGACACCACCCTTATGGCAGAAAGTGAAGAATAAAGAGCCTCTTGATGAAAGTGAAAGAGGAGAGTGAAAAAGTTGGCTTAAAGCTCAACATCCAGAAAACTAAGATCATGGCATCTGGTCCCATCACTTCATGGGAAATAGATGGGGAAACAGTGGAAACAGTAGCTGACTTTATTTTGGGGGACTCCAAAATCACTGCAGATGGTAACTGCAGCCATGAAATTAAAAGACACTCCTTGGCAGGAAAGTTATGGCCAACCTAGACAGCATATTAAAAAGCAGAGACATTACTTTGTCAACAAAGGTCCATCTAGTTAAGGCTATGGTTTTTCCAGTAGTCATGTATGAATGTGAGAGTTGGTCTATAAAGAAAGCTGAGCACCAAAGAATTGGTGCTTTTGAACTGTGGTGTTGGAGAAGACTCTTGAGAGTCCCTTGGACTGCAAGGAGATTCAACCAGTCCATTCTGAAGGAGATCAGTCCTGGGTGTTCATTGGAAGGACTGATGTTGAAGCTGAAACGCCAATACTTTGGTCACGTGATGTGAAGAGCTGATCCATTGGAAAAGACCCTGATGCTGGGAAAGATTGAGGGCAGGAGAAGGGGATGACAGAGGATGAGATGGTTGGATGGCATCACCGACTCAATGGACATGGGTTTGGGCAGACTCTGGCAGTTGGTGATAGATAGGGAGGCATGACGTGCTGCAGTTCCTGGGATCGCAAAGAGTTGGACACGTCTGAGCAACTGAAATGAACTGATCTGTCTCAGAAATAGAGCATTTTGTAATTATAGTGAGTAGTCAAGGAAGGCCTGAGTAAAGAAAAAGTTCAAGTCTGAACGGTCCAACAGAAGTTGCCATCAAATTAGTCAGCAAACAACTTGCTTTTAAGAAATACTCAATGTAAATGATTCCCTCTGCCTGGGATGCTTCTATAATGATCTTACATGAAGTCAAGACCCAGGTCAAATGAACACAATGATAAAGCATCCTATCCAATAGTGAGAGGAAGCCTAAAAGTATCAAAACCTCCTCCAAACCATACCCAGACGCTTCCTCTAAGGCCCCTTGCTGGAATCCAAGTAGAAAAGTACACGTGAACCCCTACACCCCGTGTGGGTCTCATGGTACAAAATGCAAGCCAACATTGAAATATGGAGTCCAGTCAGATTTCGGTTGTGTTCACATTTTCCCATGTTAAGATTCAGGCAGACTTGAGTCCAGGTACCCGTTCTGCCACCAAACGGGTCACTGGGCCCTGTGCTGAGAATATGGTAATGAGACAAAGGAAGAGCAAATCAGCTTCAGATAAAGAACAGGGCAAATGCCCAGTCGCTTCAGTCCTGTCCGTCTCTTTGAAACCCTATGAACTGTAGCCTTCCAGGCTCTTCTGTCCGTGGGATTCTCCAGGCAAGAATGCCAGAGTGGGTTGTCATGCCTTCCTCCAGGGGATCTTCCCAACGCAGGGACTGAACCCATATCCCATGGGTTCATTTACCCATGTTACATTTCCTGCATCGGCAGGCAGCTTCTTTACCACTAGCCCCACCTGGGATGCCACTCTTGTATGAATTCTGGCCAGTGAGCAATAACTTCCAAATGCACTGTCCAGAAAGGATTCTGAGGCTGAGTTCCAGCTCAGTGGGAAGATATGCTGAGATTGATTAGCAATGTCTGCATCACTCGGTGAGAGGGCATAGCTGCAGGCTTGCCACCTACCTGCTGTCTTTCTGGAGGGCCTTTGGCATTGCTGCTTCTGTAGTCCAGGCCCAAGTGGTATGGTTCCCAAACATTATTAATATTCAGCGCTGGGAAAGCTCTGGCCCATATCACAAATGAAGGGGAGAAATTCCAGTTGCCTCCCCTCTCCAAGCCCTGGGTTTATCTCTGCTTGGTGAAAAGGTTCTTGAAGGCATTGTTGTAGTTCTTATTAAATGCTGTGTAAATCAGGGGATTGAAGAAAGAGTTGGAGTAGCCAAGCCACAGGAACACGCTTTTCCAGATGGGGGGCAGGCTGCAGGCACAGAGCGGGCCGATGAGCTCAGCCAGGAAGAAGGGGATCCAGCACAGCACGAACACGCCGATGAGGATGCCCACCATCACTGCCGCCCGCTTCTCCTTCTGCTCCCGCCACGAGGCTCCGCCCGTCTCAAAGGCCACCGTGGGGCGGCGGGCCGCGAACACCATCTCAGCCTCCTGAGGGGCCTCCTTTACCTGCGAACAGAGGAAATGCATAATTCAAAGATAGATAAAATGCATAATGTGGGGCAATACAGTGACATACAGTACATCCGACCTTGGCCAGCCCCTCCCCCTCCAGCCCCATACAAGATGCACTGATGCCATCATCATCGCATGTGTGTGCTCAGGCGTGTAAGTACTCCTTGTGAGTCTAAGGACTGTAGACCACCAGGCTCCTCTGTTCATGGAATTTTCCAGGCAAGAATACTAGAGTGGGTTGCAATTTCTTCCCCCAGGGGATCTTCCTGACCCAGGGATCAAATAGGCATCTCCTGTGTCTCCCGCATTGCAGGTATATTCTTTACCCCCAAGCCATCAGGGAAGCCCAACTGATGCCATAATCCACCCCCAAATATTAATGCTAGGTGAAAAAGTTCTTGAAACTGTAGGTTAAAATATGTCCTGAAGGTTCTTCAGGGACTGAGAGTGGTGGTGGTCCCCACAATGTAAATAATGGTAAATAATTCTTTACCATCTGAGCTACCAGGGAATCCCAATCAAATAATAATATGATCTAAAAAGGGGGACGGGGGAGGTAAAGAACACGCACCTGGATGTCAGACCCTGGCTTGAGCTCCAGCCCCACTGCCCAAGCCATTTCCTGCGTATGAAGCTGGGTGACCAAGCCCCTCCCCGCCATAAAGCCATTGTGAATGAACACTGGGAATGTGTGTGTGCCCCCTGCCACAGGCACTCACAACTCAGTACTCATGGAGGGGGAGGGGCTGGGACCCAGACCCTGAATGGAACAGACCCAGGCCTGCCCCTCACAAAGTTCACAGCCAGAGAGGCAGGCTGCCTGTAAACATCAATATTGCAAGAAATTATATGATTACTGTGTTAAGTGAGTTCACTTTAAATTAGGAGATAATTTTGTATTGCCTAGCTTAAAATAAAGTGTAAGTGACTTTGTGGTGATAATTAGCTACCATTTAAGGAGCCTCTGGCTGCTCTCCACCCTCTCACCCCCAGCCTTTGGTCACTTCCTAACTGCCTCTTGAGTTTCAGCTTAAAGGCCACCAGCCTCAGAGCACCCCTGTTGCTCAGTCACATCTCTCTGTGATCTGGTACCACGTTCCCCTCCTTTGTAGCCATGTGTGTGATCATGGGTGTTAAACGTGGTGTCCCTCTAGTCCAAGCTGAACCACAGCAGGCTGTATACAGCCAGCCTTTCCTTGTACAGCACCTGCCTGGCAGCACCACCTGGGACCCGGTCAGTGCCTAAGAAACAGTTGCCACGTTGACTGATCATTTCAACCACATGCTCCTTGCCTGCATGTCTCTTCCTTTCCAGAATGCTGCCCATCATGATGCTGGAGAAAACACAGAGAGAAGGGGCTCCCAGGCAAGGACTGCAGCTAGTTTCTCTCCCAGACACAACTGGCAGCAGCCATCAGGAGAGCCACCCGACCTCGAGGCACCAAGGGAAGAGCCCAGGTTCCTCTCACTTGGGGCAGGATGGAGCTTAGAAGCCCAGGTGGTCTGATCTGTGCAGACCTGGGGCTTCTTACTCTAAGGTATACCTTCAAATTCTCCGTCTCTGCTACTTCCTCCCAACACTCATCTCTATTTGTTTGGGAAATCACTAAGTCATCCTGAAACAGATCATGGTGATATGGACAAAGTTGAGTCCTTTCCTTTCTGAGTGTAAACCCAGCCTCCTCCCGCCTGCCACTCAGAGAGAGAAGGAAAAGGCAGGTGACTCCAGGAGAGACCAGCCAGCCCTTCACTCCTCCCCACCCCTCTGCCCCTTACAAAGTCCTGGCTCTGCAAACACGCACCCTGTGCAGACCAGCGGGCACTCCCTCTTTAATGAGCCATCCCAAGGTTTCTGGTCCCCTCAAGGCAGGTGGGACCTAAGCTCATCTCTCCCCTTTAGAAGCGGTGACCCTGACCAATTCTCACATGATGGATTACCATCATCCACTAATGGAAGTCTGAGGGAGAAAATGTGACATACTAAAATCACCTATGAATATTAGCAGTCTACTGTCCACAGGAAACAATATTATCAGGGCAGAGAGGCCTGTTTGTCTTCCTCCCATTCAGCTAATTAATGGGCACTTTTGAAAAGATTTCTCTGCTGACCTCAATGACCTCCCAGGCTCTTGAATTCCTTCCTCACTTAACACAATTCCAAATCCTGTCATGCTACAAAATAAACACAGGTCAATTCAGGTCAAAGGGATCCTGGGGGAAGAGAAACAGAAAAGGCAAATCCACTAATGAAATAGGTTGAAAGCACCTCAGCCTCCACCACTGCAGCGTTTGGCAGAGTCCCTCTTTGCTCCACCAAAGTGGAGCCTGTGTTCACGGCTTTTCACCTGAGCCTACTGCACCCTGTGCAGAGGGACAGGACAGACAATGGAATCTTTCCAGAACAGCCTCAGAGTCGACAAGTCAATGAGGTCAGACCCTGGTTTGCTAGAAGACTGACAGCATGGCTTTTTTCATCTGAAGAAATAGAAAACCAAAACACACAAAGAACAATTCCATAAAAGCCACTGTAAAACAGACACTTATAATGAATAACTCTGATTCGCCCTCATGCCAAAACTTCAGGCAATTATCTCCATTTGACAGCTGAGAAAACACAGAGCCTATTTTTAGGATCACGTTTATGCTTGGGATGCCTTCAGAATGAATGTCTCTGGCTTCCTGTGAAATGTTTAGGGGCTCCAGCAGTCAGCTCTGGGGCCAGCCCTGAGCTTCTCCATCTTTCCTCTTTGGTTGGATGTCTCCTCAGCCTCTTTGCCCTCACAATGCTCTCTAGCAGTGGTAGTCACTCAGTCATGTCCAGCTTTTTACGATCCTATGAACTGTAGCCCTGCCAGGCTCCTCTGTCCATGGAATTCTCCAGGCAAGAGTACTGGAGTGGGTTGCCATTTCCTTCTCCAGGGGATCTTCCTGACCCAAGGATTGAACCCCAGATTTCCCGCATTGCAGGCAGATTCTTTACTGTCTGAGCCACAGGGGAAGCCCTGACAATCCTCTCTACATCTGTTGTAAAACTGACCATTCTGGCTTAAGAGGTTTCAGATTCTTAGAATCCACTAATCTGAAGGTAAAAATACTGACTGCTGAAGGCACACAACCAGTAGCACCTGCCACCTTCTGTCCTGCTGTAAAAGGACAGGTGCTTTGAGTACACAGCATTTTGGAGATATCAGATGCTACGAGCAAGGTCATACGAGCAGCGCAAAGCAGAACCGAGGTGCCTGCCCATCTGTCTGGCTCCAGGCCTCTTCGGCTTCTCTTTGCCACTGTGAGATATGACCTAAAAGATGAGTTCACTTAAACATCTCCATAGAATCTGAGGCTTTTCCATCTAAAATTAATTAGGGACCAAATCAGCCCAACACTATATGCTGACATTTATTAATCATCTACTGGGGCTTCCTTGATGGCTCAGACAGGAAAGAATCTGCCTGCAATGCAGGAGACCTGGGTTCACTCCCTGAGTCAGGAAGATCTCCTGGAGAACGGAATGGCGACCCACTCCAGTATTCCTGCCTAGAGAATCCCATGGACAAAAAAGCCTGGCGGGTTACAGTCCCTGGCACCACAAAGAGTTGGACGTGACTGAGCAACTAACACTAGGCTAGACTTGTGCATACAGGGACTACATACTGGAATTGATCAGGAAGTCCCAATTTCAAATATCCTGTCCCACTATTCTCATAAGCACTCTGATACCAAGGCACGGATTCTGAATCTTCATTCTGACTGTGAATATTGTGTCACAATCAACACTCCAGGAGGGCAGGGACATGAGTGTCCTGTCCACTGAAGCGTCCCTAGCACCTAGTGTAATGTATGGTCTATAGTAAAATCTCAACAAACACTAAATAGTTATTTGGGGGAGACAAGTCTCTCTTAAGTCTCTTGTGTTTCTACACATTTGCCAGCAAAGGCACTGACAGCTCTTGTTTCTGACCATTCTGTTAAGGATGTTTGTATAACAAACAGCCCTGGAAGAGTGAGAGAGTATCTCCCAGTAGAAAAGAAGACAGATTTATTTGCAACCCATTATTAAAGATTCAGGTTTCCGAAAAGCAAAGGGCAGGTTTATATATTGGTCAGGAAGATCCACTGGAGAAGGGATAGGCTAACCACTCCAGTATTCTTGGGCTTCCCTGGTGGCTCAGCTGGTAAAGAATCCGCCTGCAATGCAGGAGACCTGGGTTCGATCCCTGGGTTGGGAAGATACCCTAGAGAAGGGAACAGCTACCCACCCCAGTACTCTTGCCTGGAAAATCCCATGGATGGAGGAGCCTGGTAGGCTGCAGTCCATGGGGTCACTAAGAATCAGACACGACTGAGCGACATCACTTTCACTTTCACTTTTCACTTTCATGCATTGGAGAAGGAAATGGCAACCCACTCCAGTGTTCTTGCCTGGAGAATCCCAGGGACGGGGGAGCCTGGTGGGCTGCCGTCTCTGGGGTCACACAGAGTCAGACACGACTGAAACGACTTAGCAGCAGCAGCAGCATATCTTGTTCAGTCCTGGACAATACAGACTTGAGTTCCCTAATCTGGGAGTTTCCCTACGATTCGTGATGCAAATCCAGCTGGCCCACTCCATGTCAGTCGCATGGGACTTCGAAGGGAAGGGAACGAGTCCGCCCATGCAGTGCATGCTGCCTGTGCAACACGCGTAATAACGTCCTTTGACTCCGACCCCGAAGGCTCGTGTCTTTTGTCAGCACCCACTAAACCAGGGTAGGCTGGCTCGTTAGCTTGCCAGCAGGGAAAACCTCAGACTTTCAGAGTTCCTGACCGTCGTCTACTGCTTGGCCACATGGTTCCACACACCATCTATCTTACTCAGTTATAACAGTAGCCAGTAACTAAGGAATAAGGAAACCAAGGCTCAGAGCAAATTGGTGATTAGACAGGATTCCAATCTGAGCTCCCATTTTTACATTTCCAGCGGTGAAGATCTTTATCTGTCATATACGGTGGGCTTCCTGGAGGATGACACTGAGACAGTAATACACGGCAGGACCTCAGAAATGTCAATTTTATGTCCCCTTTAAGTAAAAGGAATGTCCCTTCCCTCCCCTCTAATTAAAAAAAAAAATCCAGCTGCTGCAGAAAACACCCACAGACATTTGTAAACCGCCAATGTTGTCAGATGAACAGCCTAAGAAGAACTAGAAAAGGAAAGCAGAAAAAAGAAAGATGGTGCCTAGTCACTTCTGAAACCGACTGGTCTGGGTGGTGACACACAGGTCAGGCATCCAGTACAGCAAGTCTCTTCACAAGGGTGGCGGTGGGGACACACCGACCCTGGTGACTGATCAAGCCCTGAGGCCTCTGAGAGGACAGAGGACACAGCCGCATCCAGGCTTGGCTGAAGGCAATCCGGATTGTAACTGGAATTCCCCATTTCTATCCAGAGCTCAAAGGGTCAGGAGATGGAGTACCCAGGGCACCATTCTCTCTGCCCATGGTGTACAGAGATAACCAAGCTCCAAGTTGTACTTCTCAAAGGCACCTTGAAGAGAAAACTAACCAAACAGCCCCTCAAAGTAAATAGAAGCTGTCTAAAACTTGTCTAACAAACTACAACAGAAAGTTTTCTCAGCAGCGTCCCTTGTGCAAAAGAAACCAGAAAATAAAGATGTTTTCTTGTTAAAAAAACAAAAACAAAAACAAAAAAAACAGAGTAATAAAGCAGAGCACTGCTGGGCTTGAAAAAAAAAAAATTACCTTTCCCTTGAGTGTACACCACAAAGAACAGTTATGCTAAACTTGGGTATGATCATACATAAAGGATAATCGCTATTATTATTAGATTTGGAAAATATGAATTTGGGGGTGCTTAATTACCCTGGGATGGCTAAGGACTCACTGGAGTTAATACTGAGAAAGGGAAACTGTAATCAAGTATGTTACTTAAAATTACACAACATTTGTTTCTGTTCTAATATCATCTGAGCTAGTCATGCTCTTTTACGGGTAGAGGCCAGTGGAAGGTCCTCTGTTAGAGTTCTTACCTTGAAGCCCCCAGACTCCCAGGCCAGAGAGTCTTGGCATGGAAGGAGGGTGTAATGAAGAGAAGGAAAGTTTTGCCTTTTGCTCAGGCATTCTCCAGCCTCAGGGTCCTGATATGGCTGCACAGGGGGCCATGGCTTCCCTGACAACCTCTGCCATGCTGTGGAGAGTCCCATTTCCTACTGCACTGTGGGTTCCATTCTTCCAAAAAGTGGGTGGGAGGCAAGACTGAGGATCACCCTCCAAATAGGCTTCAGGCAGTGCCTTAGGCACACTGGGCAAGCAGGTGCCTACAAGCCTTTCTGAGCAGGAAGTCCAAAGCCACCTTTAATTTTCAAGGAATTCTGTGACCCATGAAAGGGTTAATAACCATGGAATTTGAATCTCATTCTTCTACCGAGAAACTCAATCTTCTCCAAGAACTACACGGATTTAAGAAGTAGCCTGTTGCAAGGTCATTGGGAAAGACACCTGATCCCTGCACCATACTTTGTCTACATCCCCCTTCGTCTCCCCTGCACTTTCCCCAACAATCCAACCAGGCAAAAGAGAAATGGAAGCAGAGGTAATGAGGCAGAATGAATGTAATGATGGAAGAGAACAAGGAAGAAGTTTATAGAGAGGGGAAAGCCAGGGATATTTCTAAAAAGTCTAGAGAAAATGCTCCTTTGTCCATGCAAGTCGTTCTGGAAACTCTCAGACAATTAGGTATCAGTCTTAAAAGAATCAAATGATAAGCCAGATGTATTGTTACCATATAATTTGATGAATAAACTTTACTTTTCTAAAGTTAAAATAACCTTACAATTTGATGAATAAAATTTACTTTTCTAAAGTTAAAATAGTCTTGCATGCTGGCATAGGACTTGTTTGAGTCATTTCTTTTAATAGATGGAATCAGAATGAGGGTGGTGATTTTCCACCATCCTCTTCCCAGAGCTTAGCTCTGACTGAACTCTGCTCATACTTTTCTAAAGTTAAAATAACCTTACAATTTGATGAATAAAATTTACTTTTCTAAAGTTAAAATAGTCTTGCATGCTGGCATAGGACTTGTTTGAGTCATTTCTTTTAATAGATGGAATCAGAATGAGGGTGGTGATTTTCCACCATCCTCTTCCCAGAGCTTAGCTCTGACTGAACTCTGCTCCCACACGTGGCTAGGTCCACATGACCAACAGCTCCTTAGTCTTCAGTGTGGAACAAACGACAACTAAACATTGAAGATGTGACAAAAACATCAAGTGTTCTGTATAGTTTTTAGGTAACTTATCGGGGAAGGCAATGGCACCCCACCCCAGTACTCTTGCCTGGAAAATCCAATGGACGGAGTAGCCTGGTGGGCTGCAGTCCATGGGGTCGCTAACAGTCGGACAGACTGAGCGACTTCACTTTCACTTTTCTCTTTCATGCATTGGAGAAGGAAATGGCAACCCACTCCAGTGTTCTTGCCTGGAGAATCCCAGGGATGGGGGAGCCTGGTGGGCTGCCGTCTATGGGGTCACACAGAGTCGGACACGACTGAAGTGACTTAGCAGCAGTAGCAGCAGCAGCAGCGCCTATATACTGTATGCTTACAACACAAATCTAATGTGGAGGATTAGTTTGGAGAGGCAATTATTTTGTAATATGATATTACCTAAAATTCAGGTCTAAGTTGTCACAAACCCGATAGTTCAATACTACACATTTATTTTGACCTTTACAGGTTACAAAGTGCTTTCCCAAATACCGTCAGTCTTTCAAGACCACTGTACTCTGGACGGAACACCTGTAAGACATTATTGCAGACCTCCCTGGTGATCCAGTGGGTAAGAATCTGCCTGCCAAAGCAAGGACACAAGTTCAGCTCCTGGTCCAGGAAGATCCTACTTGCTGCGGGACACCTAAGCCTGTGCGTCACAGTTACCGAGCCCAAGCTCTAGAGTCCGCAAGTCATAACTGCTGAAGCCTGTGTGCCCAAGAGCCTGTGGTCCACAAGAAAAGCCGCTTCAACAAGACTGCACACCACGAGAGAGTATCTCCCGCTTGCCACAACTAGAGAAAGACCTCGCGCAGCAACGAAGACCTAGCACAGACAAAAAAATAAAATTAAATTTTAAGACTTTATTACATTTATAATTCTGTAATTGTAGTTTACTAACGTGAATCCCTGGAGAGCAGAGACCACTTCTGTGAAATCTCAGAGGCTACCATGTTGCCTGATGCACAGGTCAGTAGAAGTCAAATAACCTTGAATACCATCTTCGTGGCCTTTTGTGGTGATTTTAGAATACATTCACAGGTTCATTCACTCATCTCCCAAAAGTGGAGCCTAATTCGCCTTCTCTTGAGGGTGGGGTGGAGTTAGTGACTCACTTCTAATGAATAGATTTTAAGGGAAGTGATGAAACGTAGCTTCCAAGACAGATCGTGAAAGGCGCTGCAGTTTCCCCCTTGCCTCACTCTCAGGCCAGGGGAAGCTGCTGCCATGTTGGGGATGGCACTCAAGCAGGCCTTTAGAGACCTTCCACTAACATAGAGGCCTCCCACTAACAGCCGTGCGACCACAGCTGCAACCACAAAAGACCTTGGACCAGGCCACCCAGCTAAGCTTCCCAATGCCAGACCCACAGAAATGAGTTCATGCATGTTTGTTGTTTCAAGACACTAAAGATAGGGGTAATTGTTAAGAAATAAATAACTAATCCGCCTATAATGGTGAGTAACAACAGTAAGAGTATAAAATAAAATAATGACATTATTTATAACATAAGTTAGTTTAACTAAAAAGAAAAATTGCAAAAAATAGTAATGAAAACAGTACAGTGGCCATCATTTAGGGTTTACTATTTTAGTTACTCCATATACACTGTTATCCATCTACTCTTCACAAGAATGTTAAGAGGCAGATAGCAATATTTCTGTTTTACCTACAGGGAAATACAGATGTAGCTGAACTCACTTGGCTAGAGTGTTAATAAGTGGCACAAAAAGAATTGAAATCCAGGTCTCCTTGTTTCCAAATCCCAAGTTCTCAACCAATGTGCACACTGTCTCCCAGCACATGTTTATTGATTGAATGAATGAAAGAAGGTATCAACCAAGGCTGCATTATAACCTTCTTGAGCCTGAGGCATCCATGCCTCTGTGGGCCCTTCTTCCATTAAAAAATATTAAAAATTATATTTTATGATCATATTACTATAAAGACTAATATAACCAAGGCTGAACTCATTATTACATATTCATTACTATTATGTTCACTTTCCCTCTAAAAGAAATTAAACAATTTCCATGGGCTCCTAAAAGTATGGAGGCTCTCGGTGGTGTACCCACTATGCCTAATAAATAAGCATGCCCTGGTATCAGGCACAGCTATCAGATAAACACTTAAAATGAACAATATGTTTGATGTTGCATTTTAAAAACCAAACAATCTCTATTGACTTTGCTTTTTTCCTCTTCTAAGCAGTAAAGAGTATAAGATAGTAGGAAAGAATTATAACCCATGGGGGATGCGTTAGGGACAGCAGAATATACTACATCATGGTGTCCCATCTATGAGGTGGGAAAAAGGATGCAGGTGGGAATTAACCCTCATTCCCGAGAGAAGCGGGTGGTGCCTCTGTATTCACTTGTGTTCAACTCTCCTACAAAGGAATTCACAGTTTTGAGATCCTGCTCCCTATGGATGGGCTTCTGCAGTGGCTCAGGAGGTATAGAATCCACCTGCCAATGCAGGAGACACAGGTTGGATCCCTGTGTCAGGAAGATCCCCTGGAGAAGAAAATGGCGACCCACTCCAGTATTCTTGCCTATGAGCCAAGAACCCTATGAACAGAGGAGCCTGGTAGGCTATAGTCCATGGGGTTGCAAAGAGATGACACAATGAGTACCTCAGAGCTATCTGAGAACCTGTCTTCCAGGATGAAGTTCTCAGAAAGTCTGCCAAAGAAAACATAATTCTCAGCTTTTAGGTTGTGTTTGTTTTTCCAGTTGACATCCCCATGACCCACCTTGACTGGGATATGACTGTCTCACTCCCATGAAGTTCTAGATGCTTGTGACAGCACTCAGAAATTAAATTCCTGGAGAGAGCACAGCATAATGAAAAAGGGATGAAAAGAACAGCGATTTTATTGATAGATCCAGGACAGACTTTAGCTTCTCCACCCAGTAACTGTGAGGTCATGGATGAACTCACTTTATAGCACCTGAATTGGATCATCTGAACTGTGGTGCTGGAGAAGACGCTTGAGAGTCACTTGGACTACAACCAGTCTATCCTAAAGGAAATCAACTCTGAATATTCACTGGAAGGACCGGTGCTGAAGCTGAAGCTCCAATACTTGGGCCACCTGATGTGAAGAGCCGACTCATTGGAAAAGACCCTGATGCTGGGAAAGATTGAGGGCAGGAGGAGAAGGGGGTGACAGACCATCCTCTGTCATGGCTGGATGGCATCACAGACTCAATGGACATGAGTCTGCGCAAGCTCTGAGAGACAGTGAAGGACGGGGAAGCCTGGCGTGCTGCAGTCCATGGAGTCACAAAGAGTAGGACGTGACTAAAGACTGAGCAGCAGCACAAATGAGAGCTGTGAGGCAAAGATGGCTAATGCTCACCAGAGAGCCATAGGTTCCCCTAGTCTTCACAGCCAGTGTCAGGCCAATGGACTGCGAACAGAAGGGGCTCTTCTGGGTAAGGCAGGTAGAAGCTGCTGTATTTCCAGGTCTCACTTCCTCTTCCACAGCAACCTCAGAAATCACATGTTCAAGACAGCATAACTTAAAGATGACAAGGGGCCTGCATCCACAAGTTACTGCCCGGAAAAGAGCAGAGCAGGGCCACCAGACCCACACTGAACTTTGAGTGAAACTGGGTTAAACCATTAGTCTGGGGATTCTGTGTTACTCAGCGTATCTTAGCTTATCCTGACAAATAGACAGTGTATTGCCCATGTGTGTGGAGCCTGAGGATTAAATAAGAGGAAGAAGGTAAAGGTCACCGTGCCTGAAAGAGAGAACTCACTCTTTCAGCATTTCTTTCCATATCTACTTTCAGAACTCGAGGCATGCTTGCAGATCCCTCCCTGATCCTATTTTAGTGTTGGGAACCTAGTCACAGCATCCTGGAAAAGGTGAAGGGTGTCCACAACTTCATGACCAGAGGCCTTCTGCCTTCCTAAGTGCTCCCATCACCCACAGAAAGCAATAAAGACATTTTGCAGGACCTAAATTCAGCTCTACTCACTTCCCCTGGCATGCAGAGAAAAGCAGGTTATACGGAGTGAAATAAGTCAGAAAGAGAAAAACAAATATCACATGTTAATGCATATATATGGAATCTAGAAAATGGTCCTGATGAACCTATTTGCAGGGCAAGAATAGCAACGCAGATGTAGAGGATGGTCTTATGGACACAGGGGTGGAAGGAGAGGGTGGGATAAACCGAGACAGTGGCACTGACATATATGCACTAGCATGTGTGAAACAGAGAGCTAGTGAGAAGCTGCTGTGTAACACAGGGAGCCCAGACCTGCCTCTGTGATGACCTAGAAGGGTGGGATGGAAGGAGAGGGGTGGAAAGGAGGCTCAAGAGAGAGGGCATGTATATACACTTATGGCTGATTCATGTTGTTGTACAGCAGAAAACAACATACCATCGTAAAGCAACTATCCTCCAATCAAATTGTTTTATAAAGCAGGTGGGGGAAGGCACACAGAGAGTATTTCTGGCACATTAGAATTAATGTATTTCTGGCACGTTAAAATTTCTGTTCGGGTGTGGTCAACAAGCTTGCACCTGCTGACTCTGCAACATTACCCAGGAGTTTGAGTGATGGCTTGCAGGAGCCTAAAGAAGCAGGATGTTCTGGAACTCATCTCATCTACAACCTCAGCATCATATGATACAAGACTCTTAGCCATGACTTAGACCAATGCTATGTCTTAGAGGAGCAAGCTTGCAGCCCAAAATGTGAAAGAAGCTCATTGCTGGCAGGTGGCTAAATCACTAGGCTGCCCTGCCTCCCAGAGAACTTTCCCTCTACCAGTGACCATCCTGATTGCCCAGGTTCCCCATCATCCAGGCACATCTGCTTTGTTATCAACTGCTTGAACAGGGTCTATCAAAAATGAACATTAAACTCAGGCATGGCAAGCCTTTCTGACATCCATTTCACCATGATTTCTCTGGGTGCACCCTAGATCGATGTAGCTAGTAAAAGTCTGCCTTGCCTTGGCAATCAGATAGAAAAAGGATAATCACCCCAACCATTTCCAAGGGACCTTTCAAAGGACATCATTAATTCTGAATAAAGCTCTCCCCTAACAACACTTTCCAATTATAGACTTGACATTCCCGTTTTATCCTACAAAACTCCTCTGCCATTTCATGAAGGGTGTTGGGGGTGGGGGCGGTAGGCGGGAGATGCCTGCTTTTAAAAATACACACATTTGAATAACCTAAGCATCTGAGTTAACTGACAAAATTAAAACAAAGCTAACAACGAAAAAACTTACCCTCTTTCTTTCCCTCCTCATGTCTCCATCCCCTGGTCCATACATTGTATTAGGAAAGAGGCAATAATTCCTACTATTCTCTAGGACTGAGGGCCCGAAGCCCACACTCACCCAAAAGGAAAGTTCAAGGCTTCCAGGATGAGGAGGGAGCTAGGGTCTATTAGGGTCTGGCCAAAAAGCCAAGGAGCTTCCCAGGTGGCTCAGCAGTAAAGAATCTACCTGCCAAGCAGGAGGTGCAAGTTCGATCCCTGGGTGGGGACAATCCCCTGGAGGAGGAGAAGGCAGTCCACTCCAGTATTCTTTTTTTTTTTTTTTTTTTTTAAATATGGAACGCTTCACGAATTTGCGTGTCATCCTTGCGCAGGGGCCATGCTAATCTTCTCTGTATCGTTCCAATTTTAGTATATGTGCTGCCGAAGCGAGCACCACTCCAGTATTCTTGCCTGGAGAATCCCATGGACAGAGGAGCCTGAAGTCCATGGAGTCTCAAGAGTCTGACAGGAATTACAGACTAAACCACAAACAAACAAAAAGGCCCCATTCTAAAGACAGTGGAGAGAAGTTCTGCCGAACGCAGGTTCCTCCCTCTCATTCATTCATTCGTTTCTGGCGCCCACTGTAGATTGCCGGGCAACGCCCTGGCCCTGAGGATCCCCTCGCTGCAGGCAGCTCTGCGACCCCTCCACCCCCGTTTGCCAGGCACTGTGCCAGGTGTCTGCATTCTTTATCTCAGGTAAGCCAAGAGCCCTATTGCGTAGGAGTTAACCAGTCTAAAGAGAAGGAAACAACGCCCACAGAGATTAAGTAACTGCCCCAATGTCCTGAACTTTCTCTTTCCAAAGTCACTAAAGGATAGCACTGAGGTTGAGACAGTGAAAGAAAAGTGATATTTGGATTCTTTTTTATCCTCCCTTTCCCCTTGGCAGGAAGCTGGCCAATAGAGTGAATAGTCTCAGGACTGCAGGGGTGAATGAGGGTGCAATGGAGATAAAAATACGGGGCGAATGGTCACAGAAGGTTCAAAGGCAGGACGAATTTCCAGCCCCCTGCAGTCACGCTTGGTCCAGCCGCGGCTACGAAACTGGCGGCTGAGGACTCCCACGGACACAATAGCTCCAGGGGAAAAGCAACGGAGGGCACAGTGGATCCGCCGCGAGCTCAACGCTACCGAGCAGCACTGCTCCTGCCGCCCCTCTCAGCCGCGTGGTGCCGCGGTGCCCGCTCCAGCTCCAGTCCTAGTGGGCAGGTGCTGGAACTCCTTCCCCCACCGCCCCCCGCGCCGCGCACCGTCTACGCATGATCCCTTAGAGTGCACGCCAGGCGCTAGTGCTGAGCTCCTCCGCGTGCGCGGCAGCAGAGCAGGTGGCAAACTCCGCGTGCTCTCCGGGTGGCCAACCCGAAAAGCTTGCGCCAAGTGTGCAAACTTGCACCTCCAGCTCTCCCTTTCTCCAAGCTTCCTCGTCCCTCAGCGACCCCTTTCCCAAATCCCCATTCCCCAACCCGCGCCTCACCTGCGCGGTGGAGGGCAAGGGCAGCACAGCCCTGCAGCGGCGACCGAAGCGAAACTTGGCCGCCTTATATATCTTCCAATAGACAAACAGCACCACGCCAAGCGGCAGGTAGAAGGCGCCGCAGGTGGAGAAGACGGCGTAGGAAGGTTCCTGGCTCACCTGGCAGCTCTGGAGTCGAGCGTCGTACGCCTCGCCCCAGCCGAAGAGCAGTGGTGCGAGGGCGATGAGAGCGGAGAGCGCCCAGGTGAGCGCGATCATGAGCATCGAGGCGCGGCGGCGGGTGCGCAGCGTGTACTGCAGGTGGCGCGTGATAGTCCAGTAGCGGTCCAGGGCGATGGCCGCCACGTTCCAAATGCTGGCAGTGCAACACATCACGTCGAAGGAGATCCACACGTGGCATAGACTCCGGCCCAGCAGCCACCGTCGCCCCGCCGACAGCTCGCTCACCAGGCTAAGGGGCATCACCAGCGCGGCCACTAGCACGTCCGACACGGCCGTCGAGGCCACCAAGTTATGCGGCACACGGTGAAAGGCGCGGACCCGCAGGATGGTGACCAGAACCAGCAGGTTCCACAGGAACGTGGCCGCTATCAGCAGCACCAGCAGCGTCACTACCAGCACCGAGAAGACGGAGAAAGGCGGTTCTCGGCCCGGCGGGGCCGCACCACCCGGGGTCGATCCGACGACCCCGCTTGGGTTTGGGCTACTGCTGAAGGCTTCGGGTCCCAGGCGAAGGGCGACGCCGGTGGAGGCCACCGAGAGGTTAGCTGCTTCCATAGCGCGCGGCATCCCGGCTCCCCCGCGGGGACGCAAGCGCGCCCTGGGCTCGGGGTGGGCGCGGCGAGTGAGGGCGTGGAAGCGGGCCTGGCGTGATGGGGAGGAAGTGAAGGACGGGGAAGCCTGGCGTGCTGCAGTCCATGGAGTCACAAAGAGTAGGACGTGACTAAAGACTGAGCAGCAGCACAAATGAGAGCTGTGAGGCAAAGATGGCTAATGCTCACCAGAGAGCCATAGGTTCCCCTAGTCTTCACAGCCAGTGTCAGGCCAATGGACTGCGAACAGAAGGGGCTCTTCTGGGTAAGGCAGGTAGAAGCTGCTGTATTTCCAGGTCTCACTTCCTCTTCCACAGCAACCTCAGAAATCACATGTTCAAGACAGCATAACTTAAAGATGACAAGGGGCCTGCATCCACAAGTTACTGCCCGGAAAAGAGCAGAGCAGGGCCACCAGACCCACACTGAACTTTGAGTGAAACTGGGTTAAACCATTAGTCTGGGGATTCTGTGTTACTCAGCGTATCTTAGCTTATCCTGACAAATAGACAGTGTATTGCCCATGTGTGTGGAGCCTGAGGATTAAATAAGAGGAAGAAGGTAAAGGTCACCGTGCCTGAAAGAGAGAACTCACTCTTTCAGCATTTCTTTCCATATCTACTTTCAGAACTCGAGGCATGCTTGCAGATCCCTCCCTGATCCTATTTTAGTGTTGGGAACCTAGTCACAGCATCCTGGAAAAGGTGAAGGGTGTCCACAACTTCATGACCAGAGGCCTTCTGCCTTCCTAAGTGCTCCCATCACCCACAGAAAGCAATAAAGACATTTTGCAGGACCTAAATTCAGCTCTACTCACTTCCCCTGGAATGCAGAGAAAAGCAGGTTATACGGAGTGAAATAAGTCAGAAAGAGAAAAACAAATATCACATGTTAATGCATATATATGGAATCTAGAAAATGGTCCTGATGAACCTATTTGCAGGGCAAGAATAGCAACGCAGATGTAGAGGATGGTCTTATGGACACAGGGGTGGAAGGAGAGGGTGGGATAAACCGAGACAGTGGCACTGACATATATGCACTAGCATGTGTGAAACAGAGAGCTAGTGAGAAGCTGCTGTGTAACACAGGGAGCCCAGACCTGCCTCTGTGATGACCTAGAAGGGTGGGATGGAAGGAGAGGGGTGGAAAGGAGGCTCAAGAGAGAGGGCATGTATATACACTTATGGCTGATTCATGTTGTTGTACAGCAGAAAACAACATACCATCGTAAAGCAACTATCCTCCAATCAAATTGTTTTATAAAGCAGGTGGGGGAAGGCACACAGAGAGTATTTCTGGCACATTAGAATTAATGTATTTCTGGCAGGTTAAAATTTCTGTTCGGGTGTGGTCAACAAGCTTGCACCTGCTGACTCTGCAACATTACCCAGGAGTTTGAGTGATGGCTTGCAGGAGCCTAAAGAAGCAGGATGTTCTGGAACTCATCTCATCTACAACCTCAGCATCATATGATACAAGACTCTTAGCCATGACTTAGACCAATGCTATGTCTTAGAGGAGCAAGCTTGCAGCCCAAAATGTGAAAGAAGCTCATTGCTGGCAGGTGGCTAAATCACTAGGCTGCCCTGCCTCCCAGAGAACTTTCCCTCTACCAGTGACCATCCTGATTGCCCAGGTTCCCCATCATCCAGGCACATCTGCTTTGTTATCAACTGCTTGAACAGGGTCTATCAAAAATGAACATTAAACTCAGGCATGGCAAGCCTTTCTGACATCCATTTCACCATGATTTCTCTGGGTGCACCCTAGATCGATGTAGCTAGTAAAAGTCTGCCTTGCCTTGGCAATCAGATAGAAAAAGGATAATCACCCCAACCATTTCCAAGGGACCTTTCAAAGGACATCATTAATTCTGAATAAAGCTCTCCCCTAACAACACTTTCCAATTATAGACTTGACATTCCCGTTTTATCCTACAAAACTCCTCTGCCATTTCATGAAGGGTGTTGGGGGTGGGGGCGGTAGGCGGGAGATGCCTGCTTTTAAAAATACACACATTTGAATAACCTAAGCATCTGAGTTAACTGACAAAATTAAAACAAAGCTAACAACGAAAAAACTTACCCTCTTTCTTTCCCTCCTCATGTCTCCATCCCCTGGTCCATACATTGTATTAGGAAAGAGGCAATAATTCCTATTATTCTCCAGGACTGAGGGCCCGAAGCCCACACTCACCCAAAAGGAAAGTTCAAGGCTTCCAGGATGAGGAGGGAGCTAGGGTCTATTAGGGTCTGGCCAAAAAGCCAAGGAGCTTCCCAGGTGGCTCAGCAGTAAAGAATCTACCTGCCAAGCAGGAGGTGCAAGTTCGATCCCTGGGTGGGGACAATCCCCTGGAGGAGGAGAAGGCAGTCCACTCCAGTATTCTTTTTTTTTTTTTTTTTTTTTAAATATGGAACGCTTCACGAATTTGCGTGTCATCCTTGCGCAGGGGCCATGCTAATCTTCTCTGTATCGTTCCAATTTTAGTATATGTGCTGCCGAAGCGAGCACCACTCCAGTATTCTTGCCTGGAGAATCCCATGGACAGAGGAGCCTGAAGTCCATGGAGTCTCAAGAGTCTGACAGGAATTACAGACTAAACCACAAACAAACAAAAAGGCCCCATTCTAAAGACAGTGGAGAGAAGTTCTGCCGAACGCAGGTTCCTCCCTCTCATTCATTCATTCGTTTCTGGCGCCCACTGTAGATTGCCGGGCAACGCCCTGGCCCTGAGGATCCCCTCGCTGCAGGCAGCTCTGCGACCCCTCCACCCCCGTTTGCCAGGCACTGTGCCAGGTGTCTGCATTCTTTATCTCAGGTAAGCCAAGAGCCCTATTGCGTAGGAGTTAACCAGTCTAAAGAGAAGGAAACAACGCCCACAGAGATTAAGTAACTGCCCCAATGTCCTGAACTTTCTCTTTCCAAAGTCACTAAAGGATAGCACTGAGGTTGAGACAGTGAAAGAAAAGTGATATTTGGATTCTTTTTTATCCTCCCTTTCCCCTTGGCAGGAAGCTGGCCAATAGAGTGAATAGTCTCAGGACTGCAGGGGTGAATGAGGGTGCAATGGAGATAAAAATACGGGGCGAATGGTCACAGAAGGTTCAAAGGCAGGACGAATTTCCAGCCCCCTGCAGTCACGCTTGGTCCAGCCGCGGCTACGAAACTGGCGGCTGAGGACTCCCACGGACACAATAGCTCCAGGGGAAAAGCAACGGAGGGCACAGTGGATCCGCCGCGAGCTCAACGCTACCGAGCAGCACTGCTCCTGCCGCCCCTCTCAGCCGCGTGGTGCCGCGGTGCCCGCTCCAGCTCCAGTCCTAGTGGGCAGGTGCTGGAACTCCTTCCCCCACCGCCCCCCGCGCCGCGCACCGTCTACGCATGATCCCTTAGAGTGCACGCCAGGCGCTAGTGCTGAGCTCCTCCGCGTGCGCGGCAGCAGAGCAGGTGGCAAACTCCGCGTGCTCTCCGGGTGGCCAACCCGAAAAGCTTGCGCCAAGTGTGCAAACTTGCACCTCCAGCTCTCCCTTTCTCCAGGCTTCCTCGTCCCTCAGCGACCCCTTTCCCAAATCCCCATTCCCCAACCCGCGCCTCACCTGCGCGGTGGAGGGCAAGGGCAGCACAGCCCTGCAGCGGCGACCGAAGCGAAACTTGGCCGCCTTATATATCTTCCAATAGACAAACAGCACCACGCCAAGCGGCAGGTAGAAGGCGCCGCAGGTGGAGAAGACGGCGTAGGAAGGTTCCTGGCTCACCTGGCAGCTCTGGAGTCGAGCGTCGTACGCCTCGCCCCAGCCGAAGAGCAGTGGTGCGAGGGCGATGAGAGCGGAGAGCGCCCAGGTGAGCGCGATCATGAGCATCGAGGCGCGGCGGCGGGTGCGCAGCGTGTACTGCAGGTGGCGCGTGATAGTCCAGTAGCGGTCCAGGGCGATGGCCGCCACGTTCCAAATGCTGGCAGTGCAACACATCACGTCGAAGGAGATCCACACGTGGCATAGACTCCGGCCCAGCAGCCACCGTCGCCCCGCCGACAGCTCGCTCACCAGGCTAAGGGGCATCACCAGCGCGGCCACTAGCACGTCCGACACGGCCGTCGAGGCCACCAAGTTATGCGGCACACGGTGAAAGGCGCGGACCCGCAGGATGGTGACCAGAACCAGCAGGTTCCACAGGAACGTGGCCGCTATCAGCAGCACCAGCAGCGTCACTACCAGCACCGAGAAGACGGAGAAAGGCGGTTCTCGGCCCGGCGGGGCCGCACCACCCGGGGTCGATCCGACGACCCCGCTTGGGTTTGGGCTACTGCTGAAGGCTTCGGGTCCCAGGCGAAGGGCGACGCCGGTGGAGGCCACCGAGAGGTTAGCTGCTTCCATAGCGCGCGGCATCCCGGCTCCCCCGCGGGGACGCAAGCGCGCCCTGGGCTCGGGGTGGGCGCGGCGAGTGAGGGCGTGGAAGCGGGCCTGGCGTGATGGGGAGGGCAGAGAGGAGTCCGGTTCGCCCTGCTCCGGTGCCTCATTGGGCCGCAGCTCCCCGCCCCTCTGGCGCCTCGCCTTTGAGTCCTGTGGGTCTCTTTTCCAGTGGAGAAAAAAGTGGGCCCCCTCAGGAGTCCAGCTCCTCCACCTTAGTCCCTGCGCCAGTGCCTCCTGCCTTGCCGCGCCGTTCCCAGGGCAGCGGGCTGTCACAGGGCTGGGAATCTGAGGGCGTGGCGAGTGTCCGCGCAGAGTGGGTTTGGAGACTGGCCCGCGACTCCGGGCCCGGCCGCCCCTGAGCAGAGCTGCGCCCGGGGTGGGCGTGGGCGGCGTGGTCTGGAGAAGCAGCCGATTGGAGCAGGGTCTTCAGGCTGTCCCGTGGGTCCCCTCTCCCCTCTGCGCCGAGAACCCTAACGCGGGAGTCCCCGAAGGAGGTTCACAGTAGCCTAGGAATTCCGCAGCTGGACCCGTGGGACTCGCCTGAGGTACCGTTTGACATATGGAAACAGGGGGACCCGCCCTCTCCGGGACAGAGAGGTTCTGCTTTCCTCGATCTCCATCCTAAGTGTATGTGAACTAGGAGACTCAGGTGTTAGGTGCGTCAAAGTGGAAGCTCCTCGACCCGGCTCCATCCTGCCTGCGGCTTCCCATACTACACTTCTGCCCCTCTGAGGATTCGTGCTGCCTTGAGAAGTTCTCTCTCTGGCTTTACAGAGAAAGAACTCAGAAAGCGTCTAAGCTCTTTGGCCGAGGCCCTGATAAGGGCGTGTCCACCACCCCGTCTCCGTCTCTAACCCAACCTTACTCGATTTCCGCTCTGCCCTCCCTTTGCAGTTGCCGAAGTTCCTGATCCTGGTGCACGTCTTCTAGTTCTTCATAACCAGGGTGAAGATGGAATTATATTTTGTTTTCCCTGGACAGCCCTTTATATTCCCCTGGACAAAGGTGGAAACCAATGGGAAATGAAATTCCCTTAACCTGCCCCGCCTCGCCCGTTTCCAGTCTCTTACACTTTAAAAAATAGTTCAGTCATAATGCAATCAACTTAAAGCTGCCTTACAGCCTGCTCCTGGAAGTGGAATAGAAATGTAAAGAACACAGAGCCCAAACTGCCCCATCTCTTGTCAGGGCAGCTTGGTTTCTTATTAACACCTAGCCTCAGGCTGAGCAGGGTCCGCAGAAGGGGCTTTCTGTGGGAAAATGCCCTAAGCTGCGGTGGGTGATGGGGGTTCCTCCCTGGTCCTCTGAGCGTCGCACGCCTGGCATCTGGAGAAATCTTTGGGGATCAAGGACAGCAAGGATGTCTTTGCTCTCCTTTCCTTATCCATTCAAAGACTGGGGACCTTTGCTCTGCATCCTGTGTGGGACTGTTCTTGCTAACACACACAGACTCACTCCAGGCAAAGGAGTCAGAGTAAAATACGTGGACTTTCAGGCATAATGGTCAAGTGGTTGATAAAAAGTATCGGAAATTGATGAACTGTTCAGGGATCACAGAGTGGGGGACGCTGTGGTGGGAGAAGCCTTAGGCTTACTGAATTGTTAGGAAGGCATTTCAGTGTTGCACAGAGACAAATGGAGGATGGGACCTGGCCAGAGTGTGAATAGCTGGGGTCAAGCCACCAGGAAATGGACAAGCAGGTATAAATGCCGAGGAGCAGGGTTTGCATGAAACGTGGAAAAAGCTGGATTTAAGATGGTGTTGAGAAAACTGACATGACAAACACCATCCTTTAGAAAGAAATGGTGACTAGGCTTTGAAATAGTTTCACAAGAATTTTCTCCCTCTCTTATTGGGCAAACATTCTAACAATAGCAAAAAATATCAAAAGTGTAAAAGTATTCATCTTGCCCCAGTCAGATGCAGGGCATGCTTTTGTTTTCCATTCTTTGCATCTATCCACACACATTTTTCATGCCTAAAATAAATTTTTTATTTTGCAGATTTTTCTTAATATTTTTCATGTTGCTATAAATACTCTCTTCATAGTTATGTCTTTTTTATGTTTTTCCATGTATTAGGTCAGAGACTTGAGCAACTTAAGCTTTCTGAGATCGTTTTCTCATTTTAAAAATGAGGATAATTATATCTGTCATGAGATTATTATAAAGCTATAGTTTAATAGTTTACTAAGAGTTCAGTAGATGATGACTGATGCTACTATTTTAAATTTCTATTTCACAAGAAAATTCCATTTTCTTATGACCTTTTGACACAGATTGTGTTTTTACAGTGGTACTCTCTCAAGTATTTGTAGCCACAAAATACATTCACACCCTTTATTTCACTTGATCTTACCCACTTGTAGATGGAGAAACAGCGAGAGGTTTGTTGCCTGTTAACTGATGGTGGGGGCAAGGCTCAGCTCTTCTGATCCCCTCCCACATCTGTCCTTGATACTAAGCAGCCCTCCATACACTGAACTGGGAGTTCAGTTTGATGGTTTTTATTGAACTCTTTTATTTTTTCTATTTATTTAAAAATTATTTAATTGAAGGATAATTACAATATTGTGTTGGTTTCTGCCATACATCAACATGGATCAACCATAGATATACATAGGTTCCATCCCTCTTGGGCCTCTTTCCCACCTCCCACCCTATTTTTTAAATAAATTGTTTCATGTGAAAGGTCTGTTTGTCATTTTAAAAAGCTATATTGTCCCCATTACAAAACTGTATTGTCTCTTGGGCTTTCCTGCTCTCATCTCTGACTACTCTCCCCTGCTCACCACACTCCAGACACCCTAGTTCTTATTCTTTGAAGATGACAAGCACCTCCCATTCCCAGTGCTATGGGGTGTGGGTATGCTGGTCTCTGGGATGCTCTTCCCTCAGGTAGTCATGTGGCTCATTTGCTTATTTCCTTCTGGTCTCTGGTCCTGTGTTAGCATCTCAGACCATCCCTGATCATCGGATCTACAATCCGTCTCTCTATCTAAAGCCAACTCTTTCCCACTCTTCTGTTTTATTTGTCTTCACAACAGTTCATGGAAATCCCTGATCATCGGATCTACAATCCGTCTCTCTATCTAAAGCCAACTCTTTCCCACTCTTCTGTTTTATTTGTCTTCACAACAGTTCATGGAAATCAGGTTATTTATTTAATTCCTTTTTTATATCTGCCTCCCTACTATGTAAGATCTTTTTGAAAGAAAAGTGAAAGTATTTGTTAGTTGCTCAGTGGTGTCCAGCTCTTTACAACCCATTGACAGTAGCCTATCAGGCTCCTCTGCCCATGGAATTCACCGGGCAAGAATAGTGGAGTGGGTTGCCATTCCTTTCTCCAGGGTATCTTCCTGACTCAGGGATAGAACCCTGATCTCCTGCACTGTAGGAGGATTCTTTACTGTCTGAGCCACAAGGGAAGCCCAAGCTCTTCTTAGTCAGGAAATATATTCACCACTGTATCCTGAACATCTACAGTTGACCCTGGAGCTGGGGATTAGGGGTGCTGTGCTGTGGAAAATCTACCTATAACTTTACAATCAGTCCTCCTATCTGCAATTCTACATTCACTGATTCAAACAACTGCTTGATTGAAGGGTACTGTAAGAGGTATTTATAGAAAAAAAAAATGTGTATAAGTGTACCTGTGCAGTTCACAACCCTGTTGTTCAAGGGTCAGCTGTATTTTAGTGCCAGGTACATAGAAGGTGACAATAAATTTGAATGGATATGTTGAATGAGTAAATTGAGGCACAGTTGGGAGAGGTGATCCAGGGCCCTGAGCCACCTGCACATCCATATAGTGCAGGCCAAGGTTACCAGGTGCTGATTCGTTATTATCCAGGCTATCTCTTAGAGTTGTATGTGCAGTAAGCCATCTTACAAGGTGAAGGAATCCCTCCCCCCGGGCCAAGGGAAAGCTTGCTTCCTTCCATTACTATGACCGTGAGGAGTCCCCCAAGGGAAGTGTTCCTCTCTGTAACCCAGCCCCCTGCCTATGCAGGGTCCATCTTGGGGCCCTTTCTAGAACCCCACGGACTTGGGAAATGTGGATAGCCAGTACACGTGAACATGGAGCTCTGACTGCAGCTTCTGCCTGGAGGAATGAAGTCCTCTGCCTTTGGCCCGGGAGTCTTTTGTCTTGTGACAGCATTTTTGAAAAAGTTACATAGCCTGCAGACAGGGTAAACTCCTAGGCCCTGCCCAGTTCTTGTCAGGCCTAGGCCTTTAGTTTGCTGATTTTCCAATTACAATTAGCAGGGTTTCCCTGGTGGCTCAGTGGTAAAAGAATTCTCCTGCCTATGCAGGAGACTTGGGTTCAATCCTTGGTCCGGGAAGATCCCACATGCTGAAGAGCAGCTAAGCCCATACACAACTGCTGAGCCGGTTCTAGCACCCGTGCGCTGCAACAGCTGAGCCCATGTGCCCAGCCTGCGTGCCCTAGCGCCCGTGCGCTGCGCACTGAGAAGCCTGCACACCGCAACTGGGGTCCACTCACCACGGCTAGAGAAAAAGCCTGAGCAGCAGCAGACGACCCAGCACAGCCAAGAATGAATAAGCAAATAAAACTGTTTTAAAAATTATAATTAGCAGAATTCTTTCACCCTTTTGAGATTATTTCCTTGATATATTTCCCCCACAAATTTAGTAACTGAGTAGAACAGTGGGAATTGTGTGATTGTTCTTTTTACATATTTTCAAAGTGTACCCTAGAGAGATTTAATGGATCCACTTGTGTTAGCTCTAGCATTGGAGAAACAAGAGAGAGACCTAGAGTGCTGCCAAAATCAATTTTTTATTAGGAAAAAAAAGTGTTTAATTGGGGCATAATGATTTATTTTAATCGTCTTAGTTTGCTTTTCTTCAATGGCTAAAAAACCCCTGATTTTTCCACATGGTGATTTTTATTATGTATATATTCTTGTGTAGAAACTGTTCATCCCCTTTTAACTACCTTATATCAGAATCTGGATACTGATCTTATGGCTATTGATAAATTTCAGTATAATTAAAGAGCAGATTTTCATCCTTGTTGTTGTCATACACTTTTTTCTCTGTCATTCCTCTCTTTGCCTTTGTAATTTTATTACATTTTGTTGAGTAAATTTTTTTCTTTTATATGATAGATAGGACCCATTGATTTTGTCTCCACTGATGTTCTTAATTTACTTTGTAATGATGTTACTTTCCTGCCCTTTATTTCTGTTATTAAAGTTTATGGATAGATTTAGGAATTTAACTCTTTGATTTCTCTGGACTCATTGTGTGTGTCCCATCAGGAAATGGTGATCTGCCTTCTCATCCCTGGGCTGTGTGTGATTCTCTGTAGCAAAGCCCAGTCCTGACTGTTGGGGGCAAGACTTTGGGAGGTTCAGAGGCAGGTGAGATGTTGTTCTGACCCTGAAGACTTTTCATCCAACAGAGAACAAAATCTCTCTGTGATGGGACTAGAATGCAGCAGAATGTGCCAACAGCTGATTAGAAGTAGAAACAAAGGTGTCTGGTACTGCTGTGGGAGAGGAGTCACCTCCAATGAGAAGGAGCAGAGAGGGCAGCAGGTTTTGACCTGGACACTACAAGACAGGAGGACTTTCCCTGAGGGAGGTGGAGGAGGAGGGTGGAGGCATAGCCTTCTGAGGAAGAGGGGTGAGCAGAGACTTGGAGACAAAAGAACAAAAACAAAACAAAGGGACTGGCAGAGAAGGATCTGCAAGTGCCTGCAGTTCATTCACTTCTGATTCGTCAGGTTTTGCTTTTAAAGAAAACAGAGGTGGAACATTTCCATCATCTTTACTCATAGGATTCCATGCTTTAGTGCTTCCAGGCATCTCCTGCAATGACCTTCTTCTGCTTTTGTTAAAAAAGCCTTTGTTGTTTTCTGTTAGTGACCTTGTGCTCTCTGGATGGTTTTTAACATTATTTTATCAGGCTCTTTTCCTATCCATTCAGTTCATCAGTTCATCAACTCTCAGACCTAGTTAAGTGTCACCTCCTTTGAGAAGCTGGTCCTGGTCCCCACCTCTGCCTCAGCCCCAGCCTCAGCAGTGACCTTGCTCTGGCTGGACCCTGAGGCAGTCCTGGGACAGGACGTGTTTCTGCCTTTCACTGAAAGGCAGTAGGATTCCTGAGGATATGGCTGGTTTCTCCTTGCCCTTGTTCCCATGGCTCAGTGAGCATATATGCATGCGTGAATGAATGAGCAAGTGAAGGAATGAGAGAGTCAAGCACTAACTCACTGAAGGTGTGTAAACTGGAAGGGTTAATTTTGAATTTATGCTGAATCTGCTTCTGTGACTTTAACCCCCATCCTGCCACTGTTGTAAGCATACATAATGGCCTGTCTCAGGGAGATAACCTGAGCGGCCCACCTGAGCAGGACTGTAAGGAAGTGAAACTAAAACATTCGTCTGCCTGAGGTTTGCCATTCTAGGGGACATTTGCAAGGACTGAATAGTTTTTTTTTAACTTTGTTTTCTTCACCTCTCCCTCCCGTGCCTGATCCATGAAAGAACCTGGCAAGCAGGCCTGGAAAAAAATGGTTATTTTGAGGTGCTAGCCTTTCATCTTCTCCATCCATGGGTCAGCTGGTTCCTGGATAAAGTCCTTTCCTGACCCCAACACCTTGCTCAGATTCATTGTGGGAGCAGAGCGATCTTGAACTTGGTAACAGGTGGAGAGCAGTTGAGGGTGTGGAAGGGTATCAAGGAAGATACCTGGTCATATGCCGGGGTCCAGCACCCGCAGGATCCAGGGGAACCTGAAGGAAAAACGGCGTCGGTGATTGATTTAGAGAGAGATAAGGAAAGAATATTGTAGATAAGAAAATAGAGGAGAGAAAGAGGCTGATATTCCTTGGTTTACATAGAGAACCAATAAAACTCTGAGACAAAAAGTTTGCCCTGTTCACGGAGGCCACAGGTGCCCTCCTGGTCTCCCGAGGGAGTGAAGACGCAGAACCGTTCCAGTTCAGGTCTTAGAAACCCGGGCAGATAAGTGAACGCAGGGAGCCTCTATGCTCCAAGGGATCAGCCTGAAAAAGAGGGAGAGGGAGGGAGAGGGAGAGAGAGAGAGAGAATGATTGATGCGGGGTGACCAAGCTTCTTCGAGCAAGGCCCAATAGCTTTATTATTAAAAGGTGTTTTTATACCTTGTCTTATACATAGAGGGAAATGAAAGATGCAAAGTCATACAGAGTCAGCCCAAACATTACATCTGTTTTGTCTTTATCAAAACCAGGATTTTTTCTGCAAACCTTTCCCATAAACAATATTGTGTACATTATCTTCTGGCCTTGGAGGCCTGTGAACATTTTATGGCCCTCTTTTGATGAAGGCTGCTCAACCAGAAAACTTATTTTCCCTTGAAATGTTTTTTCTCTGTATTTTTAATCTATGTCAGCCTCAGAAAATGTTAAACAGAGTTATATTTCTCATGGGGCAAAGGTGCAGTGAGTTACAAGAAGTAACCAATTAGTTCAAAAGTCTGATGTGGTTAATTTCAAGGCTACGCTTGTTTTTCTTACTTTCCAACTATGTTAACTAATGCACTCCCAGGTGCACAGTGGAGAAGAGATATGGGAACTTAGCGACAAGCATTGGCCCAATAATGAAATCTTATACCAGCACTACTCTAATAACTTTTAACTCTTTGAAAGGCTCTATGTTTTAGGCTTCCCTTGCCTCTCACAGTTGGGGGGCTGTAAACAATCACATGCCTAGTTGTAAAAGTCCAGGTAAGGCAAGTCAGAGAGGTTTGAGCTGAAATATTCCTCTCATGTCCAGGAGACTTATTAGCTATAGCCCTAACTTGATTTTCTCTAGACAAAAGTGGTCAGGGATAGCCCCCTGTTAATGTCAGAGGAGTTGGTGAAAGTCATGAAATAGTAAAACAGACAGATTCTGGTTTTGGGGTAGATGCTCGAGAAAGCCTAGGGAGCCCATTAAGTCCTGAAGCCTTGCTTAACAGTTCTCTTACACATGACCTTGTCATGGGTGGGACCTCCCGTGGTGGCTCCCAGCAGTCATAGATGGTGAGGAGAAAGGATCGATCAAGAAGAAGCCAAGCAAAAGTGAAGAAATGGCGAAAGAGAAGGGAGGAAATATAGAGTTACAAGAAAACTGAAAAACAAAACTGAACAGTTTGTAGTTGGGGAGGAAGTTAGACCTGGGTGAAGAAGCACTCCCGTATCACAGCATAAACACCCCTGACCTCAGAAGGGTCTAATGCATGAATTCTTGAACTTCAACCTGCATCAGAATTACCCACAGAGTTTGTTGAACCCAGATGCTATGGCTCAGTCCCAGAGTTAGGCCTGAGCTGGGTGCAAGAGTTTGCAATTTTTAAATTAAAAATAATTTAAAAAATTATTTATTTTGGCTGTTCTGAGTCTTCATTGCACAGTCACATTGCACAGTCTTCAGTGCACAGGCTTCTCAAGTTGTGTGAGGGCTCAATACTTGCTGTATGTGGGATCTTAGTTCCCAGACCAGGGATCGAACCCTGGCCCCCTGGCACTGGGAGCATATTACCAGGAATTTCCAGGAGCTTGCATTTCTAAAAAGCTCCCAGATGTTCTTGCTGATCCTATCACCACACTTTGGGGGCCACTGGTCTAAAGCAGGTTTTCAGCTCTTCTCTCTTCACTTTCTTTACATGACTTATTAACCTTCACTATGTGCAAGCACTTTCTATCAATCAACACATTTACTTTTCTCAACAACCTTCTGTGATACTTTCATTATCTCTATTCTACACATAAAAGAAGAAGCAAGATAAATTAAGCTTCCAAAATCACATAGCTAGTGAAGCTCTAAAGTCTATTTGATGACAAAAACAATTGACTCACTGTCAGCAGTGGGACCCTGGACAAGGTACTTATGTCCATAGGGTTTAGTGTATTATTAAATGGGCTATTATAGGAGCACATATTTCACAGGGTTATAGGGAGAATTCAATGAGTTAATTCACAAGAGTTAATAGCCTAATTATGATCTGAAACATACACGATTCTTAGGGGTCTCCTCTCCCAGCTATAAATTCCATGAGGACAAGAAGTTTGTCCTGTTGGTTTCTGGAACCCCAAAACATGACAAAACCTGACACAGGCTAGATCCTCAACAGACACATTTAATTGTTTGTTTTTTTGTTTGTTTTTTGTTTTTTGCCAGACAACCTTTTCTTTTGGATTATTAAGGACTCAGCTTGCATTGTATTTGTGTATGAACATCCAAGTGCATTTACTACCTCCGTCTAAGCCAGAGTTCCTCAATCCGACCACTGTTGACATTTTGGGTTAGATTATTCTTTGCTGTGGGGAGTGGGGTGAGTTGTTATAGGATATTTATCAGCATCTTTGACCTCCACCCAATAGATACTAGAAGCATCTCCCCAGGTGTGACAACCACAAATGTCTTCAGACGTTCCCTGGGGATCAAAACCACTGCAGCTAAGAACCACTGACTTGGGTGATTCAGACTTGTTTCTCTGGCCAGCATCTCTCGTCCCAAATGTCCTGCTCCACCACAGAAGCCTTGTCCTACTAGTTTCCCTTCCTACATCTTCCCAGAGGAAGTTCCTCAACATTGGCATGGTGCCCTGGCTTAGTTGCCCAGGAATCACACAGAAGACAGCACTGAGCATTGGATATGGCTGTTTCAAATCACCCTATTGTAGGGTTAGGGTCCCTCCAAGTGGGGGCCCACGAGGAGTTCCCACCAGTCTGGAGTTCCAGCCTCAACCCCTCAATCTTCACAGCCCAGCCCATTGTTGGGGTGTCTGGCCCTTAGAATGTCTGCTCCCATCAGAAACAAACCGTCCTCCTAAGGCCTCTCCTGAGTCTCTGTCCTCGCTTAGGCAATATGAAAATCCAAAGAGATGCCTTCCTTGGAAGCAGAGTTATTCAATCACAGTGACGCTTTGTGTGAAGCTTTATAAAGTAAGTGTGAAATGAAGACGTCTCACTGCGTCCTTCCGGCTGCTGTCCCAGCTCCTTTTTGCTGCTAATACATCTGTTAAGTTCTCGAGCAAGAATGCTTCCACAAGAGCATGTGCTCACACACACACACCTCAAGAATAAACAAAATGTAAGGACAGTGTAGTCTAAGTCCATATTTGGAGAATATTTTTTCCCCTAAAGGGAATATNGAAGGCTGCTCAACCAGAAAACTTATTTTCCCTTGAAATGTTTTTTCTCTGTATTTTTAATCTATGTCAGCCTCAGAAAATGTTAAACAGAGTTATATTTCTCATGGGGCAAAGGTGCAGTGAGTTACAAGAAGTAACCAATTAGTTCAAAAGTCTGATGTGGTTAATTTCAAGGCTACGCTTGTTTTTCTTACTTTCCAACTATGTTAACTAATGCACTCCCAGGTGCACAGTGGAGAAGAGATATGGGAACTTAGCGACAAGCATTGGCCCAATAATGAAATCTTATACCAGCACTACTCTAATAACTTTTAACTCTTTGAAAGGCTCTATGTTTTAGGCTTCCCTTGCCTCTCACAGTTGGGGGGCTGTAAACAATCACATGCCTAGTTGTAAAAGTCCAGGTAAGGCAAGTCAGAGAGGTTTGAGCTGAAATATTCCTCTCATGTCCAGGAGACTTATTAGCTATAGCCCTAACTTGATTTTCTCTAGACAAAAGTGGTCAGGGATAGCCCCCTGTTAATGTCAGAGGAGTTGGTGAAAGTCATGAAATAGTAAAACAGACAGATTCTGGTTTTGGGGTAGATGCTCGAGAAAGCCTAGGGAGCCCATTAAGTCCTGAAGCCTTGCTTAACAGTTCTCTTACACATGACCTTGTCATGGGTGGGACCTCCCGTGGTGGCTCCCAGCAGTCATAGATGGTGAGGAGAAAGGATCGATCAAGAAGAAGCCAAGCAAAAGTGAAGAAATGGCGAAAGAGAAGGGAGGAAATATAGAGTTACAAGAAAACTGAAAAACAAAACTGAACAGTTTGTAGTTGGGGAGGAAGTTAGACCTGGGTGAAGAAGCACTCCCGTATCACAGCATAAACACCCCTGACCTCAGAAGGGTCTAATGCATGAATTCTTGAACTTCAACCTGCATCAGAATTACCCACAGAGTTTGTTGAACCCAGATGCTATGGCTCAGTCCCAGAGTTAGGCCTGAGCTGGGTGCAAGAGTTTGCAATTTTTAAATTAAAAATAATTTAAAAAATTATTTATTTTGGCTGTTCTGAGTCTTCATTGCACAGTCACATTGCACAGTCTTCAGTGCACAGGCTTCTCAAGTTGTGTGAGGGCTCAATACTTGCTGTATGTGGGATCTTAGTTCCCAGACCAGGGATCGAACCCTGGCCCCCTGGCACTGGGAGCATATTACCAGGAATTTCCAGGAGCTTGCATTTCTAAAAAGCTCCCAGATGTTCTTGCTGATCCTATCACCACACTTTGGGGGCCACTGGTCTAAAGCAGGTTTTCAGCTCTTCTCTCTTCACTTTCTTTACATGACTTATTAACCTTCACTATGTGCAAGCACTTTCTATCAATCAACACATTTACTTTTCTCAACAACCTTCTGTGATACTTTCATTATCTCTATTCTACACATAAAAGAAGAAGCAAGATAAATTAAGCTTCCAAAATCACATAGCTAGTGAAGCTCTAAAGTCTATTTGATGACAAAAACAATTGACTCACTGTCAGCAGTGGGACCCTGGACAAGGTACTTATGTCCATAGGGTTTAGTGTATTATTAAATGGGCTATTATAGGAGCACATATTTCACAGGGTTATAGGGAGAATTCAATGAGTTAATTCACAAGAGTTAATAGCCTAATTATGATCTGAAACATACACGATTCTTAGGGGTCTCCTCTCCCAGCTATAAATTCCATGAGGACAAGAAGTTTGTCCTGTTGGTTTCTGGAACCCCAAAACATGACAAAACCTGACACAGGCTAGATCCTCAACAGACACATTTAATTGTTTGTTTTTTTGTTTGTTTTTTGTTTTTTGCCAGACAACCTTTTCTTTTGGATTATTAAGGACTCAGCTTGCATTGTATTTGTGTATGAACATCCAAGTGCATTTACTACCTCCGTCTAAGCCAGAGTTCCTCAATCCGACCACTGTTGACATTTTGGGTTAGATTATTCTTTGCTGTGGGGAGTGGGGTGAGTTGTTATAGGATATTTATCAGCATCTTTGACCTCCACCCAATAGATACTAGAAGCATCTCCCCAGGTGTGACAACCACAAATGTCTTCAGACGTTCCCTGGGGATCAAAACCACTGCAGCTAAGAACCACTGACTTGGGTGATTCAGACTTGTTTCTCTGGCCAGCATCTCTCGTCCCAAATGTCCTGCTCCACCACAGAAGCCTTGTCCTACTAGTTTCCCTTCCTACATCTTCCCAGAGGAAGTTCCTCAACATTGGCATGGTGCCCTGGCTTAGTTGCCCAGGAATCACACAGAAGACAGCACTGAGCATTGGATATGGCTGTTTCAAATCACCCTATTGTAGGGTTAGGGTCCCTCCAAGTGGGGGCCCACGAGGAGTTCCCACCAGTCTGGAGTTCCAGCCTCAACCCCTCAATCTTCACAGCCCAGCCCATTGTTGGGGTGTCTGGCCCTTAGAATGTCTGCTCCCATCAGAAACAAACCGTCCTCCTAAGGCCTCTCCTGAGTCTCTGTCCTCGCTTAGGCAATATGAAAATCCAAAGAGATGCCTTCCTTGGAAGCAGAGTTATTCAATCACAGTGACGCTTTGTGTGAAGCTTTATAAAGTAAGTGTGAAATGAAGACGTCTCACTGCGTCCTTCCGGCTGCTGTCCCAGCTCCTTTTTGCTGCTAATACATCTGTTAAGTTCTCGAGCAAGAATGCTTCCACAAGAGCATGTGCTCACACACACACACCTCAAGAATAAACAAAATGTAAGGACAGTGTAGTCTAAGTCCATATTTGGAGAATATTTTTTCCCCTAAAGGGAATATGACCAGGAGTTCACACACAGTGGACATGCTCTTTTATGGAGCCATGCAGACCAGTTTCCCTGCTTGTGGTTCCTGAAATTCTCTGTTGAAAGGATTGTGTCCCTGTCCTGGCATAACCAAAATGCTCAGAGGAACTGCCTGCCAGCAAAGGTGAAATTCAGGCCTGCTCCTCCAAAGAAAGCAATAACTGCCTGCAACCTTAAAATACCCATCTCTCCTCCTTACACCCACTGCTGTGCTGGTCTTTTATCAGGGTTATAAAAAGCATGGGGGCTAGTCTCAGCCAGGTACCCCATTATATCTATAGTTAGAAATACATTTAGAAACACATCCTCTGTACATTAACATATGCTATAATGCCATCTACCTTTATAAAACTATTTTAAAGCATATTTCTTTAATTATATTTTACATTGAAATCTAACAATTAAAAGCATATTCCTCTCTAATGCTATGAATGACTATCACTGGTCCTCAGCCACCCAGAGATTTGTGTTCTATCTGGAGGTGAAAAAGGTATTTTTTCTCACCTCACACACAAGAAGGAGTTAATCTGGGTTTGAGTTGATCCCACTCTCCCCACTGCCAGTGGCTTTGCTTTAGAATAAAAGTGGGTGAAAATAATTTTTCTTATCTGCAACCCACTATCAAAGTAACATTAACGATCAGATGGAGATAGGGAAGAGAAAGCTTGTTCAAGGGAGCATCCAGGCATAATTAGCGTTTGTTTTTCCACCATGTGGGTGTTGAAGCTAATTTGTTTGCTGGATCCTGGGCGAGATGGTGCCTTATGGTAACTGCTCCTCCTACAACTCCCGAGAGTTTTAATTAGTAGGTGGGCTCCATGTTCCCCCTAGCTGCTTTCTTTTCCATGATAAACAATGTTTTTTCCCCATTCAAACCTCAACCCTTGAAAATCCTTCCTTTCTTCTAGCAAGGACTTCTAGCAAAGATTCTTGGCCTACGGCTGAAAGTTCTCCAGTGTCAATAATGATTAAAAAAGACTACCACCAGGACCTTGCACCAACAGCTCACATCCTAGGTTCTGTCTGTGAAGTCGCTCAGTCGTGTCCGACTCTTTGCGACCCCGTGGACTATAACCTATTAGGCTTCTCCGTCCATGGGATTCTCCAGGCAAGAATACTGGAGTGGATTGCCATCTCCTTCTCCAGGGGATCTTCCCGACCCAGGGATCGAACCCGGGTCTCCCACATTGGAGGCAGACGCTTTAGCCTCTGAGCCACCAGGGAAGCCCCTACATCCTAGGTTGGCCCCACTGAACTGAGAGCTCTGCCCTCTGGCTCATGTTCCCATAGGTTACCTCCCCGCATGGGAAGGAGTTAAAGCAGAATAAGGAAAACAAGGCGGGGCATGGAAGAGAGGGGTTGTCTAGGTGGACTTCTACATTTTAAGCAGAAAGGCAAATTTGAGAAGGAGGGCTGTAATGAGATCTGGAATTACTCACATTCCCCCCTGCAGGCTAATTTTTATCCTTCACCCTATCTGAGCTTCAAGTACCAGTTGATTTAACTCCAGATCTTCCCAAGTGGCTCAGTGATAAAGAATCAGCCTGCCAATATGGGAGACACAGGAGATGTGAGTTCGATCCCCTGGAGGAGGAAAGAGCAACCTGCTCCAGAATTCTTGCCTGGAAAAATCCCACCGACAGAAGAACCTGGTGGGCTGCGGTCCATGCGGTTGCAAAGAGTCGGACACAACCGAGTGACTGCACACACACGCCTGTAACTGAGGCGTCAACCCTAGAATGACCAACGGTTGCCATTTCTAAGCCCAGAGGAGCAAAAGAAAACTGTACTTAGAAAACAAAACAAAGGTCTCTGAGTCTCTTCATTCAGAAAGGTGAGCTAGGAAACACCCCATGGAGAGAAGTACAGGTTAGAAAAATAGATCAAGATCAGATGATATTTGGTAAATTTAATTTACAGCTTTACAGGATGAATACAGAGAGCCATAAAGAAATACCCTACCAATCTCTAGCTTGCTGGTGAATTTTAACTGCAAGGTGTGAGAGAAAAGCATGAAATATTTTGAAAAAAGGCATGGATTTAAGTACAGATTCTAGGAAAAATCCCTTACTCACTGTCCTGCCTCACACTCTTGGATGAAAACCCCAATTCTGCCCAAGATCCTTGGGGGAAGAAGGTATTATGATTTCTAGAAGCCTTGGACTTTAAATCCTTACCAGTGTGGGGGGAAACAGGAAAGAAGAGTGGTGTTCTGAGATAAATTCAGATTCTTGAGCTGCAGGAATAGCCTCCGTGGTCCCTTATTCCCCTGGTGTGATAACTGACCGCTAAATAAGCTTTGGAAGTTGGAACTGGGAATAATACTTTCAAGTTGCCCAAATTATGCCAGCTGGGCTCACCTCTGCCTCCCACTTCCTCCTCCCTACCGCTGTCGTTTGGATCTTTCTCTTCACTGGAATTTGATCTTCTCCGGGTGGTAAGAGGGAGTCATTATCATGCCTCCACCATGGACTTTCTTTGATGTTTGTAATTTCAGATTTCCAGCATATTCCAGGCACAATCTTTATATCTTCAAAAGTTTGAATTCTTTTCTGAGCTTTACAGAAAGTCTGGTTTCTGGATATGCTCATTTTAGGCAACGTTTACCTTTCAGAAATACCTCTATCGTGCACAGAATTATTTTCCTTCTGTAAACTTTTTCTTTAGTCTCTAAGGATTACAGAGAAAGCAGAGGATTTGCAAAATTGTCTTTCTTGGTTTTGCGCGCACTTTTCCTTCAGCATCTCCAGATACTTTCCAAATGATGATGTTACTGTTACCAGAGGCTCAGTGTGCCAACCAGGGGGACAGTGAAGGGGGATTTAGGCTGAGCCTGACACTCATGGGCACAAATCCTAGCTCAGCCAGCGACCAGCAGAGCCCCTTAGACAGGACACTTCACCACCCTGCATGGTGGTTCTCTCCTCCTTGCAGCTCGTCACCCTAATAAGAGAGTGACTACCTTATTACATCAGGCTCCACACAAGACGCAAGGTAACCTGATGGACCCCTCCCCTTTTTCCTCTTTTCCCTCTGTCTCCCGCTTTCTTTCCTGACTTACTTTTAGCCCTCAGGGTTGACACCCAGTTCCACTTTTAGGATAGAAGGACTCGGTCCCCTGGCTGCTGAGGAAGCTGCTGCCAGTAGCCCTCTATACCGCCGAGATCCTCTGGAATTGCCTTCACTGAAGGAAGCTCCTGGCCCAGGCTGCAGCCCCTGCCAGGACCCTTCAGCCAAGATCAACATGCAATGTGAAGTCTCGGCCCACATTTCCCAACCTGACACTCAGGTGGGTCATCTCAGCTTCAGAGCCAAGGGGCTTAACTGTGACTTGTTGGAGACTGCGTCTCAGCACAGCTTCTCCCTCAGCCCCAGAAGGTGATGTTTCCTTTGAGTCACACCCCAATAAACTTCCTGCACATCAGTCTCCATCCAAGCATCTGTGTCCCAGGGAACCGCACCTGCAATATCTGTGATGAGGTAGAATGGCGAAGACACAATTTGATGGATGAAAAAGTGCACATTAACTAGGTTGAGAGCAATACAAGATGCTGTCTAACAGAGTCATAAGTTACTATTCAAGAAACACAGGAGATAACTTCAGTAGGGGGGAGAGCAGTGAGGTGGGGCTTCCTGGAGGAGGTGTTGTAAGTATTGGGACTTGATGGGCAGGCTCTGAAAAGAAGAAAGAAAAACACAGGACACTAGGATGGAAACTGCTTTCCACAGCAACTGCACCATTTTACATTCTACCCAGCAAAGTGTGAGAGTTACAATTTCTCCACATCCTCACCAGTACTTGCTGTTTTTAAAACTATAGACGTCCTAGTAGGGGTGAAGTGGTAACTCACTGTGGTTCATATTTCATTCCTAATTGTAGAAATGTATGTATATTTCTTTTCCCTTTCTTTGCAACAATTTTAATAAACTAGCTCTCTATTGATTTTTATTGCAAATCTTCTAAAGAAATAGATAAATTTGACTTAAGCTGCCTTAAAGGAGCTCACATTTTCTGTTATTAAGCTCTCCATTTAAATTGCTTTTCACTTCCCCGATGATCTTGTCATGGAGGATTTTCTCTGTTTTTCTTTCTCAAGTCTCTTGTGTTATGCCTGGATGGTCCAGTGGAAAATTTTCTGTTTCCTCAGTAATTTGAAGTTGAATTCATCTAGTCAAAAGAGCTGCTAGTCCTTGTTGTCTCTTTTGAGTAACATATATATTCTGTTGGCAAGGTATGAAGCTACCAGCATCATAGTATTCTTTATTGAGGGTAAAATGATACAGGAATGCAGAAGTCACTACAACCAGACCCACCCTTTCCCCTGCCATGATTGATCCCATGACAAATTCTGGAAATCCTCAGACTGTCTTTGTTTAAAAACTTCCCCAGCCAAATACTAGCCGTTAGTTTCCTTACTGACTTTAAGAAAGGCTAATGGCAGTCAATCACGATGGAAAATAAAACTTTCTTTTTTTGGTATGTTTTAAACATGAAATCGAGAATAATATAGGGTAATCTTTGAATGTTGTTTCCAAATCTTTAAAAAAATTATGCATGCAGGGGATAAAAGGCATTTGAGGCATTTATCACCCTTTGAAGATAATAAATAAACTAGGATTAGAAGAGAACTTTGTTAACATAATAAAGGATATATATGAGAAACCCATAGCTAACATCACATTCAATGATGAAAGTCTAGAAGCTTTTCCCCTAAGATTAGGGACAAAACAAGGATGCCCACTTCAATACTTCTGTTCACCATAGTTTAAGCCACAGCAATTAGACAGGAAAATATATAAAAGGCATCCAAACCAGAAAGAAAGAACTAAGACACGTCACAGATGACATGGTGTTATATGAAGAAAACACTAAAGAATTTACAGAAAACTATGAGAACTAATAAGCAAATCCATCAGAGTTGCAGGCAATAAGATCAACATGCAAAAATGAATTATATTTCCATACCCAAGCAATGAATAATCCAAAAAGGAAATTTAAAATTTTGTTTATAATATCATTAAAAAGAATAAAATACTTAGGAATAAAATCAACCAAAAAGGTTCAAGACTTATAAATTAAAACTACAAAATATTGCTGAAAGAAATTTTAAAAGACTTTAACAATTAGGGAGGCACCTTATGCCCATGCATTGGAAGACACTATTGTTAAGACAGAAATACTTCCCAGTGTGATCTACAAATTCAGTGTAATCCCTATCAAAATCACATCGGCCTTCTCACATAATAAGAAACTTGATCCTAAAATTTATACAGAATCTAAAGGGACCCCCCAAATAGCCAAAATAACTTTATAAAAGAAAAGTAGAGTTATAGGACTCATAATCCCTAAGCTTAAGAGTCACTATAAAGTCAGAATAAGCACAATAGTGTGGTACTGGCATAAGGAGAGATAAAACAGACCTCTGGAATAGCGAGCCCAAAAATAACCCCATATGTTTATGGGCAGTTGGCTTTTGACATCGATGCCAAGACCATCCAATGGGGGAAAGAACATCTTCTTCAAAAAATGGTGCTGGAACAGCTGGATATCTACATGTGAAAGAATGATGTTATAACTGCTGCTGCTGCTGCTGCTGTTAAGTCGCTTCAGTTGTGTCCGACTCTGTGCGACCCCATAGACAGCAGCCCAACAGGCTCCCCCATCCCTGGGATTCTCCAGGCAAGAACACTGGAGTGGGTTGCCATTTCCTTCTCCAATGCATAAAAGTGAAAAGAGAAAGTGAAGCCGCTCAGTCATGTCCGACTCTTTGCGACCCCATGGACTGCAGCCTACCAAGCTCCTCCGTCCATGGGATTTTCCAGGCAAGAGTACTGGAGTGGGGTGCCGTTGCCTTCTCTATGTTATAACTAGAATAGATCAAAGACCAAAATGTAAGAGCTACAACTCTGCAATTTTTAGAAGATAACATGGAGGAAAATCTTCATGACATCATTAGTTAACAAAGAAATAAAAATCAAAACCACAATGAGACATCACTTTAGTTGCCTTCTCGATGTTATAACTAGAATAGATCAAAGACCAAAATGTAAGAGCTACAACTCTGCAATTTTTAGAAGATAACATGGAGGAAAATCTTCATGACATCATTAGTTAACAAAGAAATAAAAATCAAAACCACAATGAGACATCACTTTACACTTACTAAGATAGCTACAATCAACAGTTGGACGATAACCAGTGTCGTCAAGGATGTGAAGAGATCAGAACCTTCGTGCAATGCTGTTAAAAATATAAACAGTGCAGACACTTTGGAAAACAGCCTGGCAGTTCCACAAAAAAATTAATCATGATACTGTTTGACTCAGCAATTCTACTCCAAGAGAATGAAAATTTGTGTCCACATAAGTACTTGCACACAAATATTCGTAACAGCATTCTTTATAACACCCCAACACAGAAACAACCCAAATGTCAATCAATGGACAAATGTATAAATAAAGTTTGGTATATTCATACAATGGATTATTATTTGACCTTAAAAGGGAATGTAGTTCATGTGAGGGTGCTCAGTCACTCGGTCGTGTCCAGCTCTTTGTAACGGCACCGACTGTACCCGCCAGGGTCCTCTGTCCATGGAATTTTCCAGGCATGAATACTGGAGTGGGTTGCTATTTCCTCCCCCCGGGGATCTTCCCAACCCAGGGATCACACCTGGGTCTCTTGCATCTCGAGCACTGGCAGGCAGATTCTTTGCCACTGAGCCACCTGGGAAGCCCTGAAAAGTTCATGTGATAACATGGATAAACCTTGAAAACATGCTAAGTGAAAGAAGCCAGGCACAAAGGCCTCATATTGTATGATTCCAATTATAAGAATGATAAAGAACAGGTGCATTTATAAAGACAGAAAGTCTATTAGTGATTGTCAGTGACCAGAGTCAGGGGGAAGAGGAAACTGCTAATGGGTACAGGTTTGCTTTTTGAGGTGGTGACAATGTTCTAAAATTGATTGTGGTGATAGTTGCGCAGCTTCTTGAATACAAGAAAAATACTTTCAGGGGTGAAACTGTATGGTACTAGAATTTTACAGGAATATACCTCTATGAGTGTGTGCCCAGTTGCTTCAGTTGTGTCTGACTCTTTGTAACTCTATGGACTCTGGCCCGTCAGGCTTCTCTGCCCATGAGGATTCCCCAGGCAAGAATACTGGAGTGGGTTGCCAAGCCCTCCTCCAGGAGATCTTCCTGACCCAGGGATCAAATCCGAGTCTCTCACATCTCCTGCATTAGCAGCCAGGTTCTTTACCACTAGCACCACCTAGGAAGCCCAGTATGCCTGTATATTATATCTCAGTGCTGCTGCTGCTAACTCGCTTCAGTCGTGTTTGACTCTGCGACCCCACAGACGGCAGCCCAGCAGGCTCCCCTGTCCCTGGGATTCTCCAGGCAAGAACACTGGAGTGGGTTGCCATTTCCTTCTCCAATGCATGAAAGTGAAAAATGAAAGTGAAGTCGCTCAGTCGTGTCTGACTCTTAGCGACCCCATGGACTGCAGCCTACCAGGCTCCTCTGTCCATGGGATTTTCCAGGCAAGAGTACTGGAGTGGGGGGCCATTGAAGAGTTCAAAGGGGCTAGACTCCTCCAGCCCTTCTGACCTTGCCCTTACTCACAATAGAGTGGGAAAACCTCCAGCTTCAGCAGCTGGTTGCAAATTGCCCCCTGTCGGTCATTTTGGGGGTGCTCCTGTTCTTAGGTCCGTTGGCTACTGCATGGTTTCCCATCACTTTGTCCTGCACTCTGCCAGTAACAAACAGGTCTGTGGCTGTCGGGGGCTTTGTCCCACCCACTTGTGCTGTGGGATTCAACAGGATTCTCTGTAACCTACTTTTTGTTGTAATTATTGCCTGTGGCTTTTTCTTTCTTTTTTTTCCTGTGGATTTTTTTGCTCTCTGGTTGCTCTCTTTCTATGTGGGTGTGCAGAAAGATTCAAAAATTACCCTGGCACGATGACCACCACCTTCCCAGGATTCCCATAGGAGAGCTTTGTCAAGTATCTCTTGTGGATATGAATTTTAAAGATTCCCCCTCTCCTTATTTGTTTTTGGCATTTGAGCTTCGTGTATGGGTGACTTGGAGATGAGGAGGTGGGGATTTTGCAGGTGATTCACAGTTGCCCACACAACACTTGATTCGAGCTGGGGGCTACAGCTTTTCTGATCGATCACAAGGGAACCCAGTGAGCCCCTTATTTTAATAGCCTCGAGGCTCTGCAGCTCGCTGGACTTTCTCAGGTTGTTATTTCATATTTTCTCCTGTGAGTCTTCAATAGTGCAATTCAGCCCACCTATTGCTCAGAAAATATTGCTATGGTAACCTATTCTAGCATGTAAAGCAGTTACTTAGAGTGGAAGGAAATGAAGGTGGGTTAAAAAACTGAAGACTTCAACCACTGCGCTACCGTTTATTCCCCAAAGGCACTTGAAAGGATTAAGGGAAACAAACACGTTAGGGATGTTGCTGTGTTCTGTCCATCACAGATGAAGAAGGTTTAATCCAGCTGGAATTCTCAGAGGACCCTTCTTCTGAAGCAGAGAATGCTGGTGAATTTAATTCCTTGCCACAGTGGGGTCTGCAGGAGAGTCTGTAATGAGACTGCCAGATGCCTAATTTGAGGTCAAAATATAGCTTGTTTTAAAGCGTCTTCAATTCCTGTGCAGTTCTATTAAGATTTAAACTCCAGTTTCCACAGCTGTGAAACCTGTTCCAAGGTTGAGCGGAGAAGTCCAGTGTTTTACAGATTTTGTCTTCTAAATGGTCGCCAAGAATCCTGCGAAATGTGCACATGTGCAAAGAAGTCTTTCAGCTGGAAATGGGGGAAAGATGCTATATTAGTTTCCTGTGGCTGCCGTAATGAATTACTGGACACTTAGTGGTATAGAACAGCACAAATTTATCCTACAGTAATCAGAAGTCCAAAGTGGGCCTCGCTGAACTAAAATCAAAGTGTCAGCAGAGAATTTTGGAGGCTCCAGGGAGAAGGTTTCCTTGCCCTTTCCAGCTTCCAGCATCTGTCTACACTCCTTGGCTAACAGCCCTTCCTCCATCTTCAAAGTCGTCTGGGCAGTACCTTCAAATCTCTCCCTGACTCTCCGATCTCTGCTTCTGTTGTCACCTTCTCTGACCCTCTTGCCTTCCTCTTATAAGCACCCTGTGATGACAGTGGGCCCATCCTGGATAATTCAGGATAACATTGCATCTCAAGATCATCACTTAATCACATCCACAAAACTTCTTTTCTCACGTAAGGTAATGTAGTCAGGGTTTCTGGGGATTAGGATGTGGGCATTATTAAGGGGGCATCATTTTGGCTGCCACAGATCCCAACATATCTTAGGTACTCCTGTCCTAACCAGAACCTGGTCTTTTCACCTGGATTCCTATGGAGCAGAAAACCCTCCTGGCCCTGGTGCCAGGGGAGCTAGAATGCCACCTTACACCTCAAAGCCAAGTGTGCTCTGGGACGCCCTTAGGAAACAAACACTTCATAACTTTACTTAGAGTGAGGAAGACATCCAACGGCAAAGTGTCTACTTACATCAGGTATGCACCCGCCAGCCTTCTCTGCCAAACTTCTTTGCCAACTACCCTCATTTTCTCTCTTCTATCTTCAGTCTCTCTCTCCTTTGCCCAAGGATATGGTTAAGCTTAAAGCTCAACATTCAGAAAACTAAGATCATGGCATCTGGTCCCATCAAGTGAGGAAGACATCCAATGGCAAAGTGTCTACTTACATCAGGTATGCACCCGCCAGCCTTCTCTGCCAAACTTCTTTGCCAACTACCCTCATTTTCTCTCTTCTATCTTCAGTCTCTCTCTCCTTTGCCCAAGGATATGGTTAAGCTTAAAGCTCAACATTCAGAAAACTAAGATCATGGCATCTGGTCCCATCCCTTCATGGCAGATATGGGGAAACAGTGGAAACAGTGTCAGACTTTATTTTTGGGGGCTCCAAAATCATTGCAGATGGTGATTGCAGCCATGAAATTAAAAGACGCTTACTCCTTAGAAGGAAAGTTATGACCAACCTAGATAGCATTTTCAAAAGCAGAGATATTACCTTGCCAACAAAGGTCCGTCTAGTCAAGGCTATGGTTTTTCCAGTAGTCATGTATGGATGTGAGAGTTGGACTATGAAGAAAGCTGAGCGCCGAAGAATTGATGCTTTTGAACTATGTTGTTGGAGAAGACTCTTGAGAGTTCCTTGGATTGCAAGGAGATCCAACCAGTCCATTCTAAAGGAGATCAACCCTGGGTGTTCATTGGAAGGAGTGATGTTGAAGCTGAAACTCCAATACTTTGGCCACCTCATGCGAAGAATTGACTCATCGGAAAAGACTCTGATGCTGGGAGGGATTAGGGGCAGGATGAGAAGGGGACGACAGAGGATGAGATGGCTGGATGACATCACTGACTCAATGGACATGAATTTGAGTGAACTCCGGGAGTTGGTGATGGACAGAGGCCTGGCGTGCTGCGATTCATGGGGTCGCAAAGAGTCAGACACGACTGAGCGACTGAACGGAACTGACTGATTCTAAGAAAGTAAGCAGCACTACCTTTCCAGGACATACAGCAGCTCTTGACTTAGACAAGGTGGCGGTTCAAGAACTCTTTTATTTAACAGGAAATCAGGGCTCATTGCACAGGATACCACGTGGCTACTGTTCAAAGCTCTTCACCACCCTCTTTCTGTCCACTCACAAATGCTTCACCCTTTCCCAAATATCTGCTATTCCCACACACACCTCACTCCTCACCATCTTTTCATGTAGCTCAGCCAGGCATTCGCACCATTCTCTCTTGGCAAGAGCAGTTCCCATTGCCTGGAATGTCCTCCAGTCTCTCTCTTCTTCTTCACCCAGGAGGTCTCCCCCGGTCCCTCCTGTCTCTGGTCAGTGTTCATGTTATCCATGAATTCCCAGGCAGGATTAATGGCCCATCCTCGGGGCTCCCACAAGCACTGCTTCTCCTGGATTTACTTCTCTGTGTCTCTACCTCCCATGGACCATGAATTCTTTACAAGTAAGGATGGGGTTGCTCACCTCTGATGGAACAGCATCTAGCGCAGCACCTCACACAAATCAGTTACTCAGCACCACGCGCATGGGTGGTGGACTGGCTCCAAATGTCCTGCTCCAAATTCTCTTTTGACTTCTGGTCCCCCATGCCTCTTCCCCTGGGATCCCGCTGAATTCTTAACATTGACTTATTCCAAATGAAGTCCCTCCTCTCGCCTGTAAATCATAAATTTCCTGATTTCTTTTCTGTTTGATCCCTGTTTATTAAGTCCACATTCTGTGCTAGAACCAAGGGGTACAAAGATAAATAAGATCCAGCCATGCGAAGGAGGGTCTAGATCAGGGATTTCCATTCTTGATGCTACTGACATTTTGGGTTGGATAATTCTCTGTCGTGGAGGCTTGTCCTGTGCACTCTTGGATGTTTAGCACCGTCTCTGGCTCCTGCCCACCAAGCGCTGGCAGCATCCTCCTCCCAATCGTGACAACCAAAAATATCTGCAGACATTGTCAAATGTCACCTGTGAGACAAACTCACCTTCATTGAGACTCACTGGTCTAGACGCAGGGACATCAAGAAACAGAAAGAAAATTTCCATATGAGGTAGGTGTAAGCACAAAGTACAAAAATGATCAGTGAGAAAATTGGAGACGTGGAAAATATTTGTATGTATGCTGATGAACTGGCCCAGAAGATAAAACTTTGCCACATGAGATAATTACAAGGCAAAACAAGACAGCGTTTTCATAATGGGAGACGAGAGGGTTAAAACATGTTCAGTCCTTGCTGTGTCGGAAGCTGCCTTGCAGTTGATTTATTTCATTGTTACGACAACCCTGCAAGGCAGGGATTGTTTTTCACTAGTCAGAGGAGGAGAGTGAGCTGACGAGTTAGGTTCCAGGTTGACGTCTCTGTATTTGCTAACCGCACCACCTTTCTCTCTGCTCCCCTGTCTTTGCGGTCAGCACGTGGTCTTTTTCGAGCCACTCAGGTTTCACCCCCATCTCCATTGGTGTGTGTCTGGAGAACTACAGCATGACAGCGTCTCACATCTGTGCTTCTTTCCCTAATTCCCACCTTTCCCCACCTCCAGTTTCACCCTGGTCCTCTCCATTCTAAGCCACCCTGGGGGCTCCATGGTAATGGATCCGTCTGTAGTGAGGAGATGTGGGTTTGGTCCCTGGGTCAGGAAGATCCCCTGCAGGAGGAAGTGGCAACCTGCTCCAGTATTCTTGTCTGGAGAATCCCATGGACAGAGGAGCCTGGGTACTGTCCAGGGGGTTGGACATGACTGACTGACTAAGCCACAAGGCAACAATATCTCCACCCTAAACACCCATTAGCCAGCATGAATCCTAATACACAACTTGATATAGCACCTACTTTTTCTCCATTGCAAAGCAAATCCAAATCCAAACTTCATGGCTTTGCTTTCCAGCCTCCTTTCTCTGACTTCTGCCCAGGTTCCCCACCTGGACTCTCGCTGCCTCCGAAAGTACATGTCCTGTTCTGCTAATAGCCGTGAACATTTCTGAAAGGCTTATCATATTGGTTCATAGAATCCTTGTGTGTGTGCATGCTAAATTGCTTTAGTGTCTGACTCTTTGTGACCCTAGGGATCCCAGCCCACCAGGCTCCTCTGTCCATGGAATTCTCCAGGCAAGAATACTGGAGCGGCTTGCCATGCCCTCCTCAGGGGATCTTCCCGACCCAGGGATCTAACCCTCCTGTCTTCTGTCTCCTGCATTGGCAGCCAGATTCTTTACCACTAGTGCCACCTGGGAAGTTCATCCTAAAATCCTTACAGATGCCCAATAAAGCGGATGGTGCTGTTCTTATTTTACAAATACTCTAAGCTGCTTCCTCTTTGCCTTTGCATATGCGTTCATATTACCTGGGCACCTGGATTCCCTCTTCTTTCATCCCTTTTGCTCTAGGTAAATCTGCATTCAAGATTCAACTCTGACGTCACACCTTCCCAAAGCTGCTCTGGATCACTTAACCCTTGAAGATGGTTATTTTCTCTGTATAGTACATTGTCCTGGTATTTATCTCATATCCCTCTCCCAGTAAGCTTCTAGAAGGACATCAGCATCACCTCTATACTCCTGGAGTTCTACCCTTAAAAAAGTGAAGTGAAGTTGCTCAGTCGTGTCTGACTCTTTGCGACCCCACGGACCATGGAGCCTGTCAGTCTCCTCTGTCTGTGGGATTCTCCAGACAAAAATACTGAAGTGGGTTGCCATTCCCTTCCCCAGGAGATCTTCCAGACCCAGGGATTGAACCCATATTGAACCCAGGTCTTGCACTGCATGCAGACTCTTTACAGTCTGAGCCACCAGGCAAATCAGAAAGTGAAAGTCACTCAGTCCTCAGTCATGTCTGACTCTGCAACCCCATGGACTGTAGTCTATGGAATTCTCCAGGCCAGAATACTGGAGTAGACAGCCTTTCCCTTCTCCAGGATCTTCCCAACCCAGGGATCCAACCCAGCTCTCCCACATTGCATGTGGATTCCTTACCAGCTGAACCACAAGCCCAAGAATACTGGAGTGGGTAACACATGCCTTCTCCAGAGGATCTTCCCAATCCAGAAATGCAACCAGGGTCTCCTGCATTGCAGGCAGATACTTTACAAGCTGAGCTACCTGGTCTAGTTATTATCTGGTTTACCCTTATTAGATGCTCAAATACAGTTTATCTGAACAAAGTTGAGACCACTGCTCGTGCGGTTTCTGATCTTTAAAAATTTTCCTCTATCACCAGGCGTGCTCAATCTCTAAAGTCGCATTTGACTCCGACTCCATGGACTGCAGCCAGCCAGGCTCCTCTGTCCCTGGGGATTTTCCAGGCAAGACGGCCCTGGTTAACAACAGTGCTGCGAGCCACGCCTCCTGTGCCCTGGCCAGCACCGCCCGCGCTGTCGGGGATCAAGGGCGCAGGCTCGCTGCTGTGTCCCATCTGCATCTAGGGACACTCGCGCCTACCCTGAGCAGGATGGGGCCGCCCCCCCTCTCCCCAGGGTAGCGGTAGGGACCTCCCTATCGCCCTCTTCTGCCAACAAATTGAGGACTATCAATCCCGGGATCCGGCGCAGAGGGGTCGGCCGGCTGAAGGCGGCCCCTGCTGGCGAGATGCGGACTCGCAAGAATTGTATGACAACTCCCTAGCTTTACTGGCCTAGAGCATCTGAAACCATGACGTTTTCATCGTGGGGAGGCGACAGCAGGAAAGTCCGAAAAGACATTGTTTTGTTTCCGACCCATCCGATCCCTTTTCTATTGTTCTCAGTTCAGGGATTGAACGCACGCTGTTTCCTGCATTGGCAGATGGGTTCTTGACCACCTGGGAAGCCTTTTTGTTTATACATAAATCAGCTCTTCTGACTACAGGGAAGGCTTTTCTGCTTTCCAATGGGAGGTGATCCTGACAACCCACCAAGACTTACATGGCATGCTCTCTGAACACAGGCAGATCAGATGATTCTTGGCCCCTCAAACAAATGATGCTGGGTCCTAGAAAGGAGAATGGCTGTCTTTATGTTTTATCTCCTGTGTGAATACCAACCAACTGGATCCCAACTGAATGGAGCACTGTCAGGGGATCCTGAGACTCTGCCTGGCTGGGGGAGACATGGGGGCCAAGGCTGTTATGCTGCCCTATGCTGTGCTTTCCCACATAAGGCATCCAAGCAAAGGCATAGTTGTTTCTTACCAGAAGTCTTGGGTGTCTCCTGTTGCCACCCTGCTTTGTGGATAACTAAATACACCAACACCATTTCCTGTCTTGGGCATTTTTATTTTGCAAGATGGATAGCATTACAAGATTTACCAGGACCGTGTGTGTGTTTGTATTCTAGACTGGATGTTCTCACACCCAGTGTGCTGAGAATCACCGATTCCTCTGCTCTGCTGTCTCCTGGGCATGGGGCAAGAAAAAAAATCTGAAAATTCTCAGCGTTTCTTGTGTGGTACATTGTGTGCCATTTGGAATCTCATGTCCCAGAACAAAAGTCTGTCATCCATAGGTGGAGAAAGTTCCAACAACTCTTTCAGCTGAAGTCCGCCAGAATCCAAGGATGCAGAATTTCCAGGCTTAGAAATAGCTGGGATATCTCTATGTATCTGCATCTGTCACATGACTTGGAAAACAGTTACAATCGCTCATGACAACTTCTCTAGACTTCCAAGGCTCCTAAGAGTTCAGCCATATGCATGTGTCCTCCACAGCTTCTGGCACCTAGCAGGCTCTTAATTCATAAAGACTTACGGTTTATGAAGTCAGTGTTCTACCAGAACACCCAGTCTGAAGAACAGCCTTGAAAACTGCATGAATCTACCTGATGGTTGTCATAAGAAGGTATGACAGGACTGGAGCACTTCCCAAACCTCAGGTCTGATCAGAGTTCCAGGGGACCTGGACTGGTCAAAAATCCTTGGTCTATTCTCCAAAAGGCCCAAGCTGGTTCAGGCTTTTCAGAGTCCATGTACCTACTGCTGTTGGGCAGCAGGCCTTCTGTGTAGGATTTATGTATTGATAAAGGCAGCCAACAGGTCCTGAGTGCTTTATACAGGGCACCATGCTAGTACCTTACATGTTACTGCATTCAATCCGTACCACCTTACGAAGTAGGTTTTGGTACTTTCTTTGTTCTACTCATTTAATAGGCCCAGGAAAGAACTGGAAATGGAACCCAGGCATTCTGGTTCCAGACTTTTTAACTACTATGCATTTTTGAATAAACAAGACCCTTTTAAATTTAGATTCAGCTTGCACCTGGGCAATGAGGCCAAAAATCTAGAGATTGCAATGACAACATCACCTGCAGCCTGGAGGACCTAAAGTTTCCTACCTGGATACAGTGATCTGCTTGGCTCCCGGCCTGTGCTGCCTGGCCTCGATGGATAAAGAAGCCACTCAATCCTAGTCGTCAAATTAATGGCCCCACACATGCCACCTGCAGCTGTGGTCTTAGCCCAGGGACTTAAGCGGTCTTCTCTGTGTGCAAATGGGCCTTGAAGATTCTGGTGACTGGCTCCCTCCCATGTGAATCCTGGCCAGGCAGGTTGTCTAGATGTCCCTAGGCTGGACTGGCCTTGTGAGCATAATCTCATAGAGGACTCCCAGCAAGTCCTGAGGTTAGCCATTATAGGAGTAAGAATGATCTTTCCACCTTCCGTTCATATGCTTTTCTCACAAACGCCAGGACCAATGGACACGAGACACAGTGTAACAAGGAGCCCGTCTGGGTGGGACAGGCAGGCGTCCAGGGCTCAAGTCCAGGCCGGACCAAGCAAGGTGAAAGCAGTAACGAACGATACGAAGTTGATGTAATTGTTTAATGACACAGGAAAATAAGTTATGAAACAGGATGGTTACAAACACTGGGTAGAGGATCATTTAACTTCACTTTTGATAAAAAAAATTAAAAAGTACATATACAAAACACTGGAAGATTAAGTATCAAAATATTAACAGTATTTACTTCTGATCAGTGATTAAATATTCTTCTCTGCTTTTGTGTACTTTTTGAAACATGATTATTTCTGAAACAAAGAAAAGTCACTGTAAAGAGAAACAGGTATTAAATGTCCAGCAATCCAGTCTGAAGCCCAGCACATGTCCAGCAAGGGGGACGGTGGTCAAGCCCAGATGTGGGATAGTATCATTCTTTTCCTACTGGAATGCTGTTTACCAGACTGTTTCTTTGACATTTAATATTTTTAGCACATTTAATAGGAATCTGAATATTAACTAGTACAACAGTAAAATGATAGCAACTTTGGTTTTAAATTACTACAAAATGTAATAACCATTTTGTAGTTATAAAACACACTAGAAATAAGACATCAAACACACCAGAAATCAAAAATTACTACAATAAAACCCCCATCTGACTAAACCACTGACCCTGCCATTCTGCTGTGTGCTCATTTTCAGTTTCCACCATAAATCGATTTTCGTTTCACGGATCTGGAAGAGGCAGTTTTTCTCAAAAAGATGCTTTTGCCTTCTAAATTCTGTTGGAAGCATTTCTTCTGTTGGAAGCATTTCGAGTTGGAGGGACTCACCAAAACTGAAACCACTTCAAAGAAACAAATTTGCCTGAACAGTGGCACTGTTCCCTGTGCCTCGGTCTGCTAAGCTATCAAGCGGAGGACAGCAGGGACCACACTTGTGAATGAAACTAAAATACCTGGGATTTCCCCCAACCTACCCTCAGTGTCAGGACTGCTGGGGGTGCTTTATTCAAATAACAATGACAACCCATATTTCTTACTCTTGAAAAAGTAAAATGGAAAAAGGCTCATTGTTTTAAAGTCTGGCATATAAAAGCCCAGTGCCCCCTTAACTGAAGGTACTTCTTAGGGATTTCCCAAAGCTCTCTGCCCTTTCACACAGCAACATTTTCAGGAGGGATCATAAACTACTGTTAAGGTCCAAGAAAAAACTGAAACCAAAAAAAAATTGGGACCATTTTTGTGCACCACCACCACCTGCCCAGTGTCCGGTCACCTGCCCTTTCTGGCAGGCTGACACAGCAATCCAAGTCACAAAAGGTTTCAGATACTCGGAAAGCAAGGTACCAAAAGAATTACATTAAAACAGTAACAAGTATGGGAAAAAAAAAAGATTTACACTTAGAAATATCCTATCATCACAAAGAGTAGAAAGACGCCTTGCTTTGCTCTTGGGCAATCAAGACATTGCAACCTGTTTTATATCCCCAAAAAGGAGACTCACTGGAAACCTCCGTGCCGGCGACCCAGGTCATCTCACTCTCGTTCAGTTCACTCACTCAGTTGTGTCGTTAGATGAGTCCAAATCCTAAAGTAACACAAATTCCTTTCTTACAGCAAGAAAAAGAACATCCGTTTCAGGACAAAGGTATGTCTTCAGTGAGAAAACTGCCTGCGGTCAGACGGCTTCTTGCTTATGTGTTTGAAGATCTTGGACTTCTCGACTTTCTTGGCTTTCTGGTAGCCAAATCCACCACCGCCGCCTCGCTTTCTAACTTTGCCGTCATTGCTGTTCACATCTAAAGGGGGCATTAAGGAAATCCAGCAACACACAGACAGCCAACTCCAAACCACCCCCCAGGGGAGAAACAGCCGGCTGTATACCAGGGGCCCCACCACCCCTCCCTGAGCCACCACAATGTGAACGCTCGAATCAGGAGTGGCCACAGGACTGGGGGCTAAAACTGGCAGGTAGGATTTTTAAACCCAGCTAATACTTAACATATTACAACTTGCCTGGCTCGCTCTGCCACTCAAATTCCACTGTCCTTTCTTAAAGCCATAAACTGTCTCGTCTCTGTCGCCTCCACCCCGACTACCCCACGTGAGCACTGACGTCAGTGACTGAGATGACCACCTGGGCCCCAGGCCTCAGCCAGAGCGCAAGTCCACCTGAGTGCTAAGCCCCAAAGCCCCGGACAGATTCATCACCCCACAGAAAAGGATACTCAAATCAACAAAAGGAGGCACCTTGAAGCCAAAGGACAGAGCAACCTGAGGCAAATTTAAGTTATTAACATTGAAGATCTGTTTCAGGGAATGGGAATCATAGGCTCGAATGTATGACTTATATGCTTCCTGGGCTGACTTATGAAGGAAGTAGTTCTTTTCAATCAGTTTTTCAAGCTGAAACAGAAATAAATATTGGCTTTAATACAAGAAAGCACAATTCATCTATAACATTTGTTCCAAAACACTTGCTCCAAGCTTTGTAATGCCTACAAAATCAGGGTGCAGTAAGAATAATGACAAAATTCATGTAAGGTACAGAATGAAACCAGGTAGACAGTATAGCAATGTGCTCACCAGCACTGCAGGACACAGCAATGATCACTCAAGTCCAGACTTTCCACTTTACGGAAAGGGAGGCTTGGAGGAGAGTGACTGTCAATGAGACACTACAGAGGCAGGGCTGGGATGCCCCGCCGCCCTCCACCCCTCCCACATACCTGAGACTGAATGTCAGAAATTTTGGACCAGGAAAACTCAAATTCACTTAATGGAACCTAGAAAATAAAAGCATGCAGGTTAGAAACCCGGGTTGGTCTGATGCAGCTCATCAGTCACTGAAGAGACGGAAGGGAAAAGGCTTGTGGAATTCCAATTTCACGGGCAAGACACCCGTTTCCCTGTCTCCCAATGCCAGTGGGAGAGGTGCACGTTCCCTCTCCTAATGCACACTGAATGGAACCCTCCTCAAAGAAAAGACGTGAAACTGAATGGGGCCATGATGCACTGACGCCCTCTTCTCTAAATAAACATCTCTGTAGATGCAATGTGATGAAGCAGCTTTCAGCTTCTAGTTTACAGAACCACCAGCTCTTCTCTGTGTTGGGAAAGCGGCCCTGACACCACACTGCCCTGTGACGGGGGTTTGTGACACCAGGGTTTCTGAAACTGGGGTTTGTGACCACCAACTCCTACGGGAGGGATTTCTTACCAGTCATCTCTTATGAGACAACTGGAAAAGTGCCCATGCAGGTGCTCGGGAAAAACAGCAGCCACCCGAGTCCCAGGCCCTGCAGCCCTGGAGGGAGACAGGTGAGTGGGCAGACAACCTGATAAGCACCTGTGTCGGGGCACATGAAAGAGGGATGAGATCAGCGACGCCCTCTCAGAGGAACCAGGAACCAGGTAGCTACAGAAATACTGCAAAGGCTGGATGGCAATTTCTAGGAACTGCTACTAGTTGGGTAGTGGGGGAATATCCACCAGGCAACACTGTGTCAACAAGGAGGCAATCGTCAGGAAAGATAAGGCTGGACAAGCATTCACAAGACTCGGCAACAGAAAGGCCAGAGTCAGGTGAGGGAGGATTGAGACCAGAATCAGAGGGGTTAAAACAGAACCCACTTTTCAAACAGCAGGCTAAGGAAAGGTAATAGGCAGCAGCCACGCTGGAGCTCGTGACAAGAGTGGACTCAGGGCTGAAGTAATCTTTTTGGTCAGAGATTACAGACAGTAAAGCGCTAACTGCCAGGCAAGGACTGGGGCCCGGAAGGGGAAGGGGTAGGAGGGGATAGGCTCCCTGCAGCTTTGGGGGAGGTGAAGACAGGAGGGGAGCAGGAGCAGAGGAGGCTTCCAACAGGGCTTGGGGAGACTGGGGACAGGGACGGCCCCTGAGCGACACAGGGCTCGAGCACGGTGCTTTGTGGGTAGTTTTTGGCTTGTATTTCCTGGACGAGACCCACAGAAACCTCACTTGCTAAACCGCTGCACCAACTGTCCTAACAGAATGGTGACAACTCGGAACCCCTTGGACACACCTAGAAACGGTGCTCGAGGCCATGTGCGCCGGCAAACAATTCCTCTGGAGAGGAATCTGTCCCCAGTGTACGGTTTCCCACGTGAAGATCTTTACCTTGGACTGCTTCAGGTAGCGAAGGAAACCCAATTCTTCAGGGCGCAAAATGAGCAAGGCGTGCCCTCTTCCATTCAGGCCTCTGGCTGTTCTGCCCACACGGTGAATGTATTCCTTTGGCGGAGAGAGAAAACCTGAGGTAATACACTGGTTTGCACAGCAACCTTGGTGGTTGCCACACAGCCTATCACCATGCTCCCCAAAGCTAGTGGTCCCCCATGCCTTCTGTAGGCACCATCCCCACAGAGATAGTATCGAGGCCAAGGAGAGCTGGACAGGACAGTCACATCAATTCTACGATCCAAGCAAATGACTAGGAAGTGTGCTTCAACTTCATAAGGGCTTTTGGAAACATTCAAATGGCTGACAACTTATATATAATCTACCTTTTGTTGAAAATACCTAAAAAAACTTATTTTACTACATATACTAAAGAATGGCATCTAGCTCCATAAGCACATTTTATTCCTCTGACATCTACTGCTCTTAATAGACTGCCCCAAGCAGGCAACGTTCCTAAGTCCCACTGATGCCTCTCAAACTTCCTTGCACACACCCTTCTCTGGGTCCTGTGAAAGCCTTAAACACTGTGAGCATCACTGAGATACTGCAGAGTCGCTGTATAGCTGTATGCTGAGGCGTGACTGGAACAACCTGAGGAATAATCTGTGGGATGGGGTACTTCTCAGGGACCCTGCAGAGATAACTAGAGGATGCCAGTTACCTTGGGGTCATCTGGAGGGTCATACTGAACAATCCAGTCCACTTCAGGAATATCCAGCCCTCTAGCTGCCACGTCTGTACACAACAAGATTCCTGAATCTGCATTGCAGAACTGGAAGAACGTGGTTGTACGCTTATTTTGTTTCTGCCTTCCCTAGAACCAAAACAAAACATCCATTGGAAGAGGAAATTTGAGACCATTTGTGGGAAGTCTCAATGTAGAACCCCTAAACTGTGCCTTATTTCAAATTCACTACTGGCCTATTTCCCCAAGTGATGGCATCTGCTCCTCCTTTCAGGTTCCCACTCCCCGGCCCCCGGCAGAATTCCCTCCTCACAGGACCCATCACCCGTTATTGTCCAAACTACTCAGAACTATGTTTGGAGGCAAGAACAATACCTTAATCCCCACAACCTACATAACCTGGTAAGTGTAAGCTGTTTCTAATAAACTTATCATAACCACTTACATGGATGGCCATGACAGGCAAGTCGATGTAGTTCAGCAACTCATAGTGGTATTTCACGGACTTACAGGATGAAAAGAAAACCATTAGTTTCTTCTTCCGGTTCTTCTTAAGGAATGTAAAGAGCAGGAGGAATCTCTTTTCAGAAGGACAGACAACGTATCCCTAGAAGAGGTTCAAGTGAACAGACACAAAATAATCGAATGGACACTTTCAACTTCATGAACCAATATAATTTGATGGAGAGAACAGATTAACATGGCATACACACTGTTAAGCCTCACCTATAGCAAAATTACTACCTTCGTTATAATAATGCAGTCCTAAAATAAGACTGATTTTAAATCTTTCGATTTCTTTTATTGCCTACAATCACTGGATACTGGATATTTTCCATATTTCTGAGACTACTGGTTATCAAGTTCTTGTAATCATAGTAATACCAATACCTCTATTAACTGAAACCTTCAAAATGTATCAATGATTTTTAGAAGGTCCTTAACAGCAAGATCCTAAATAACCACAGCTGAAGTGCACTATCCTAAACAACATCACAAAGCTAGGTGAATATGTTTTTAAAAACTAAACAACCAATGAAAGGTTTGTAAGCTAAATTGTTACAGGAAAGAAATATTTTACTCATCAAAAGACTCAATCTTAAAGTTCTATTTTTAATCAACCTGTTTTGGCTCTTTGTCACCTCATTTCCACAGTTTCGTGCTTGAAACCAGCCTCTCCACCTTCTAACACACCTCACATCTTAGCGCAAGACATTATTGAACAACAAAATTCATTTTACTCATATAAAATTGGTGGTACTGTTATTAAGTTCATTAACCCATTTGCTTTTTAGAGGATCCTCCGAACACTTGCAAGGAAACACCAAAGGAGATCCTTAAAATGGAAGGTATTGTCAAGAAGTACCTGCTCAAGACCGTCTACAGTTGCATTAGCTTTATCATCATCAACACCAACATACAAAGGCTCCTTTTTCAGAGAAATCCTCGCCAGGTCTTCAACTTTTCGAGTTTGTGTGGCAGAGAAGAGCATGGTCTGTCTGCGTGCTGAAACACAGCCATATAAAAATAACCTAAAATTTTCAGGGAATTTTTAGAACTGCTTCCCAACTAAAAATGCTCTAAGTAGAACTTTCAGAAATTAGAAACATGGTATCACTATAGAGAGTAAGGGAGGAACAGCAAGGACAACTTTATGTCTACAGATCTGACAACTAAGTTGAAATGGACAATTTCCGCTCAAGCTCACTTAAGACAGCTTACTTTCCAACTCATCTTTAACAAAATTTTAGCAAAGTGAATTCAGAAATATAAGCATCTATCAGAATTTAACATTTATTTCTGATTTAAGAAACAGCAGACTAGGAACAAAAGGGATCATCCTCAGCCTTATACAGGGCTTCCAGACGTGCAGCACCTACATCACACTTAGTGCTGAGAGACTGAATGCTCTCCCCCTAAGACCAGGAGTGGGATAATGAGGTGCTCTTTCGCCAGTTCCACTCAGGAGTACACTAGAGGGTCTGGCCAGTGCAATCAGACATGAAAACAATAAAGTGAAAATTTTTATCTCACATAAGGTATGAAAAAACCTGTACACTGAAAACTCTGAAACACTTCTGAGAGAAATTAGGAAGCTGATAAATGGAGATCTACCTCATTCATGTGCCGAAGGACCCAATTTTATCTTCCACCAATGATCGATATTCAGTACAATCCCAAGATCCCAGAGACAAACATTCTAACATTCATACAGAAATGCAAATGATGAGGACATACAGAAATGCAAATGATGAGAACAGACAAACAAATTAACAAAGTTGGAGGATTAACACTACCTAATTTCAAGACTTAACAGGAGGGACTGGAACTTCCATACTCTGCTGATGGGGATGTAAAATGATACAAATTAAACATACACCCATCACTCCATTCCTAGATAATCACATGACAGAAAAGGTGATATGCACCCATAAAAAGAGTTGTAGGTGGATGTTCATAGCAACCTTCTAGGTAACAGACCAAAACTGTTAACAGCACAGTCGTCCATCAACAGTTAAATGGATAAACAAGTTGTGGCGTATTTATACAATAGAATGCCAGGGAGGAACAAAGCAAAGAACTACTGAAAATGTAATGGCACAGACAAATCACAGAATTTGCTGAGCACAAGAACAGCCAAGACAGCAATACCATATGATTCCATTCATACAAATCCCTGAAAAATGCAAACTGATCTACACTGACAGAGGGCAGACCAACAGCCACCTGTGAGAGAGGAGACCTGTGAGCAGTTGTTTTAAGTAGGGGAGGGTTGTTGCTACTGAGAGAGAGAGGGAGGGATCACAAAGGGGCATAAAGTAATCTTTGAGAGTTATGAGAATATTTACTGTATTGACTGTGGTGATGGCTTCAAGATGTAAACAGGACAAAATGTATCAAATCTTATACTTAAAACATGTAAAAACATGTAAAGATTATGTTAATTTTACCTCGATGAAGCAGTAAGAAACAAATCATATAAGGCACTGAACCATAGTGTTATTATAGATATAAGCAGTTTATAAATGTTCCAAGTACTATAACCAAGGTACATACAACTTAAACATAACACAGAAGGCAACAAATCGATGACTACTGGAAGATGAGAGATGAGGCGGCAGGGATGGACAGGAATGAGACATATGTCAAAATTGTTTAACTTGTACTGTAAGCTCTCAAATGGCAAAACCATTGTATTAAGTTACCAGTAAGATCGATGTATATATTGCAAACTACCTCTAAGGCTGACCGGCACAACAACTTCACTTGGTTAAACTAAAATGCTGACATTAATAGTTTTCATACAGGAAAAATTCTCAGCTACTTCCAATAGCTGCTCTGCAAACCACATGAAGATGCAACCCACTTACTTGGCAGAAGTTTAATGATTTGCTTTAATTCCTCTTCAAACCCAACATCCAAGATACGATCAGCCTCATCAATAACCAGACACTGTAGGTTTTTATACATAAACCCTGGGGTATTCTGACAAGTCAAAGGACAGAAAAAAACTGTTAGCTGCGAAGTGTACGTTTCACACAGACAGAAGACGGGGCTTCACGGTAGCATCCTCTTACCTGCATGTGGTCCAGGAGACGGCCTGGTGTGGCCACGACGATGTTGATCCCATTGGCAAGCTTCTGAGCTTCGGCAGACCTGTTACTGCCACCCATTATTAACCCGTATGTGTGAACATGGTGTGTCATCAGCTCCTTAAGGACACCAAAAGTCTGCATGGCCAGCTCCCTAGTAGGTGAGAGAATAAGGACTCCTGTTCCTAAAAAGCAAAACAGGATATATGGTGAAAGTCAAACTGTAGTTACCACCAGGAGCGCATCCACAGTCATGACAGACTTCTAGTGAGATTCTTACAGAGACAGTGGGCTCACAGGCTTACCATTCCTGGGCATGAACTTTAACTTAACAATGAGTTCAACTGCAGGGATGAGAAATGCCAGCGTTTTGCCACTGCCTGTTTTTGCAGCTGCTAGAAGATCCCTAAAAAATAAAACGGAGAAGGAGAAACATATCTGCTCTACTCATTCAGCAAGTATTTACTGAATACCTACCATGGAGTACGACACGTTTTAGGCGCTGAGGCTAGAGCATAACAACAACACAGTCCCCACCTTCTCTATCACTGAAATCAATCATGTGGTTAAACACTTAACTCAGAAATAACAATTGTGCTAGAAACAGAAGTGAACAATTTTCTCCAAACACCAAAAAATAACCTAAAGCCTTTAACGAAGGTTAGATATATTATCCAACACAATGTGAGATCCATAGAACATACTGGTATTTTTTCCCCAAACTATTGGCACTAAAAACAGAGATATTAAGTGTGTGTATGTGTGTGTTCAGTCATGTCCAATTCTTTGCGACCCCATGGACTGTAGCCCACCAGGCTCCTCTATTCATGGGACTTCCCAGGCAAGAATTTTCTTCCACAGGATCTTCCCAACTCAGGGATCAAACCCGCATCTCTTCCATCTCCTGCACTGGCAGGTGAATTCCTTACCACTAGCACCACTTGGGAAGCCCAGGACCAATGCCCAAACCTCATGTTAACCATACCTGCCTTCCAGAAGGGGTCTGATACTTTTATGTTGAATTTCAGTCATGTTTGTAAAGCCCATTTCTTTTATTGCCTTCAGAGTGTTCTCATTGACAAGATTAGTCAGAGAATCAAATGAAGTATCCTCAAAAGCTCCTAAACAGAAGACAGTTTATCATTAGCAAATTTATCTTTTCTGAATAGTTAATATTGCTAGTTTCCTTAATTAGTTTTGCAGATTGAAACATTACTGGGTTGATGTCAAGCTTCTTTAGAAGAGCTTCTTCCAATAAGAAAAGACTAAACACCAACCATTCCTATATAACAAGAAAAGACCTTATACTTGTTGCAAGTTTCTCCACTGCTAATGGCTGCGTAATCTAAAGCCTATACTGTAACGAAATAACAAAGAGGTGGAGAGGTGGTACATCAAGGAACTCATGTAAAAGAAAAATGCCAAGGCGGGGGCACACTGGGGCAGAGGTGGTGGTGTGAGGTTTTCAGGGGAAAATTCAGAGAGAAATGAAATGTTTAAGAAATCTGAAATTAAAAAAGCACTCAGTATAAAAACTGAGTATGATATCAGTCAAAATAGCAACTCTCGCTNACTCATGTAAAAGAAAAATGCCAAGGCGGGGGCACACTGGGGCAGAGGTGGTGGTGTGAGGTTTTCAGGGGAAAATTCAGAGAGAAATGAAATGTTTAAGAAATCTGAAATTAAAAAAGCACTCAGTATAAAAACTGAGTATGAAATCAGTCAAAATAGCAACTCTCGCTCCAAAAAAGACAACTGAGACGAGTCAGAGGTGGCCCCAATGGTGAGAATGTACCTATACATCAGGTGTGCGGTGGTTCTCCAGCAGCAGAAGGCATCAGACTACCAGGGAGCTCCTTGCTCAACACACACCCCAGCTATAACCCAGGCGTTGGCAACCCTGGCACCACTGACATCTTGGGATGGATAATTCTTTGCTGTGACAGGCTGTCCTGTGCATTATAGGAGGTCCTGCAGCATCTCTGACCTCTACCCACTGGACACTTGTCACTTGCTCCCATGGTTTACCTGTGACAGAGGAGGTTTATGGGGTTGCACCCCCTTAAATGGGAAAACTGGGATGGGTCCCCCTACCTAGGAGGTAAAACTATCCTGCTTGAGAACCACTGCCATAATAACCTTTGCAATTCTGATTATACAGGTTGGGTTGTGGGCTTCCCTATGTTAATAAACAAAAACCTCACACCAAACAACTCAAGTAACTGCTAGACGTTTCCAGTTAGGAGCAACTGATTCTAAACTCTTGACTTTACAGATGAAGAAATGGAGGTCAGAGGAGGTGACCCTGGCCCAAGCCCCTCAGTAATGTTAATTTCATCCTCCTCTGTTAGTAATGGAGCCAGCATTAAACCTCTGGGCTCCAGACTTCCATGCCAATGACTTTCTTACAGTAACACGGAAAGTAACAAACCAAAGAAACAGAGGACCCTAAGAGCTATTTGTCAAAATATTTAATGTCAGGAATAAAGAAAAAGGAAAAATAGAGAAAGAAATAAGAACTAAAGCACACAATGTGGAAAATAAAAAGCAACAATTAGATATAAAACCATTTCTTGTCAATACTTATTGGTATTTTTTTCCAGCTAAATTAAACGCTACAACTGATCTTTTAAACCCTATAATCCAGGGAGATTCGACATTTTAGAAATCTACCTGGAGAAGCACCCTGATCATTACCTGTCAGTCCCAGGGGCAGGCTGGGCACTTCCCTCTCCTCCTCCTCGCCATCTGGCTTCTCCATGCTGCCTTCTGTTTCTTCAGGAACCTGGGCACCTTCTTCGGCATCTCCTACGTCCTCAGCTTTTGCTTTTTTGGAATCTTTGGTTTAAAGGACAAATATCCCCCCATTTTTTTTAAAACAGGAAGACCAAATGAGATCATAAAATAACAGATGTGTGATGCAAAAAAAAACAAAAACATATTTTCAAAAGCTTAACACATTTTCAGTTTTAATTTGCTAAGAACCTCTTTTTCCTGATTAAAAAATCTGGCTGTATTAAAAAACTCAGCAGGACACGCAGATCTACTAACAAAGCTTTATTTTTTAGGCTTCTTAGTGTATATATATATACACACATATCTACTATATATAGTATATGTATTTATTAAAGGATAGTTGATTTACAATATTGTGCTGGTTTCAGGTAAACAGCAAACTGATTCAGTTATGCATACATTATAGGTATATGCATTACTGATATTAAAAAAAAAAACCCCTTCATTATACTGAATGGTTCCCTGTGCTATACAGTAAATCCTTATCATCTATTAGAGATGGTAGTAACACCTGTTAATCCCATACTCCCAACTTATTCATCTCCCCTTCCCCTTTGGCAACTACATTTGTTTTCTATGTTTCTGAGTCTGTTTCTGTTTTGTAAGTTCATTTGTACTATTTTTTCAGATTCCACATGTAAGTGATATAATACTTCCTTCTCTGACTTACTAATTATACTGTCTTAAGAAATTTTTTATAAGCTGAACTAAACAATTTAAGTATACCAACCACTCCCAATTCTATAAAATTCATTAAAGAGACAAGGGCAAGTGATTAATTAAAAAAAAAAAACCAAAACACTTTTTCCTCTCATAACACAAATTTCCTATAAAAGCTAATTTTGTCTTAGAGGGGAACAGAAACAAAGGCTCTTCATATTACTTAAGACAGATTACAAAGCAAGGGCAACAACCTATGCAGCTGGGTGACAGAAAGTGGCCGGCCAGTTCCTTGAATGTAAGTGTTAAGACAAGAGAGAAGGTTTCCTAGCTCTTCACTCTCAGCATACATTCACAACTTTCAAAATGCAGTTCCCTAAACTACCTTCCCAGTCCTACCTCTCATTGTGCTCTTAAATGTTCTACTTTGGGCCAAATAGGTTAACTCCATGCTGTGCTTTTAAAAATTCATGGCAGTTAGTGATGCTAGTTAGAACAGAATTGACCTAACCCAGAACTCAGGACTCTGTAACCCAGGACTGGCCTCCTCCTTGGACCTTATGACCACCTTTCTGGGAAATGATCAACTCTGTAGGACCCACACATTCAAAGGCCATGAATACTATCAGCTGGACTTCAAGGCTTATGACTTCTCTTTTTGTTAAACAGTTCTTCAAGGTTATCAACAGGATTTAAATTTCCAGTTCCGTGATTAAGTGCTTCAGAGTAGAAATATCACTTTCTCCAGCATACTCAGAATAAGAATCCTAAAGGCATTAACAATTTTAGAACAGGATTACAATCACTCTAAATCAAAATTTTAATGTCTAATTCTCACACTTTAGTCTCCATCTTGTTTCACTTTTGTTTAAGCAGTTTCTCATAATTTACAAATGTATTACAGTCTGTAGGCAGTAAAAAGACAGCCAGGCATGTTTGAAAAATCCAAAGCATCTTTCTAGATGAAAACTTTATTTCAGACAAAAGGTGAATATGACATGCTAACACAGGGGTGGGCAGATGTTATCTATAAAGAACCAGACTTGTAAACACTTTAGGTTTTGCAGGCTGTATGGTCTGTCATCACAAAGGTCAAGTAAACAATTGGGTATCATAGGGTTCCGGTTAGGCATGTCTGCAAAAACAGGCAGAAGGCTGAACAGTTTGCCGATACCTTTTCGACCCTCCCCTGAAATCTCTGCCTACTCACAGTTTAATTAAAATGCCTGTTCTTTCACCTAAACTTATTCAGTCCAATAATCTTCTAAATGAAAGTACCCTTCTTCCCCTATCCTGGCCATTCTACTCACGAGGGAATTAAATGTTCCATTTATTCAGAAGTTTCCCAACTGCTATTTTTACATACTCAAATTATCATTATGCTGCTTTTCATAGATAGGAATTGATTGTGGGGAAAAAGGAACCAGGGAAAAAAAGAGGTGAGTGAAAGAATCATTAATGTAAAGTCTCTGATTCATAAAGACCCAAGAAGATAAATTCTAAACCAGCCTAGATTTCTTTAGTAATTCCACAATTCTCTTTCGAAATAGGTAGATCTAAAATACTACGTCACAGTACACTTAATCATAAAAAGCTCAGACAGTTAACTGCCAAAGAAGAGCAGTGTTTTGAGAAAAGTTAAACTGCACCTTCCTCTGATGTTTCCTCTAGCTACCAGGCTAGTTTCTTGCATGCCAGTAAGGGTGGGGGGTGGAGGTGGGTGTGGGGGAGACTTGCATGTCATGTGGACATTACGATAAAAAAAGAGGAAAGGCAGAATGATAGCTTGAAAAAGTTAATGGCTTAAGTTAGAAAAAATAAAAGTACATACCAGGCCCAGCATCATCCACTACTTTTCTCTTCTTCTTCTTCTTCTTTTTTGATTCCGAATTGGGAGACTGCATTGCTGCTTCTCCACTGGTCAATGTGGTAGATTTCTTGGAGGCTTTTTTAACTTTGACATTTTCCCCTGTTTCTTTAGCTACATCTCCATTCTGGGCTTCTGACATGCCTGCATTTACAGACTCTTTCATGGATTTTTTAACTTTGACATTTTCCATGGCTTCCTTAGGCAGGACACCGTTGCTGGCTTCCGACACGCTTGCATTCACAGATTGTTTTCGGGACTTTTTCCCTTTGCCACCTGCTCCTGCTTCTTCAGATGTGTCTCCATTTTGGGCTTCTGCCAACCTAGCACTCATCGGTTGTTCTAGGGACTTTTTCACTCTTCTGCTTCCTACTGTTTCTTTCGCTATATCTCCATTTTGGGTTTCTGACAAACCCACACTCACAGACTGCTTTAAGGACTTTTTAACTTTTCCATCTCCCACTGTTTCTTCAGACACATCTCCATTTTGAGTTTCTGACTGGCTCACAGCTGAGGCACCTGTTTAAAAACGGAAAGCACATTGTGACAAAGGAGAGGCTTGCTTAGAAACTCTGGAATCCCTAATGAAATGCCATGGCTTCCAGTACTGAAATGATTTAGCTTTTACTTCCTTGTTATGTACATTAAAATGAGTTCCAATTTTATAGTATTCCACTGCAGCACAAATAAATTAAAAATAGGGAGAGAATGCTGCATTGATTTTTTTAATTTCAAAAAACCACCTCTCTGTTCATAAGGAGTCAAAAGTCTGAAACAAGAAAATTTCAATGAGGTTAAATATTTAAACAGATGGGGCCAAACAATGGTACTTACACAACATACACATTAGGTATTTGACAGATCTACTTTTTCAGCTGTCAGCGAATTGAAAATTCTGTTGATGAAACTACTTATGTGCCTTGATATTTATTGTATTTAAATGCCTAACAATGTTTTACAAGTTTCTGCTTATACACTGACAAAGGACTACCTTTTGTTACCTTAAACTACCAAGACGTAGTCAGCAATGCTTTGCTATTCCATAGAAATGTAAACATTAGGGAACTTCAAAAACATTATTCCTAAAATTCACACACTTGTTCCCTCTTCCAGGATTTCTTTCAATCAACTTTTCTCTGTAGAAAACCAACTAGTGTTAGTATGCCTCCAACACTGCCCTAGGGGGTCATAAGTCTAACAGGGTAGAGGTCCCCAACCTCTGTGATCTAATGCCTGATAACCTGAGGTGGGAGCTGATATAACAATAATTGAAATAAAGTGCACAATAAATGTAATTCCGGCTTGAATCATCCGGAACCGCCGTCCCCCGCACACCCCCGCCCCGGCCCCACTCCTCACTGTGAAAAAGTGGTCTTTCATGAAACCAGTCCCTGGTGCCAAAAAGGTTAGGGACTGCTGTTATACATGACATAAAAAGGCTAACACAACTAACTTCCGGATGTCTGCTCCACTGTAAGGAAGTTAGGACTGCAACCGAGGTAGGTAAAGAAACGTGACATTCAGGTAAAATGCTTTGCAATGGTCTTTGTTATGGACACAAATACGCAGAAGCTCCCAAGAAATGTATAACTTAAAATGAGGAGTGGCGGGAAGACAGGGCACGAGGATATGCATCACGCGTAGGACCGCGCATGAGACACTTTAGGAGGTGAAGTTCTGCAGTCCAGACAGAGTGCAGGGAGATAGGCGAAAGCAACGGTACCAGGTATATCCGTGAAGTGAGTGACACACAGCTTGTTTTGAAACGATACACACACGAAATAAGATGATGTAAAAGGGAGATGCGCGGGGATGAGAAAGTCCCACGTGTGTGCTGGGAAATGGGGGTGGGGGGTGAGGTGGACCCTAGAGATCATGAAGGAATCGGAATAGAGAGGGTGGAAGTGGGGCAGCCTGGTTCGGCTGGAAAGAAAATCAACCGGGGTCCTGTCCGCGTCCTGAAAGGAGAAACTGATGTTGAAAGGTCAGGGGCAGATCAGGGGCAACGCGCCGTCGGCACCTGCGCTGGGCCGGAATGGAGGCTGCCTCTCCCTGCTCCCCAAGCACGCGTGCTCTAAGCGAAGCTGCCAGCGCCACAACGGGGCCGCAGTCACTAGCGCCGCCCGCCGCCCGGTCTCGTAGCGCCCCACGGCCCACGTGCCGGATCCCTCCGCAACCCGGGCCGCCGAGAGGTTCAGCGCATCTCACCCTGGAGCTTTAGGTTTCGTTGCCGCAATTTGAGGTTCCGCTTCTCGATCTTCTTGCGTAAAAGTTTCATCGGTAAATGAGACATGTTGTGTCCGTGAAGGGCTTCACAACGGCGGCACAACCCAGCTTTTCGGCTCTCCCAAGTGACGTTATTTCCTCTCGAGTCACACGTGCTCAGTGCAGCCAGCCGGAAATACGTCATGGGAGCGCCCCTGGTGCGTAGAGAAAATGGGTCCGGAGTGGAAGTGCTTCCGGGCGCGCGCGCCGGCTCACCCTCGGAGAAAGGATTCTATGCAGCGCCCTCTCCGGGAAAGGAGGCGCGACCCGGCACGGGGTTCCCATTGTATCTGAGCCAGCAGCGCGCGCCCTGCCACTTGGTTTTGTTTCAGCGTCCCTTGGGGAAGAGTGAAGAATCAAGGCTATAGGCAGGCTACCGTCTCCGTTCTGTTCCTATTCTTTTCGGATTTTGGACGATTTAAGTTGAGTAATACCTAAGTCTCACACCTGTGTTTCCAAACTTGTTGACCACTCTCCTTGGTGAGAAATACCCTCATTTTCTATGTCTCTTGCTACCCAGATATGTAAATATAACATTTCTCAAGGCAATCTAACTTGTTTCACTCTTATGTTTTTGCTTTGATACCATTTATCCCATCCTAAATCCTGAGTCTATTAAATATTCTGATTAGTGTGCATTAAAATTGATTCTACTACTCTACTGATTGGCTCCAGTTTGAAAAGTTCATGTTTAAAACCCCCAAAGCTCACATGCACAGGCCCTTTAGAAGTGCTGAACAGAAATTACAATCTGATTGGCTAGTAGACCTTTTTATGTGTGTGTGGAGCAGGGTACATTTAAAAAAATGGTTACTAACATTAAAAAATTGGGCTAGTTCATGAAGAAATTCATATTTTTCTTTAAAAATTGGTCTTGATGGGCTCAAATTCCTCTTGGCAATAATCAGTTTGAACTGAACAATAATTGGAAGGGTTAATGAAAGCTAGTATAATTTGTTTGGTGGAGTGGCAGGACCTGAGCTAGTAGGGATTAGACATAATTATAGGGAAGAAAAGTGAAGTGAAGTGAAGTGAAGTCGCTCAGTCATGTCCGACTCTTTGCAACCCCATGGACTGTAGCCTACTAGGCTCTTCTGTCCATGGGATTTTCCAGGCAATAGCCCTGGAGTGAATTGCCATTTCCTTCTCCAGGGATTCTTCCCAACCCAGGGATCGAACCCGGGTCTCCTGCACTGTAGACAGACGCTTTACCATCTGAACCACCAGGGAAGTCCATAGGGAAGAAAGGAGAGGAAGAAAACTTGGGAGGGAGTTCAAACAATGTAAGTAAACTGAGAAATCAGATTGAATTGTACTAGAAAACAGAGGCAACTCATGCTTAAGTTGTTACTGATTAGGCAGGTTAAAGAATGAGTTAGAAGTTTAAACTGGCGCGCACACACACACACAGATATATTCACACATACCTCTCAGTTAATATATATACACACATATATACATATATGTATACACACATACATATATATGGTGAAGGAAAGTTACACAGCTCAAAACAGCTCCCTCTGAGTCCTCCCCACCATTCTATGCAAAACAAAGAACTCTTTCACCCAAAGAAAAAAATGGACATTAAAATTGATTATGTCCAGCTCCTATCTGGTCCCAGCCTCTGGCAGATCTCCAGAATTGCTTGCCCCAGCTGTTTAAGAGATGACTAATTCAAACAACCTTGGAGAAGAATGGGCCCCCTTAAGACAGTAGATTTCCACATATATGCCTGTATCAGTTCAGTTCAGTGGCTCAGTGGTGTCTGACTCCTTGTGACCTCATGAATCGCAGCACGCCAGGCCTCCCTGTCCATCACCAACTCCTGGAGTTCACTCAGACTCAAGTTCATCGAGTCCGTGATGCCATCCAGCCATCTCATCCTCTGTCATTCCCTTCTCCTCCTGCCCCTAATCCCGCCCAGCATCAGAGTCTTTTCCAATGAGTCACCTCTTCGCATGAGGTGGCCAAAGTACTGGAGTTTCAGCTTTAGCATCATTCTCTCTAAAGAACACCCAGGACTGATCTCCTTCAGAATGGACTGGTTGGATCTCCTTGCAGTCCAGAGGACTCTCAAGAGTCTTCTTCAACACCACAGTTCAAAAGCATCATTTCTTCGGTGCTCAGCTTTCTTACAGTCCTACTCTCACATCCATACATGACCACAGGAAAAGCCATAGCCTTGACTAGACAGACCTTTGTGGGCAAAGTAATGTCTCTGATTTGAATATACTATCTAGGTTGCTCATAACTTTTCTTCCAAGGAGTAAGCGTCTTTTAATTTCATGGCTGCAATCACCATCTGCAGTGATTTTGGAGCCCCAAAAAATAAAGTCTGACACTGTTTCCACTTTTTCCCCATCTATTCGCCATGAAATGATGGGACCAGATGCCATGATCTTCGTTTTCTGAATGTTGAGCTTTAAGTCAACTTTTTCACTCTCCTCTTTCACTTTCATCAAGAGGCTTTTAAGCTCCTCTTCACTTTCTGCTATAAGGGTGGTGTCATCTGCATATCTGAGGTTATTGATATGTTCATGATTACCAGCTGCTAAAAGGAAGTCAAAAGAAAGAAATTACAGGTCTTTCCTCTGAGAATTTATAGTTTACTGAAAAAGGTAAACTACACATACTTATGAATGACTGAAAGATATTTACAAAAGAATATCTACTTAACCTCCAAGAGGCTGTGTTAATAATGAAGCAAACAAGTTTGTTCATAAATGGCTGAATGAATGAATGGTTTTCCTTTGCCCCGCCAGTTATTATTTCTCCAAGATTGCTACTCTTGTCTTATTATTGTTTAAAAAATATCAATCTGGTCTTCTAACAAGAAAAAATTGAGTGTGTGTCTCAGTTTGGAAGCAAGGTATTATAGAGTAGAAATTCAGGATTAAGGTCAGATTCTGTGCTACTCTGCTGATATAGAAAAGCCTGACTTTTAGCTCAGTTCTCCAACTGAGTGCTAGATGAATGCTGGCAGTATGAAATGGTGAGCCAGTACAACTGGCTTTGAAATAAGGCTTTGGAAAACTCTGTCTCATTATGGCATGCCACATATGCTAACATTTGACCCCTGGAAAAAATGATGGTATCATACTGAAATCTTAGAATTTTTTCATATTGCTCCCTAAATGGATTTCTCTCTACTTCATTCTTATGTTAACAGAAGACAGAATTCTTATTCATACAAAACGAGTAGTCACCTGAAGCTTTTCCTTCCATTTTCACTAGAGTGACAAACCTAATCAAGAGATTATATTATATTTATATAATCATATATATTATATATATATGTATATATATATGTGGTAGATATATAGTAGTGGTCCCTAACCCCCAGGCCGGGACCTATTAAGGACTATCAGGGACTAATAGGGACAATAGACTGATAGGCCTATTAGGGACTGGGCTGCCCAGCAGGAGGTGAGCAGCAGGTGGACAAGCCAAGCTTTGTTGTTTTTACAGGGGTTCTCCATCACTTGCATTAGAGCCTAATCTCTGCCACCTGTCAGATCAGTGGTGGCATTAGATTCTCACAGGAGTGAGTACACTACTGTGAAATGTACATGTGGGAGATCTAGGTTGCACAGCGGTTCTTAATGAGAATCATCCCGAATCCACCACCACCACCATCCATGGAAATATTGGCTTCCATGAAGCCAGTCCCTGGTGCCAAAAAGACGGGGGACCACTGACACATGGGATATGTCACAGGCTGAGTTATGCCCCCATCCTGGTCATGTGTTGAAGTCCTGACCCCCAGGACTTCAGAATGTGACTATTTGGACAGAGGGACTTTAGAGATGCAATTAAGGAAAATGAGGTCATATCGGTGGTACCTAAACAAGTAGGGCTGATGTTCCTATTTGAAGAAGAAAGTTGAACACTGGTGTGCACACACACAGAAAGAAGAGGCTGTGAGGACAAAGGGAGAAGATGGCCATCTACAAGTCAAGGAGAGTGGCCTCAGAGTGAAATCAAACCTGCCAACACCTTGATCTTGGACTTCTAGCCTCTAGAACTGTGAGAAAGTAGGTTCTGTTGTTTAAGTTGCCCAGTCTCTGGTGTTTGTTTTAGCAAACTTAAAACACTAATACAGAATATGGATGTTTATGTATACATAAAAACATATATATATATATATATATACACACACATAGATAGATGCCCTTTATATATATACATACATATGTACATGTATATATATAAACATTCTTTCCAATGGTATGTGGCTAGCAAGCGAAGAAAAAATCTCACATCTCTCTTCCTTTCTGCTATTTTTAGATTGCAGACTCTCCTCTCAGAAATAAAGTAAAATATTAACAAAGCAAGCAGAAAGGAAAATAATACTATTTTTGACCCCTTTTCTAGAATTCCTGCAAATGTAGCTCTTCATTTACATTGAGATGTTTATGTTCAAGCTTGTGTTAACGTGGAAGAACTCACTCCTATTCCAAACATACAGAAATAATAGATAAAATGTGATAGAGGATACTTTTAAAATACATAGCTGAACCAGACTAAATAGAAAAAAATTCGATGTCTCCACCAGGCACAGAGCCAAGCATCACATTGCAGGTTTCTGTAAGACCCAGGTCTAAGGATTGAAAGTTGGAATACCTATTGAGAGAAAAAGAGAAAAGATGATAATACAAATTTTCTAAAAAATATTAACATTAGGGTAAAGTGCATGTGGGTATTATGGGTGCTACTGTGTTTTTCATTTATTTAATTTCAAACTTAAGTTGAAATCTTTTGTTTTCAAACGAAAGATCTTTAAGTTAAAATCAGGGAGATACTTTAGGGAAACATTTTCACACCTAGGCTTTTCAGATACAGGTAGTACTGAAGCTCTGAGCAAACGTCATAAAAATAAACGCATAGCTACATATACCACTGCAAGGAGATCCAACCAGTCCATCCTAAAGGAAATTAGTCCTGAAAATTCATTGGAAGGACTGATGCTGAAGCTGAAACTCCAATACTTTGGCAACCTGATGCGAAGAACCAACTCATTGGAAAAGACCCTGATGCTGGGAAAGATTGAAAGTGGGAGGAGAAAGGGATGACAGAGGATGAGATGGTTGGATGGCATCACTGACATGATGGACATGAGTTTGAGTAGGCTTTGGGAGTTGGTGATGGACAGGGAAACCTGGTGTGCTGCAGTTCATGGGGTTGCAAAGAGCTGGACATGACTGAGCGACTGAACATATACCACAGTGAAATTGCAAGATACTAAAGATTCTCTGGAATGTAACAGGGAGGAAAAGCAGATAACCTGCAATGAGAGACAACTAGGTTATTGCAGGCTTTTCTTCATCTGCAGTGAAAACAGGCAATAGAGAAATAATATCTTCCAATTTGAGTCATCAAACTATAACCAAATAAACCATCATTCCATGGACTGGGGTTAAAGATGTTGCCAGATGTATATAGAGAGATTTAACTCACAGATGTTACTGTAAGTTTGCTTGCTAAGACAGTAGTAAATGGATATCTGATAAGCTTACTGGGAATTAATGAAGAGTTCTTCAAAGCTTCTGTCATGTGTCCTCACTGAACACGTGGAGTTTTGCACTTGCTGTGGGAGGTGCTTCCACTACAAAGAAACTGCTGCAACGTCACCACCTCACGTGTAAGAGTCTCTCTTTCGGTTTGATTCTTGGTCTCTAGTCCCTGCTCATGTGTATACGTGTTTGTGTGACACAAGTACTTCTCTTTTGGTTGTTTAATTCTAGAGACTGTCTCTTTCAAAATTCTTTCTATTCACCTCAGCCACAAACAAAAGAGCTGTACGAAGTGATCCTGGTTAACTGTATTGACTGCATGGCTTCTATTTGGTTAGCACATTTCTTTATAAAATATTTTATGCTTAGATGGAGAACTCCATATAAACTCAACAAGGAGAATATTTTCTTTTGTAGTTATTGGACTCTTGGAGATGTACTGTTAACTTCTCTTCAGCAAAAAAAAAAAAAAAAA